>CAJFCW020000006.1:6000000-6466582 GCA_904066225.2 Bursaphelenchus okinawaensis
TAATTTAAAAGCAATTTCACTGGAAATACACAAAATTGACACCTAAAAAGAATAGAACATTACTTTCAACACTTACGCCTAAAATAAGAGGTTTTCCATAAGCATAGCGCAGCAACAAAGGCGCTATTTCAGTTACATTGAAAAGAACAGGAATGTAGAAGCACAAGAATGACATTATCCATATGACTTCTTCTTGAAACGATTCTGCATCAAAAGGTTCAAACGAATCCACGGTAGAGGTTAAGTTTGCATTTACTGAAACATTCAAATTACATTAACCATTAATCTTTTAACTCAAAACAAACTATGATACACATAAGTAAAAACTGACAAAGATAACCAAGGAACATCAAGTCACCTACATTTTCCAAGAATATGAGATCCGATAAGTGTGAGTTTCTCATTCAGATTCATCAAAGAGTAATTGGCCGGATTCAGATTCATTTGTTGTTTTCCCTTCTTGATCTCCAACAATTTATGTTCCAGAGCTTCGTAATCGTATCTCAGGAAGCTCATTATTTCATTTCCTTCAGGGAAGTCAATCAAAGCTGCCCTCAAAACGTCCTAAAAATCAAAAACTTTTATATAAGATCATATACTTACCAATTTATTAGATTGACTAGGTTTCGAGTCAATGCAGAACGAAGAAAAGGTTCTGTACATTAATAATGGTAGAAACGGCTTCAAGTCCTGCTTTTCAATGTTCTGGATCTTATTTAATATAGTGCCATCTCTGATGGCACAAAATACACCACTATTAGGGTCTATAACCTTAGACATTTTGTTATACTACGACGCTCTTTTATAAAACATAAAATATTCGATGCAAAATAATTTTAATCATTTTCCAAAATATTTTTATTTATTTTTGTTTAGAAAAGAAATCGTTATGATGTACTTTTTGTAATTTTTCTTGAAATTCTTACTTGAAATGGCGGGCTTTTCGCAAAACCACAATATGTGTGGCATTCCGTTTTACTAAAAATGTGTGACAAAAATATTTGAAAAATTACCTTGATCAGTTTTTGGTGGCCTGAAAGCATGTTGAAGGGCACAAGTGATCGTGGTAACAAGTACAGTGAACTGATCGAATTCTTGAGATCAAATCTCCCTGAGGGAGCGAAGAAGATTGTTCAAGAAGATCAGTCGCTTCTCAACTTCAAAGATGACAGTGGAAGATTGGCCGTGCATTGGGCTGCTTCTGGAGGCTGTGTAGCATTTCTGGAGTTAGTTCTTCCTGGACATCCTGAAATGGCAGATGCTGTGGATGATTCGAAGTGGAATTTGTTGATGATCGCAACTTCTGCTGGCCACTTCGATGTGATCAAGTACTTGCTGTCAAGATGTGACTGTGATGTCAATCATAGGTACGAAATTTATTTATTTATTTTGTTTTAGGGTTTGTTCGAAACAAATCATGTTGACGTAGTTTTTATGGAATTCAACTAATTTTCTTTTGAAGTAGTCGTTATAATAAAACTTGATTTTTAGAAATAACAACGGTCAGACTCCATTACACTACGCTGCGTCTAAGAACTACATTCCAATTGCTCGTATGTTACTGGAGAACGGAGCTGAAGTAAATGTTCAAGACAAATATGGAAGTGCTCCTCTTCATCGTGCTGCAGCCAAAGGTCATGTTGATATGATAATGTTGTTGATGAAACAAAAGGGAGCTAGGGTTGATTTGGCTGACAGAGAGGGTAACACTGCTTTGCAAATGGCAGTAGAAGATCAGAACGACAGTGCGGCTATATTTCTGGCCAAGAGAGGCGCGGATATTAACCGTCAGAACAGAGAAGAGAAGACTCCGTTGGACTACTGTAAAACGGCGGATCTAAGGAGGAAATTGAAGGACGCGGCTTCTGAGCAAGGTGCTTGATAATATTTTGTTATGTATAATATTGTGTTATGTATTTTTATATATAAATGGAGTGTTTATTATCTTGAATTTGTTTGACTAATGTAATTCTCATTTATTATTTGTGTTTTTTTACTTTTTACGCGTTATAAAGTTTTTCATTATGAATTTGTTATTCTAAGTATAAGTCTATATTGAGCCTTATTTTTTTTTCTCTAGATGGCACATGTCGATATTTTCTCGTTGTTGCAAGTGATAGACAACCTAAAACATCTAAAAAGGACTGGCTGGGTGCATCACAAAGTCCCGGAGCCAGAGACGGTAGCTAGTCACATGTACAGGATGGCTGTATTAGCTATGACATTGGATTCAAAAGAAGTTGACGTAGTTAAATGTGTTAAAATGACATTAGTTCATGACATTGGCGAAGCGATTGTTGGTGATATTACTCCGAAGTGTGGTGTGTCTGATAAAGAAAAGTTCAAGTTGGAAGAAGAGGTAAGTTTTCTATCTATATTACTGCAAAGCTTTTGAGAAAATAGTATCAAATATATAAAATACTTCATACAAAAGTTTATAGTACAGTAGAGTTTAAAAATACAGTAAGTTAATCAGTCCAATATACTAAAAAAATAATTAAGAATCTTTGATTTTTTTATTAGTGTTGGTAATGAATTAGTCTACCTTTTATAATAGTTCTATGAATTCAAAAATAGTACTAATCTGTTCATGAAACTGTGGGATTAGTACATCAACGCAATCTTTTTGTCATTTAATGATATATTGGTAACAGCACATAACAGTGCATAATATATAGCAATTTTACGGAGTTGCAGTTATTTAACACAATAAATAAAACATTTTTTTTATCACCTTATCTTTTTCAAATGAAAAAAGTTCAAATTAAAAATAATGTTATGGTATTCTTTAATGTTGATGAACAACAACAGAGTCACGCTTTTTGTTACATACTATGATGTTGTAGGCAGTGAAGACAATTGCGTCGTATGTTCCATCGATGAAGGAGGAATGGTACAATCTGTGGATGGAATACGAAAAGGCAGAGACAAAGGAGGCCAAAACCGTCAAACAGTTGGACAAGTTTGATATGGTGGCGCAGGCTCTGAGTTACGAACAAAAGTATAATCTGGATCTGAGCGACTTCTTCAGATCGACGGAAGGCATCTTCACTTCAGAACCCTTTATATCATGGGACAGAGAGGTTAGACAGAAGAGAAAGTCTAGTTAAGGTGTTAGAGTTGTTGATTGTTGAGTAAAGCATGTTAAATTCGTTAGAATTTTTAAAAATTATAGGATATCTACGAAAACGTTTAAGAATATTATAAAATTTGAGGTTTGATTTTTAGAAATTTAAAAACAGCACAGAGCGGTAACATTAATTTTTAAAATGCAGTAAAGGCGCAGTTCTCAATGCTAAAGTAGACAGTTTTTCGATTGTTTTAATCCAAGTGAAAGTGCATTTGTTGGGGATTCATCCATGCATATTACTCTTACCTTCTCTCTACCTCCCAAACTGATGTTACAAATGTGTGGAGAGCAATGGTCGTAGCTTGAAATGATTATTAGGAAAGATGTTATCATTGCCATGCTAATTCTGGTGCTTCTCGTCCTTGGCTGTCATGGGAATGTCATCTGGATATTCCCCTTCCCGAGATCGCCGCCACTGGACGGAATTAATTCGAGGGATTATAACATGCCCTGCGGCGTTAACCACAACAAAAACAGTAGGATAGTAAGCGGAAAACAATATTTATAGGCCCGTCGTACTCGTTTGCACTGCACCGGTCATATGTTCTCCATTGGGCTTCTGACCAACGGAATGATGTAAGGGTTACTGTAGTGTCAAGTTTGTTACAGTACTACTTTATATTAATTTTTTAACTATTTCACTAAATCTACTATTTCCAGACTTTTAAAATTACTCTGTACAACTCATCGCACCATCACATCCAACACTTTGTCAAACGTTACAGTAACTCTCTGAACATTACCTTCAGACGACCTTGCTACGATTGTTTTCTCCAAATAAGACACAAACTTGATGGCTTGACATACGTAAGTTGTGCTGATGTCACTATTCAGGATCATAACATTACCTCGAGCGGCGATAACAAGTTATGCAAATGTGACAACCAACACGATGGTCATGATTGCCAACTTCGAGGTAATGTAAAGTTGATAACGAGGTTGGGTAAGGCTTACCAACTACCGGTTGATCTTAGGAGTGGGTCCAACTAATTGGGTAACTATTATGGTAATACAAGGGAGTCTATTTAATTGGATGTTTAATGACATAGTTTTTGATAAGTTACAGTATTAGAGTAAGCAGTGGTAAGATACTGTAGTTGTGAATATCACAATTTTTGAAATATAAAATTATTGTTACAAGTATAAAAAGTTACAGTAAACTGTCAAAGCGACAAAGATTGTCAAAATGGTGGTAAATGTACATGTCAACACAACTCTACCGTATCCAGGAGATGTGCATGTAGAAATGGCATTTTTGGTGACAATTGCGAAACAGGTAATACTAAAGGGTACCATTTCAGAAGTTGTTACCAGGGCAAAGCGCTACTTTAAGCAGGGGGATAAGAAAAAATACGTAAGACATGTATATTGCATAAACAACTTTACAGTGTCAACTGTGAGTAAATACGATGCATGTGTAAACAAAGATTGGTACAATACAAGAAGCTCTTGGCGCTACATTAGCTACGGTATCTTCAACGATGGGTGTTACACACAGACAGCGATATCTACGAACGACTTTGTATATACGAGAGTAGTTGACAGTAATGTAGAGATGATATTCGATGTAGAAGATACTGATTCTTTGTTAGTTGGATTACGACCGAAACACATTAGAAATGGGTGTCTAGGCTGGGTAGAGCAGTATTTCGGACAAAATGCCATAAATTACAGTAAGAAACTGTTAAATTTTAATTTCAAAAATAGTAAAACAGTAAATAAACAATAGGAACGGCTCAGTAATTTCTAGACAAGTCTAATTTCAGCAGAACATGGCAAAACCAGTCTATCACTGCCATTTTCTTGTGTAGATGTCATCTATGCTACAGTAACCTCTGACAACTTTGTCTTAGTTCAAGACGGGTTTGTCTACAGTAACCACACCTTTATACCAGACACCCAGGTATACGGTAACACCTCTTTCGAAGCGGCTTTTGTGTGGAAGATCGCCGGCCGACTAGTGGTTATGATACGACGACCGGTCGGAGGTAGGGATCGTATTTCAAAGAATGTCACTTCAGATTACCTCACGGCTTCAGAAGACGGGCTAGACCACTCGATTGAACCAGAAATGACAGGCTTCATCGAGAAACATGATAACACTTATCACCATCGTATGTTTGTGTAAAGGATTTACTCTGACTGTTTACTCCCATTTCAGGCGATAACCTTGTTTTCTTCACTTTGAACGTTCAGGGAGGCTTGAGTGGTTCTGGCAGGGCCACTGTTTCATTTGTGGTTGTTGCTACTGCCTTTTTATCAGTATTTGAAGTCATTACTGTATTCTAATATTGAATTTTGTTATTTTAGGTAATAAAAGAAATATAACTCAAATTTTTTGACATTTATAGTTTGTACTTATACTATCTGACGAACTAACTACTACAATATTTTTAAAGTTTAATTTTGACTTGCTTCTAAAAGAAATAACATTTTCCTAAAACATAATATATCTGAAGTTTTGGCACATACAAGCATTAAATCAGAAGCTTAACATGCATGTAATTGTACATGTCCCCTAAAACAAAACAACCTCCGGACATACGACGATGACGCAACCCCGGATACGCATATAATCTTATCGCAGGTAAAGTGTGGTTACCCTAGGTGAAGATGGCCTCGTGGGGCGGGCCGTGATGTCATACCGGTGCAGTAAGCTCATCACTTGGCACGAGTCTCAGCTGCTGTCAATAGGCTTAGAAATCGACTGATATTTGGACTAAAGTTTGTTATTGGCCTTTTTTTAACCTAAATTTTAAACAGAAATTTTTGAAAAATATTTATTTTGACTAAAATTTAAAATTTTTGTATATTTTTTAATTTGACCGTAAACTAATCGTATTTTAGCACCATACCTGAACTACCCACTCCACACCGTCCAAACCCATCCTCTGACCGTGCCTACCGTAACCCCACGATGCAACTAATTGGGTAAGTTTTGAGAGAACGGAACTCGCCCGAGTGATAACGCCGCCGGCCGAGGTTGTTTGTCTTCTCTACGGTAAATTAATATAAGTGGTGGCGGATTAGGATCTCATGAAGAAGCCATCGTTTCCGGAGTGGCATAGTTGTCCTGGAAACTGGCCACCGTACCCCTACAGCACGCCCCAATCCCAAATCCATTTTCCTAACACTGCTGGCTTCGGCGCCAGTTCGGGGCCGGCGTCGGCCGCTTACCTGTCTTTATCAGGTAATTAGGTCAATAATCTGTTGCCACATTCGGCATTCCCCTAATCCACAAGATCACTGCCATCCGCACGCAAAGCCTCAGGGCTTTATTGGCTTTTCATTATCCGCATTAAAGCCACTTTATTCCCTATAATCTTAAATACCTTAATCGGATTCGCCGCTTTCAACTGTTTTAAATGTCCCAAACTGTCGAGGCCCTGTACTTTTAGCCGAGATTATCCTTGGGAGGCCCCTTAATTAGCCTGAAATGGGTTTTGAACCTGATTTTTTTATTTGATTTTGAGTATTTCATCTATTTGTGAATATTATAGTTGGCCTAAAGGTTTAGGTAGATAGCACGGTGCAATAATCAGATATTTACATGGCTAAACTGATTGTCTCAATTTGATTGATAAAGGTTAATATGCTGTAAAGCTTTAGCCAAACTGATATAATAAAAAAAGATCAAGAACTTTTAAAATCAACTAGCAACCTTATGGTCAAAAAGTTTGTAGAAATGGTCTTGATCTTTAGTTTTAGCCGTTTTAAAACTCAACTAGACGAAATTCTAGTCTATAATAACACAAACCGTTCCTGACTAGCACCCCACCTACTATAATATTCACAAATCGTTTTCCAAAAGTTCTCCACCAAAACACTTACTCCCCGTCTGGTTACCGTACCCCCGACTGATAAGTGATAGGGTCCCTCGAGTGGAATCGATTGCGAAAACCCGTTGATTATGCAAATCCTGGACTCGTCGCCTGAGGGGAGAGAAGCGACTGTTCATTCAAAAGTTTTATTTGGGTTGCGATTAGTCCCATTTCTTTATACTCCAACAACTAATCAGCTTTCGTGATAATCAGCTTTGTATTAGGCTTATCCGCTTATCTTTCCAGGCCGAACAATCTCTGGAATCCCTTCAACTACAGTATGGTCTACAGTACGTTCGCGTCGTACCATTTACCTTCAGCCTCGACCAGTTCCACCTCGACGCCTGGTACTCCCAATGGAACTAGTGGTACCCCGTTCGGGCAGTATCCATCGATGACAAATCCTTTGATGCCTGTGGCAATGTTTTCGAATATTGGGGGTCACAATGGTAAGATTAACTATACTGTTTTCGAAATGACTACCTTACACTTGCCTCTGAATAATATACCTTGCTTTTGTGAGAATACAACAGCTTTTGTCTGGAATGTTATTTATGGTATAACATATTAATAGCAGTATGTGTTATTCATTTATATCTGTGATAGCATTTGTTATATTAGTATATGTGGACACTAATACTTCGTAAATTCTCCTAACTTGAATATTTTAGGGTTACCACCAAGAAAAAATCGTAGAGAACGAACCACCTTCAACAGACATCAACTAGAAGTGTTGGAAAGTCTATTTAACTCTACTCCATACCCAGATGTCTTTACGAGAGAGAAGATCGCCGAACAGATCCATCTACAAGAATCTAGGATTCAGGTAAGACAAGCTTCTAATTTATAAAACTTCAAAGAAAAAAGAGGGCTACGCTGTGTAAAACATCTCAAACTTTAGGTATGGTTCAAGAATCGTCGCGCAAAACAACGTCAACAAGACAAGCAGAAGCCGAAGCCGCCGACCGTAGCTTCCATGAAGCAAGAGGCGGCTAAACGAGCTGCAGCGGCCGCGGCAGCTGCTGCCAACAATGTGAACAACAACAGTTTTGAGATGAATAAGGACTCAAGTCATTCAAGTGAAATGTCATCACCTGCTCAGAATTCAGATGCCTTATGTCAGTCCACCTCTTTCGATGGAAGAGACCTGAGTTCTCACGATGTTAACCATGATGATGACAAGGCAACCTTTGAGTAAGTTTATAAGAATTCTTGTTTAAATATTGTAAGATTATGAGCTTACAAGTCTAGTATATATGGTAGTTATAATATAAAAAGTAAATCTCACAACAATGTAATTCTAGATGTCTAGCAAAGCTGAATCCCTCAGAAGAACCCATCCCACAACCCACGTTGGAGCTCCAACCTCACCTCACCGTGGACCTTCCTGTAGCTCACCCACCTCTTCTACCAGAACCCAAAAACAATCTGACGCCCATAGAATCCTCTACAGAAGCGCCCACGATGAATCCAGAAGAACTGAGCCAGCTGAACCTCCTGAAGGCCGACTCAACCAGTGCTCTGGTCGGGGCGGGGATGAGTTCTGCCAACCTGGGGGTGTCGTTGATGGAGTACAACAAGGGCCTTCCAGATGCCAGCGTTCTCTTGGGCCAAGCTTCGGCCAGACAAACCGACCTCAACGAGATTCCCTGGTGTACGGACGGAAACTCTTTGGCCGCGTCGTTCGGCCTCGGCTCTGCTACTCCGATCTACTCTGCTCAGAACACTTTGAATCCTTACCTATCGTACCCGAGTATGGGTTACTACGGTAACATGGGCTTTGACACCTCACTCGGCTATCCTGGCTACCCATTGGTCACCCCAACCTCGACTGTACTTGAAGAAGGACAAACGTACTCCGTAATGCAGAACTCACAGAACGTACCCGCTTACACGAACCCATACTTCTTCCCAGGACAATGTTAACCATGCATAATATATACAAACTTTTACAGACTATTTAACTCACATTTTGCAGAAAACTGAGGGATGAAGTCGTTCTCAGTAGAACGTTTACTGGATTAATTCTTGTTTTACTTCAGTTTGGCATGTATTGTATATTGTAAACGTTACTAAACTTGTTTTATATGATATTGTGAACCTTTTTTGATTGTAAACTTATGTTGTCATTACTGAAAGTTTGGTCAAAAAGTTTATAGAATTGTGTTTTATGAACGATCTTGATCCGTCTGTCGATTTTTCTATTTACTTTTTGACCAAACCCAACTTTTAACAATTTTATTATTTCCAAATTTGCATATTTTGTGACTTTCTTTTTCGAAGTACAAAGATAAAACTTATTTCTATCGTTTGGATAAGCTCGAGTTGGTGTGACAAGCTATCAGTGTTAGGTATTAACTGAAAGCTTTCAGTTGAAAGTGATGGCTGAGATCGAACAAATCGAGAACACTGACCTAGAACAATGTCGTCAGATCATTCAAATGGTACTCTCGAGTGTCTATGTCAACGACCTGGATAGAGAATGCGAACAGTTGAAGCATCAGATGAACGAAGAGTTGCGAGCTGAGAACAAAAAGATCAGAGAGGTAAAGCAAGGTTTTTGAAACATTTTAAATATTTTTTTTTAATTTTAAAAAAAATTTTTGAAAATTAAAAAATAATATTGGCATAGTGTTGCAAGCTTATGTTTGGCGCTAAATTGACTTATAATAAAGGTTAATGTAAGTCCAATTAAAGCTCTTTTAGCTAGAAACGATGATTGAATCACTGAAACTAGAAGTATCGGAAATGACTTTCGATAAGACTGTAAGTTTTGTTTCAACTATGTTCAGAGCAATATGGACACAAAATACGTTAGAATTACTAACCGTTGACACTTTCAGAAAGTAGTTACACGAGATGAGATGAAACACTTCGAAGAGATGCGACTCAGAGTAAGTTTGCTTAACACTATAACCTGCCAAGATACTAGTATGTTATGATAGTATTTATCATTTGATAAATATTATTATTTACCGTGGAACTATAAAAGACGTAACTTTAGAGTAGGCTTCATAATAATAAACAAATATTTAAATAACTACCAAAAATTAAAATTCCAGATCTACAGACTGAAGCTACAAACCCTCCGGATGGATATGTTTATAGGCAGGCTACAAGACGGCGACAAGAACAACTCTGGATCCCTTTACGGTGTGGATGAGATGATTTGTGGATACAGAAGGATCATCACCTTCTTGGAGGCGTGCATCGACCAGATCGAGGACTTCGGATGTCGCTCCATCGACTCGGATTCTGGCTTCATCTCGAACGAGAAGTTGTTCGAGTTGTCATTGTTGTTCAGAAAGACTGTCACTGAACTCAAGCTGGAGGTTCAAGCATTTGAGGGCTTGGATCGAGATTGAGTAATCGTATTTTATAAAGAATCAGTATATCATGACACTGTGAAGCATCGTATCCATATTATATCGAACTTTGTAAATCGTCTATCGTTCGAATAAAGCTGTACATTAATGTAGTTGTAATTGTGAAAATGAAAAAACTACTTTTATATTACACTCAACTCTGCAAAATATAATCTCGTGACTTTTCCTTTCATATAAAGCTCTATAATAATATAATTGTAGTTGTTATTCTCTCCAATAACCGATCAGTTAACCCCATCACAATTCTCACGTTGGAAAACCTTCTGACGACCAAAGAACTAGCCAAAAATAAAAGGAACACCACTCAACGACCCATACTTTACACCTGGAATCGAATAACAATGTTTGATAACAGGGTAAAAGAGCGACGGAGAAACTATCAAGGTCCCCCGTCCATGAGCAATGGAGAAACGATCAAGATCCCACTTGTATAGGCACTGTCAAGGTCCCCCGACCATGTGGGGGCAAAGGCGGAAAGGTCCGCTCTCAGCAAAAAGGCGGAAAGGTCCCTTTTTAGAAACAGTCCGTAGAGATGATTATCAGTGGAATACGCACGTTTTCTTCTTCCTTCGTTCGATCCCAAAGTCGTGCCAGATTCGTAGTGGTAAGTGCCAAAACTATTGTAAAAATGCTAAAATTTTTAAAAAAAACTAAATTTCAAGGTTATTGTAGTAAAAGTGTCAAATTTTGTGCCTTACTACAGAAAAACAAACGATTTAATAATTTTCATAAGGATTTACTATATATAATATCTAAATTAATACTTTAGTCCAACCCACGAAAACCATCTTTATTTGAATTGATCAGACCCACAAATGAACCTACAACATCTCTGGACGTCCCTTCAGGAGCGATAAACTTGAGCATAGACAGTGAGTAAACAAAATTGTCTTTGTAGCCCTGTTTGTAGCCTTTAGAAACGAGAATGGACAACCCTGGTCTCTGCCAATTGTCAGAGAAGTTGAAAAACAATTGGCATTGGACGAGAACCTTGATCATGACTACTTGGATCCCCAGGTAGGACTAAAGTCTTTTATCGAATACTCAACACATTTACTGCTTGGCCAACATCTTGGCAACGCTCTCAGAGAAAACGTAAGTTTTTGGATTTTGTGACTTAATTGTAAACTCGGAACGTATTAAGCGATTTCTTTTAAAAAACTACAGACTACAACCCTTTTTTAAGCCGTTTACTATTAAAAACACATACTAAAAGTCATTTTAGGTAGTAGCCGTACAAACAGTCTCAGCTACTGGTGCTCTGAGGTTAGGTCTAGAGTTTGCTGTTAAAGTTCTTGGCCTAAACGAAGCCCACCTGGCCAATCCTTCATGGTCCGACTACGGTGTCATTTTACAAAACTCTGGAATCAGCAAGATCAAGGATTACCCTTATTGGGACTATGAAAACAAACGTCTCGCCTTCGATGGCATGATCAAGACTCTGAGATACGCTGAACCGGGGTAAGAGGTTAGAATGTGACAATGAAGAACCCATAACAATGTCACCGTATTAAAAATGTTGCTTTCGTACAAAAATTGAAAATTACATAATTTTAGATCCATAGTTCTGTTGCAATGTGGCCACAATCCAACAGGAGTAGACCCAGACCCGGCCCAATGGAGACGATTAGCTGAAGTGATAAAAGACCAAGATCTGGTACCTTTCTTCGATGTCACAAACATTGGCCTAAGCAGTGGCGACCCCCAAGAAGACGCCGCTCCAGTCCGATTGTTTGCCGAGCTAGGAATCGAGCTGTTTGTCGCTCAATCTTTCTCCAAGAACTTCGGCCTATACAGTAAGCGAACTTACAAACCTAATGTTGTGAGGTGTGTTTAAGCACATACCATAGAAAATTCACCTATCTAACTGTTATTTTAACTACTTTCAGGTGAAAGAGTAGGAAATCTGCTTGTATTAAGCACCGAACCCTCTAAAACCAGAGAAATCAAAGAGTATTTGGTGCAATTGTCTAAAGGACTTTGGAGCAGTGCACCGTTACATGGTGCCAGGATTGTCGGACACATTCTCAAGACTCAGTACTTAAGAGCACAATGGCTGAACCAAGTCAGAGTAAGTAAAAGATATAGAATTCAGTATAAAAAACCAATATTAACTATCGAACCATCCTAATTAAGATGATGTTCATGCGCACCCAGAAGTCGCGCAATGACTTCTACAAGGCCTTAATGGACCACAAAACCCCCGGCCATTGGGATCACATCATCCAATCGACCGGTCTCTACTGCTTACTTGGTCTCTCAGAACCTCAACGCAATTACATTCTCCGCAAACACAATATATTCATCTCCCCCTCAGGGCGGATCAACGTATGTGCCATCACAAACGACAACCTAGGACAAATTGTACATGCTGTAGATGACTCGGTCCGTAATCATTAAATTTATTGTAATAAATAATAACTTTATAACGTTTTGGGAGAGTTGCTGGGCTCTAGTTCCCCCATGTAGATCTTTTTGTCGCTCCCAGCTGACAAAAGAATCAGCTCTTCTGGGTGGAAGTCGACCGCATTCACCGAGCCTTGATGGCCTGGCAGTTTGTACTCGATGGTCGACTTGGCCACGTCATAAACATAAGTAAACCTATCTGAAGATCCGACTGACACTCTCTTGCTGTCTGGAGACCATGCTGCCTTCAGGAGATTCTTCTCGAAGTTGTGTTGATGTCCTTGAAGTAATCTGACACATCTCTCTCCTGTTGTGAATGGCTGAATGTCCCAGATTCTGGCTGTGCAGTCCATTGAGTTGGAAAGAACGTACTTCCCATCAGGACTGAGAGAGAGACCAGTTATTGTGTCCTCATGACCTTCAAATGTGTTCAAAAGACCTCTTCTGATGTCCCAGTGTTTGATTGTGTTATCTATGCCTCCACAAATGATTTCCTGAGCGTTGTCGTTAAAGGTAACTGATGTAACTTGGTAATTGTTTAAAGCTTTGATCTTCAAAGTAGGTAGCTTGGATCGTTCGTCGTTTATCTAAAATAATATTTGCTAACATTTTACATTTAAATCTTCTAAAATAATAAAAAATACAGATCAAGTAATGCAAACAATAAAAAAGATGAAAACAGTAAAAGTACCTCTAAACACAACTCACCAAAACAGTTCCGTCATCTGACGCCGAAGCAACTATAGTTGGACCACGCCGAGCTGGATGACAACTATTTACAATTTCTGAATGTCCCTTAAACCTTCTCACACATCTGCCATCTTCCATATCAAATATTCTTACCGTCTTATCGGTACCACAGGAAAACACAAAGCTAAAACAAGAAAAAAGTGTGTTTTTAGAAAAGAAAGCAAAACCGATTGTCAATAACTCATAATATATAATATTCTCTATGATACTGAAAACTAAAACACAACTCATACTTACAAAACCTTTACCTAAAAAACTAGAACTTACTTTGAGTCCGTACTGAAATGAAGATCCAAAACAGCTCCAGTGTGTCCTTTTAGTGTCGCAAAGTTTTCACAATCTCCATGCACATTCCATAGCACTAAAAACATAATTCTCAACAAGAAAACAACTTACAAATCTTTTGGTCAAATCCAGATGAAGCGAGGTATTTTCCGTTCGGAGAAAATCTACTGGCAAAGATTTCTCCTTGATGGCCAGTTAACAACATAATCGGTGCCATCAAGGAAGAAGTCCTCGGCTTTGAAGATCCATCGTTCTGTAAAACAACATCCAATCGTTGTCGTTTCCCATCTGAAAGTTTATCATGTCGTAAATGTTACCCAAAATATTCAAAAAATAAACCCTTTGGCTAGAAAATTAAGTTTTATATAGATTATGAACTTACAAACGTTGTCATCTTCAGCAGGTCTTTTGGCTACTTGCATCATACTTGTAGATTATACAAAAAGTTAGAGATCAAGGAAAAAAACAAGAAAAATATTTTTAAAAGCAAAAAATTATTCGAAATTTTGGAAAAATAATTATTTCACAACGGTTCTTAATTAGTCCCAGCACGATTAATTGAAAATGCCAATAAGTAAAAAAGCGGAATGCCAAACATTATTTTCGCGAAATATACAATAATATTTGATAAAACAAACGGGTAGCGTGTGATTCTTTAAACAGAAATGAGTTTTTTAAATTCAGTTGAGTTTATGGAAGTACCTTCTCATCTGTACCTTGGCAATCGGAAAAAAGGACAACGTACTCAATCAATTGGCTCAGCACAAGATATGCTTGTTCCAGACAAAATTGTGGTTGGAGAAGGTGGCAGATTGATGGCACACACGAAAGACCCGCTTGAAGTCGTCAAGGATAAGCTGGTGGTGGCCGATTCAACTGTAAGTTGAGTTTTTAGTTTTTAATTGTAGTTTTGGCTAAACTTGATGTTTTAGAGCGTCTTTAGTAAACAATATATTGTTTTTGGTCCTTTAAATGTCGATCACAAGATTTATTTAGGAAAGAGTTTCGCCTATGCCAGATCGTTTAACTGCGAATGAATATCCACCACAAACAAAAAGAGCCTACAAGCGAGCTTATCCAGTAGTTTTTGAATCTCAAGAGAGTTTACATGCCGCTGAAGTAAGTTTACTTGAAAAGATTTCTTTTAAAACGTTTTTTATTCAATACTTTGTTGTATATGTCATTATTTTTTGTCATTTTTAGTCCATTACAAACTTAAATAACTCTCTGGCAGTTGATATGGATCCTCTACGAGAACTGAAGAACGTACGAAGGCATTTAGGACGTCTGGCTACACGGGTACTTGAGTTAGAAGACGAAAATCAGCGACGGACAGTTCGAGAGTATGGATTGTGGTCTTTTGTGACAGCCGGCTTCATTATTTTAGCATTTATGATCAGAAAGAAGTGACCCAATGGATCTACATGATTGTTTATGAGGAACATAGACGTTGTGTTGCTGTATATACACTGAAGACAGATAAATTATGTACAATATTGGCGGTCTACTGCTTGATCTCATAAATTAGGAAACCTTGCCGAATGTTGTTTGCTTTGACTTCGTTTTGAGCGAATGTACTTTAATCTTTTTCTCTCGAGGAGTTCGTTTTTTAAAATATTATTTGGTTTTTAATATTTTTTTTACAATTAATTCTCTTTAACGACATTATCTTTTTTTTAGTGAATGTCGTCTAGGTATCCTATCCAGCTATTTATTGTACAAAGGAGATTTGTCCACGGTAATTGTATTTAATACGTTAGAGTAAACATTATTTTGACGATTCAGCCTTTTAATCTAATTACAAATAAATACACTTTTAAACAGTAAATTGCAATACCTGCTTACGTAGTAATGTTGTACATGTTTAGACAGTAAAGGAAGCAAATTCATAAAGATAGGAAATGTAAAGGTACCAGTAAGGAGAGCAGAGAGAGCCGAATATGTACCAAAAGGATACGGTAAGTGAGACAGTCTTGTTACCTCAAAGACTAGTAAACTAGTACAATATATTTTACTATAGCATACTCAAATGTACTGTTTAGTAACTGAGGGAAAGACAGAATGGGGCTTACAAGGTTTGAAGTGGCTGTTGAGGAAAGATGTTCTGAACCAAGATGTCTTCCTGATTGGAGTGCCAGGTTCTCTACGATCAGACCTCGTGTTAAGTTACCTGGAGTTGTCAAATAGAGAATTCGAATATCTGTCGCTGACTCGAGACACGACAGAAGCTGACATTAAGCAAAGAAGGGAGATCCAGAATGGTACTGCACAGTACACGGATTTGGTAGGTTTAAAGTAATCTTTGAGCAATTAAATTACAAAAATGATTCCTAAATTAAGAAATAAGACTGTTGTAGTATAATGTTTTTTACAATGTAAACTGTTGTTTCAGTGCTCAGTACGAGCGGCTTTAAATGGCAGAGTACTAGTGATCGATGGTGTTGAGAAGGCTGAACGTAACGTGCTGCCGATTCTGAATAACCTACTCGAGAACAGAGAAATGCAACTTGATGATGGTCGATTTCTAATGGATCCAGTCAAATTCGACAAACTTTTGCAGGTAGATAAAGATAGCTAATACCAGATGTGTGAGATCGTTTTGTTTGAAATAACATTCATAATTTAGAAGTACAATCCAGAAGAAATGACCAAGATGAAGTTGGAACGGGTATCAGAAGACTTCCACGTGATAGCGTTAGGCCTTCCAGTACCGGTCTTCAAAGGACATTCTCTAGATCCACCCTTGAGAAGTCGCTTCCAATGCCTGAATCTGTCAGGACTGCCATTTGAAGTCGTGCAACAGATGTGCTCATCAGTATCTCCTAACATCGACCCAATAAAGAGGAATAATGTGATTGGAGTTTGCTTTGGGATCAATGTACAACAACAAGGTACCAGTTTGGGGCTGCCAAGAGTACCAATCGACAACATGGTCAAGGCTTTTGAAGTTTGGGTAAGAAAGACAGTTTTTAGGGATAATGTGATGAGGAAACAGTTGAAATGTAGTTTACTACATGCATTTTTGTAGTATACTACCTTCAGTTAGCTCTGTCTTACTCATGTTTGTAAAGTTACTACTGTACTTATTACTTTGATCTACATCTTCTTGCCAATCACTGTCGTTAACTTGATCGCGCACTGGCTTTCCTCGTACTGATCTGTCTCGTACTGACTCTTCTCGTGCTGAAGGTTTGCTGGATCGTTTTGAGAGGGTACGGTGACTTCTTCTGGCCTTTCTTCTTCTAGAAGTTGAATTCCTGGAACAGTTGAACACCAGAAGTAGCTGAATACTCAACAAGTATAAGATAAGGTGCAAGGTCATTGTTGGCACAACCGATGACCAAATTATTCTGTAAAAGATGGTTTTAAACTATTTTTGACAGAATTGAATATAACGATGAGTTTTGTTTTCAAAAAATTGAATAGAGATCTATCGTTATCGTTGTATTTTCAGAATCTGAATCCGACGTTATCTGAAGAAGAAGTGATCGCTTCTTTCTACCCCAAGAGCAGTATTCTGAAGCGAGAAACCGAACTGTCAATATACAATCAGTTCCTGGATGACTTTTCTGTCAAACGAAATAAGAAACTACCCCCGGCCACATCAGAAATGGCATCAGAAGACAGTACCGTCAAAATCAACAGAAACAACGATAATGTAACCTTCACGGTACCTACAGGCACGGTAACCGAGAATATTAAGCACTCACCCTTCGTATCAACCCCTTATCACGAAGATGTCATGTCGCATCTGATGACCTTACACTCCAAAGTGGACTTTTGTCTGTTGGGAGGCAAGGGAACGGGCAAGACAGCGATCATCGAGGAGTTCGGCCGACGACTCAACTACCATTTGGAGACGATAACTCTCTTCCAGGACATGAACAGTCGCGAGCTGGTGCAGCAGAGGAAGATGTTGCCTAACGGCGACACGGTGTGGGAGGACTCTCAGTTGATCAAGGCTGCCAAGGAAGGCAGTCTGTGTGTGCTGGACGGACTGGAGAAGGTACATTGGAGCACGGCAGAGGTGCTGGCTCCACTGGTGTTCCACAGGTTCATTCACTTACCTGACGGCGGCCGGCTGATCAGCCCTGAGGCATTTGAGTTGTTGAAGAAGGAAAATGGGTGGAGCGACAAAGAGTTGAATCTGAAGTGGGTTGGTGATATAATATTAACTACAACTTAAAAAATTAATTAATTATTTCATATTTGTTTTTAACCATGTAAACGATGGTATAATATTACTTTTAGGGGTGTTTATGAGATTTCACCTCGTTTCCGACTGGTCGCTTTGGCCGATTCCCAAAGTGCTGATGGATCAGGTCCGACTTCGAAATGGCTGAACGACCAGATACTGAGCTTGTTCTTGTTTAAATCACTCGAGGTGATGACACTGGAGGAAGAGAAACACCTCATATTATCCCTTGTGCCAAACTCTAAAGGCGAAACTTCAGAAAAGCTGATTCAGTTTTCGAATTACCTGAAGTCATCATCTGATGTGAACGTAAGCATTTTTATGTTATCAGTACGAAAAAAGAATAAGAGCCCTGCAAGGTGCAATTCCTAAAAAAAGATTTGTTCCGACTGCACTGTGCAGATGGTTAAAAATCTTGCACGGTGCAGACTTTGTTGGCCTTATTATTTATTGCACAGTGCATTTCGTGAGAGTTCAACCTTTGCACGGTGCAATCCTTTTTTGTCAATTGCACTGTGCGACTTTCTTTTTCTTACGGAGCGACGTTCAAAAGATGCACCGTGCAATCATCGCAATTCCTTCACTGTGCGATGTCGCAGGTGTGATCTCGCTTGCGACACTCAAAAAATTTGCGATTTCCTGACATTTTTTTCAAAAACATCGCTTTCTCTTTTTTCTTTGAATGTCGCTATGGCACTGCCAACTGAGAAAAATTGAGCGACATCCGCGACAAGTGCCTGAGCTTTGCGACATCAATCTCACTTTTCATTGTCGCTGTTGAAAAATCTTGCGACAAGTCTTCGCTTGGCTGTTTGAGATGCGACAAAACTGTCGCTGTTACCAAAAAACGCCCTTTGGTTTCATTGAAATGGTTGCGACAATATTTCTGTCGCAGACGGTTTTTGCGACAAACTGCATCGTGCAATGTTTTCAATGTGTTTCTGTTTTTCGGCAATCGATTGCAAGGAATTCTGCACTGTGCAGTTGAATCGCGACATTATTCGATTTCACTGTGCAGAAGTTTGGTTCTTATTCTCTGCACGGTGCAGAAGCTTGTCTCCGAAAAGAAGAGGATTGCACTGTGCAAAGGTTAAGTTGGTGGTTGCACTGTGCAATGGTTCTTATCGGCAGGCGTTTTGCACGGTGCATGGGATAAAGACGATTTTGAAGGGACTGCACCGTGCAAAGATTATGGTTTTTTTGCACGGTGCAATCGATTAAATGGTTTTAAAGTTTTCTGGCGATTGCACTGTGCAGGTCTCTGATTCTTTTTCGAAAAACTTAAAATTTAAAAAAAGTTAATTATGATTTGTTTAACTTTACATTGACAACTATTACTTTTAGTTGCGACACATTGGGGCGCTGTTGTCGATGCGACGTATAATATCGATAATGAAGCGAAGCGCCCAGAAGCCGGAAGAAGGGTTGTACAATGTGATCAACCGGTCGGCGTTGTCAAAGTTTCTTCCGCGACTCACCAAGAGTTCCTTTTTAAAAGCGATGGACAAGTTTGGCATAAGTCCAGAAAATGCGTCATCCGCGACAAACTCTGGATGGAAGGAGGAGCTGAAGGCGGGTCAGAATCCATCACATCATGACTCTATGATACCTGACGTCGTCTTCTTTGATAACACGCAGGTAATAAGATTCGGATGACACTTTTTATAGATATAAGTATACTTTTTGTAAGTATAAGTGTCACTTGTTATAGGTTTATTGTTGTAGTTAAACGAAACATATTGTTTTAGCACATGAAAATAATGGAGGACATGGCAGTCGACTTCTCTCTGGGAGAACATATCTTGTTGATAGGCAACCAAGGAGTGGGGAAGAACAAGATTACCGACAGATTCTTACAACATATCCAGCGACCGCGACAATACATGCAGCTACATAGGTATGACAATGTATTATTTGGCGATATTGTATATATGCCATTCCTTTTTTATGTTATATATAACGTTTTTATGACATTTATATCTTGTAACTGGCATTTTAGAGATACGACTGTGCAAAGTCTTACCGTGCAATCTACCGTAGCCGAAGGGAAACTTCTGTTTGAGGATTCTCCATTGGTAAAAGCGGTCAAAGATGGTCTAGTGTTGGTGGTGGATGAGGCTGACAAAGCCCCATTACATGTGATCGCCGTCCTGAAGTCACTTCTGGATTCTGGGTATCTGTATCTGGCTGACGGCCGACGGATTCAGCCTCCAGGAGCAGAACACTTACCTGACAACAAGTCTATCACCATTCACTCTGACTTCAGGATCATAATGTTGGCCAATCGACCAGGCTTTCCTTTCTTGGGGAACGATCTGTTCAACGTTCTCGGCGATCTGTTTGCTGTTCACGTCGTCGACAATCCAGACCCACATTCAGAAGCCGAGATGCTGAAGCAGTACGGACCTGGTGAGTACCAGAGTTATCACTTTATACTTGAAGTTACAGTATTTGCTACAGTATACTTGATTTCACAGTTGTTTCTGTATATTTGAGTTTGACATTACCATTTCAGAAGTGAAACAAGAAACGATTGACCTTCTAGTGTCAGTCTTTGGCAAACTTCGTCGTATGTCAGATGAAGGTCAACTCAACTATCCATACTCGACTCGAGAGCTGGTTAATATCGTCAGACATGTCAACCAATTCCCAGACGATCCTCTGATAGAAGTGGTCAGAAACGTATTCGACTTCGACGCCTACTCCAAGGATACTGTAGGCACAATCGAGACCGTATTCCGCGCACATGGCATTCCTTTAGGTACGAAGACTAAGTAGATCTATGTTAATATCAAGGTGTAGTACTGGTTTGTTTCCTATTTATACTTTTTACTTTAGTATTGTAGAGTATGTTGTTGTTGAATAAACCTTAATCCAACTACTTGTAGGCTTGATTGACCGCGAATTGCCTGTCCATCTGGCCAAACGATACCCCTTGCCAGAAGCCACGCCCTTAGGCAGTTGGGGAGTTCGGAACAATGTTGTTCCACACAAAGTACAGATGAGCGACACTAGGATCACCACTTCTGTATGCCTTTTCTATTTTAAGTTGGTCAAAAAGTTTTTAGAACTTTTTAAAATACGACTTCTTTTTGATAAAATTTTGATTATTCTATGAACTTTTTGTCCAAAGTAGTAATCCTAATTTGATAGAAATTTAAAAACCTTAAATAAAACCAAATTTAGCAATCACAAGCCTGGGGCGACGCCCACAACGACCTTTTAATACAGTACACCCGAGCCTACGGTTTCAGCGAGCAAAGCCAAATGTGGCAGTTGGAGATGGAGGACGGAGCTATGGTATCTGACGTCCTGAATCAAGGACAACGAACCGTCGTAGCTGGTGTGAATTCTCCAACTCTATTCGTCATGCAACATCCAAAACAGTCACATGCTATCAAGATACCGATATCGTCGTATCTACCACGCCTTTTCGGCAACTACAGACCTCGCCTGACTATGGCCAGGTTCGGGTCGAATGAAATACTGGTTCATGAGGAAATGGTAGGTCGAAAGTTTCTTAAAGCTTTGTATACTTGTTTGTTTGAAGATGTTTTCTTTATCTGTTTATGGCGTTGTTTCAGAGCAATACCTTGTTGAAAGTCAACTTCATTGACAATGTTATCGAACAAGTAGAGCTGGAGGACGAGAACAGATTCGTCAAGTTGTTCACCAACAAAAGTAAGTCAATGTTATCTAATTGAACCTCTAACTTTTTAAAATTGGTTATTAATATGTTACGGTGACTGTTACAGTAGCCATGGACGGAAATCATTGGAAATTAATCAGCGTGTCAGATACGGTAGCTTTACTGTACGATCGTATGGGCAACACTTTGATTAAACTGGATTCCAAAACGAATTCGAAGATAACTCTGACATTGCCAGAAGACACGGCCATAAACAATATCATACCAGTCAATGAAAACCGGCTTCTGGTACTCGGAAATGACAAGTAAGGCCTCTTTTATCAACTATTGTTATGAAAACACTACATGACTTGAATGTATAGTAATTTAAAGATCAAAATTAGCCGAGATTGAGAGAACGATGACTATTACCATTCCTAAAGTTTGTAAGAGATACGTTATACGATTAAACTTCCAAATTTAGACAAAAGCTGTTGACAATGGATAAAGAACAGTCATTTTTGAGAGAGTTAGACGTAGATAACGCCATACCATTAGAAATTGACAATGGTACATCACTTGGTATGTCACAAGCCGTATCTTCAGAAGATGGTGCTGAGTTCAACTGTCCTAACTTCTTAATGGCTAATGAAGACTACTACTACTTGAAGTCGTCTATGTTCCCTGAAATGTTTGTAAGTCTACTATTCGTCATTTTCAGTAGATATTATACCTAAAATATAAACTTGTAAAGACAATATCAATTCTTTTTCAGGAGCCTGGACAAGTTGTAGCTGTGAAACGAACTGACGATGAGGACACAGTACAACAACCTCCATATTACTACAGTCCTGAGACCAAAGACCTAAACCATCCCTTCAAGAATACCGTAACCTTCAACAATGGCATCGTCGTGCGGTCACTGCCTAACTGGAAGACCCCTGCCAGTTCATGGCCAGATGGCGCTCAAACTGGTCAGATCTGTGGGTTCTTGGAAGTAATCGACACCAAAAACAACTCAAGGTACCACATCCCTGTACCCGCTCCTGTTCAGATGACCTACTACAACACATGGGCTCAGTCCTTGTCGCCAGTGCCATTTGTAATGTGTAAAGGATCAGACGAGAACTCTCTGTACACCTGTGATCTTTCTGGAGGTACCAGAAAGTGGGAAATCGACCAGACAGCCTTGTTTGAATCCTACAATAACTGGAGACGCAGTCTAGGTTTAGACCGAGCTGATGAGAGGGTGGAAATCACCAGAGATGACGATGACTTCGACCTCGGAAAGCTAGATGAACCCAAGTTTGGTAAAGTAGATCCCAAGAACACTCCACATGCTGGAGGTAACACGTGGGCAGGAGGTACAGGAGGCTACAACACGGCTGGTCTTGGAGGTATAGGTGGTCCGTTCAGACTGGATGCTGGACACGATGTGAAACAGATGAGCGACAAAGCCAAGAGTCAAGTGCCAGAGGAGATCAAGAAGAAAGCACGAGCAATTGCCAAGAAAGAGTACCAGAAACGACTCAAAGATATCGAGATGAGTGAGCACGATGCTAAACAGTACGATGCGCTACACGCGAAGATTGAAAAAGAAGTCAATTCTCTGAGGAATGTGATTGAATCTTTGGAAGCGAGGGAAAAGGAAAGACAATGGGCCAAGAATCAGACCGTCGGAGACCTGGACGACGCCAAATTGATCGAAGGCATCGCGGGAGAAAAAAACATCTACAGGTAAGCCATGCTGCGGAATAACAAAACAATTTGTACAAATGTTTCTGTACTTCTTACTGAAATATTTAAATTTCAGAAAACGAGTAGAACAAGTCCCAGAGCCAGGTACGGTAATCACCAAACCCAAAAGAGTTCAGCTACTGGTCGATGTTTCTGGCTCTATGTACAGATTCAATGGCCACGATCAGCGTCTGAAAAAGTCGTTAGAGACTAGTTTGTTGGTAATGGAAGCTTTGGAAGGGAAGAAGGACAAGATAAAGTATGACATCGTAGGACATTCTGGAGATTCCCCAGAAGTCGTCTTCACAACGGCTTCGAATCCGCCAGATAACGAGAAGGCCAAGATGGACGTGCTTAAGAAAATGCTCGCACATTCCCAGGTAGGTGTACATTTAGGTAATCATGACAAAATACCTTTTCAGTTCTGCTTCAGCGGAGACTACACATTAGAAGCGATCGAAATGGCAGCACACAAGTTGGCTAAGGAATCAGAAGTCGACGAACGATTCGTGATAGCCTTATCTGACGCGAATCTAAATCGCTACGGAATCAAGCCAGAACATTTAGCTAGAGTTTTAGAATTGGAAGACAACGTCCATTGTTTCTTGATTTTGATTGGATCTTTGGGACCTCAGGCGGCCGAAATCAAACGAAAAATGCCTCCGGGTAAAGCATTTGTGATCAAAAACACTTCCGAATTGCCTCAGATCATGAAAGACATATTCTCTTCGACGTTGTTGTAGTTTGGGTATGTTATGATAGTGTAATTATCTGTTATAGTTAGATTTTATGTTGTTATAGTTTAATAAATATCAACAATATTAAGTACAGTTTCCAAAGTTAATTAAAAAATTAAATAAAAATTAGAATCAGATAAACAATATTAGTCTCTCAACTGTCATCGTCATCCTTCTTCGACTTCTTCTTCTCCCGTTTCTTCTTCTTTGAAGGTTTTTCTTTTAATTTAAACTCAACAATCTGACACGTTAAGCCTCCGGTAGTAATGGATCGTTGAGTGAACACCTCTCTGTCAACTAAGTCGTCAGAAAAAGGTATCAACAACTTCAGCACCTTCTTGTTCTGCCGTTTCTTGTGCGACCTGACAGGAATGGGTGACGATCTCGTTGACAGACCTCTACTATTAGTGCCAGAACCAGTACTTTCGGGAGAAAATCTGCTTTTTCCGTCAGAAAACCTAGTTCGCCTAAACGATGAAACAAAAATGGCTCAAATATACCTACTTTACTATTGGTCCTTGTGGAGCCGATAGATTCTGAACCAATGTTTGCTGTTGTTGTACAACTGAGTTGTTCAGTCTTGGCTTCCGTGTAGATGTGCCTTTTCTACAACCAAGTAAGTAAAAAAGATGTTTAAAATTAAAAAACAAAGTGTCAGAAACCTTATCGTACCTAGCTTCACAAATCTCGCACTTAAATGACTCTGTTTTGTTGCGATATGTACAAACAGAACATTCCCATCCAATCTCGTCGTCTTCGTCCACAGAATCTCGACTGGTCGATGGCCGGGACTCTTTTTTCCGTCTCATAGCTTCAGCTTTAGAAGCTTCTTCTTCAAATTCACTTTGTCTTCTAGTTGTTCTTTTAGAAGACATGGTCAAAATAAAAAAAACAAAATATTCTATTCAAATTAGATTGTAGAATAATTTTTTACATAAAATAACTAAGAAATTGGCGCGTTATAACTTAAAAGCGTACATTAGATTTCTTTTCGTCCGTAAATTCTCAAAAATAATTTTTATTTATTTTTGTGTCAAGTGTTTCGGGTAAAAGTTGACAATGATACAATCTAAAAGATTTTATATGTTGTTGCGTGCAATGTATGCATTTCCTAAAATTCTTATTGTTGCGTAAACGTGTAGCAGGCCCGTCTGAGGGTCTAATGCAATATAATAAGATTTATAATATTAATAGATTTATTAATATCACATACATCAACAAGATATAAAATTCTGATCACAATCATAATACACATCTAAAACAGCATTACTAAAGTTAAGAATCAGTCAATAAATACAATAGTTTTCAAACTAGGCACTTTAGGTAATGAACTAGGCATATCCCTCAATAAAGCATTCAATTTTCATCAATTCGATTAACCAGCCAAATCGATGAGTCTATAAGATACATTAATATAATCTACCAGTCTTCCCAATCTCCACCATCTTCATCTTTGTCTTCTAATTGATCTGCTAAAACAGTAACATAAAATTACCATCGTAAACGATTAAAATATAAAAAGAGTGTTCTTGAAACATAATTAAACCGTAAAACATAACTCCAAGTGCTTACCTGCACCATCGTTCCACGCCCAATCGAGTTGTTGTTGTTTTGAAGCTGGTTTTACTTCAGGAGTCATCTTTACCGATTTCTTTGGGGTTTGTTTCACTTCTTGTTGTTCACTCCCCCGTTCCCAATCGTCTTGAGCTTGTTGGTTATCTTGTTCCTCAACAGAATCAGCAGAATCTTCATCTCCCCAACCCCAATTGTCATCGTTCTGTTGTGACGCTTCTTCGATTTTTTCTTCATATGTACCTTCATTTTGAAAATCCTTTAAGTGTCTTTCAGAAGACGGTTCCCCCAATGAAATGTTATCTACCTTTTTCTTAGGAATATCACTTAATTCCCGTTCTTCAACGTCCCAGTTGTCACCATTCTGTTGTGAATCTTCTTCAGTTCTTCCTTCAGAAGATTCAGGCTTCTGACCTTCCTTGTAAGTTTCCTGTTGTTGTTTAACGTTCTTATCATCTAATTCCGATCCTATGTTATCCCCATTACATATTTCTCCTTCATGAATAAATTCACATTTCAAGTTCTCTACGTCACCTTCATCTTGAGCTTCAGAAGACAAATTTTCCAATACTTCATCCATAGTTTCTGGTAGAGTTTCTATTTGAACTTCATGAGGTATTAGATGCATCACTTTCTCCGGGCTCAAAGTTACAGTTTCAGGTGATGTTTTGTTGTTAACATCGTCTGATACAGAGTTGTTAACATTACCAAGTAACTTGTCGTTTACTTCAACGACATTTTGAGTCTTAGTAGGAGGTTTAAAAGCAGAATCAGTTCTGAATTTGATTTCAGTCGGAATTATGGGAACAACTTCAGCTGCCGCAAAAGGAGGTATCATCTCTTCGTAACTTTTCGGTTCAATGCCATTTCCTTCTTGACCTGCAAAACTATCTTCTTCTTCGTGCTCTACTTCTTGTTCCTGTTTTTCTAATTCTCTGTCAATCTCTTTTTTATTCTTCTTAAAGTCGTGTTGAGCTGCTTTTTGCATGATTTTCCTCTCATTAAACCGTGGCAAAGTGTCGTTGAAGTCTTCCGTGTTATTCAGTTTTTTGAGTTCTCCAGATTCAGATCCGTCCAACGAGCTATTCATAGTACGTCGCCCAGAACACTTGGATTCCTCGTACTGTTGCAGAATGGATTGGGTACAGAAGATGGATTCAATCAAAGAATCTCTTTCCTTTTCCAATTCTCTTATTTTAGCGTTCAGAGCCTTAGTGCGCAGTTTTTCGTCTGAAGGATAGTATATTAGTTTGTTTTGCAAAAATCAGTCCTATCCAAAAGATGAAAAGTAAAATAATATTCAAATCAGTGCAACACCTACCACTACTTCTCTTCGACATCACTGCTTTCTCTTGCTCCAATGCACTCAATTTGGCAGCAAAAGCCTTGGACTTGATCAGTTGTTGTTCCTCTTTCTTGGTCATGCTCAAACTCTCTCTCAATATACTGACGTGAGCTTCGTACACAATGAGATCTCCTTCCATAGCTGAGACCACATCAATTTGTTGATTCAGGTCCTCACTCAGTCGTTCAACTTCATTCACAAGATATATTTTGTCATCATTCAACTGTTGATTGATGAGATGTAGGTTACGGAGTTCTTCGGTAAGATTCTGGTACCGTCGCTCTTCTGCTTCAAGTCTCTGACGTATCACACATGTGGCAGTGTTGGAAGAGTCTAATTCTGCACGTAGATCACTCAGCTTTTGTTTTAGGTTTGTGATTTGCTCCAAAAGTTTCGAGTTCTCCATCAGAGCCCACTCTCTCGAGTTTTTCAAGACATCGTTAGAGGCCTTCAAGTTGTCTATCTCTTTCGACGATGACACTCGCAGCTCCAAAAGTTTAGTCTCCAGCTCCTTTATTCGTGCAGTAGCTGCTGCTCTGGCCTTAATGGCTTGATTTCTGGCATCTTTTCTAGCCAATTCAGCTTCTTCTTCCAACTGCAACAACGTACAATAAATAATAATATATAATTAGGCCAGTAAATGGATAATAAGCCAAAATAAGCCTTACAGCAGCTATTTTTCCATCCTCCCACTCGCTGCCAACTTGTAAAGATTGTTCCATTTCTGATATCGTCTTCCTCAACTGGTCGTTCTCGGCACTCAAATCAACAACAGCTTGAGCCAATGATTCGCGGTCATCCAGCAGAGTCTCCTGGTCTATTGGCTGTCCGTCTGGTTGAGGAGTTTTACGTTTAGGAACAGAAGCGGCACGTAGATCAAACGTTACCCGTTTTCGGTACCTTCTTCTTTCAGACAGCGTTGGGGAAGCAGTAAGCTCACGATCTCCTTCTATACCATCTTCAAGTTGAGCTTCTGTTTCTGTCACAAAACTAGATTGTTCTTCTGAAGGGTCCAATGGTGGCGGAGAGTGGTTGTTACCTAAAAAAATAAATCTTGTTTAAAATTCTTAAAAAAAGCTTAATAACCATAAAATTAAGAACCTACTGTGAAGTTTAAATTGTGGTACAGCTCTTCCTGGTGAAATGTCTCGCCCATTTACAAATCTTTCTTTTCTGAATCCAAACGAAGAATCTGTTTCTGTAGACGCGTCACAAAACTTTCTGTTGTCTAATTCCTGAAAAAGAAAAGCTTGCCAAACTACTTCTAAATGTCATAGATAAAAACCTGGAGAAATGTAAAAAAATACTTTTTAAACTTACCTTGAGGCGTTTATTGACAATTTGAATAGCTCGATTCTTGGCTTCGGCGACTTGATTCTGTTCTCGACACATTTCCTGAAGGTCCATTATCTGTCTTTCCTTCTCCATTATAATATTATTCAACTCAACAATCCTCGTGTCTTTGTAGCACATTTGATCGTACATTCTCTGAAGATCAACTTGCTTCTGATGTGAAGAACCACTGTTGATGGCAAACTGACTTAATACCTTAAGCTGTTCTTGCAATTCCTAAAAACAAAATAAACAATACAATAATACGTGTTTTAGTCAAACATACATTAATTCTTAATCTAAAGCTAAGAATTCCAGAAATTGATACCTAAAATAATATAAACTTGATCTCTTACCTTCTCCGTCTGCAGTTTAGCTGCCAATTGAGCTCTCAAATCCAAATTATTATCCTCCAACGCTTCATTGTGAGCTCTGACTGTGTCTAGTTCGTTCCGCAATAATTTATTCTCCACCTAAACATCAAATCAACTAATATATTAAAACTTACAACTAAATCATGTGGTATTTCTACATAGTCGACCACTCCATTCTCTGAATGTTCTTGTGGCAAAACTGTTGTTCCGTTAACAAGCGAATTATCTACGTTATCATCATTTACTGGTAGTTCGATCGGCGCCAACTCAACTGACATTTAAAATTAACCTGAAAACGTCAACGTTAGATGTCTTAAGAATGTCAAAACAGAGTAAATCACATCCGCTAACTATAGATATCATAAAAACCCCGATAAACTTCCAAAATCACAATCGTTCAAACAAAGAACACGTTGTCCGACTCTCCACAAAAAGATTTTCTCTATTTTCCGGTTCCACGACAAAATTTAAAAATATGGGCGCGGGCTGCCGAATAAACAAAGATTTCTTTTCCCGCGGCGAGTTTCGGTTTGAAACTTTTGAATCCGCTAGAAAATAAAAATATTTTGAGTCTGCAAAACTTTGAAGTATAGTTTTTATGTTCTTACAATTAATAGTTGCTACAGCATAGAGACTTGTAATTTGTTATATTGTTGTTACTTATTTAGACTTTCTTTTTAATTTTTGACCTTGACTTTGCAAACAGATCAAAACTTTTAAAATTATCGTTTGAAACCAAGTTAGTTTATTTGAAAAAAAAAATTTGTACAGTTATCGTTCAGATTTAACGGATCTCCTTCTCTTGGGTGGTGGTCCTTCATCTACACGTAGGTGAGCGGCCGCTTCTGACACATGACTGACGTCTGACGCTGGTTCTCTATTTCTTACCTAAATTTCATTATTGAGTAGAGAGAGAACAAACGGTATTTAAGAGATTAAGTTCGTGCTTAGGAGAGAAGTGAATAGACACGACATTGATAATAAAATTTTATTGTTAGATCAATAAATGAATGTTAAAAGACAGGAAATTGGTGGTAACACTAGTTAACCTACAGTAGGCGGCTCGTTTTCGACTTCATCAGGGTCGTAGATGACATTGTTAGTACAGTCGTTGACCTTGTAGATACCCAGAAGCCGGTCTCCGTTCTCGAACATGTTGTTCCTCAACGAAATAATCACAAACTGAGCGTTTTTGGTTCGCTCTTTCACAAAAGTTGATATGATGGACACGTTTCTGTAGTCTAAAGCAGCATCGATCTCGTCCATGACATAAAATGGCGTCGGTCTATATGAATGTAGACCAAAGACAAGGGCCAGAGAGGCCAAGGTCTTCTCTCCTCCACTTAAGTTAGTGATCTGTTTCCAGGTTTTCTTTGGTGGTCTGACTCTGAAAAAGATTTGTCACAATTTTCATTATGACTACTCCTCTACCACAATAAAAATAAACGATTATACAATAAATATTAAGAAAAAATTTTCCGCGGCCCTTCTTGACACTTACTGATATGAAACGCCAGAAGTGAATGGATCCATGGAATCCACCAACTCTAATGACGCTTCTCCTCCCATGGTTAACATCTTGTAGGTGTCTTCGGTGGCCACACAGATTCTCTGGAAGCCTTCTTGAAACTCAGTAACCCGCATTTTCTTCAACGTGTCAAACATCTTTCTGTGGGCATCGAAGGACCCTTTCAAGGAATTGTATTGGGCATCTACGGAATTCAACTTTTCAAGCTAAAACGTAAAGAATTAAGACCTACGAAGCTAACGTAATAGTTATCTCCCAAAAGAGTCGAAAAAACATACTACAACGAAATAACGTTTCAAAAAAGTAGGAGTACCTAAAATAGGAAAACTTACCTTATCAGCATATTCCTGAATCAGGTCGAGGTTGAATTCCTTTGGATATCGTTGTCTTCTCTTTTCTTTCCTAGTCAACTCGATTCTGATGTGAGCTTCATCAAAAGCGTCTATTTCAGCTGGAGAATAGGTTGGAAGATGACCAAAGTCATAAGCAGGATCGTGAGTAACATTACCATCCGTGGAGGTGATAGTGGTGGTGTTCGGAAGGTCGTCACCTTCTTCTTGTTCTCCATCTAGCATACGACTTTCGTCGGCGTCCTCTCCTGGCTCCGCTTTCCTCCTTCTGTTTCTTCTACTCGCGACAGAATCATTCATTGACACTGGACTTTGAGGTTCTTCCTTGACTCTGGAGTTATTCTTTTGTCGCATTCTGCTTGGAGCACGGCTTGAGGACGGTCGTTGCAACACTGTATCATCTTGATGTTCTTCTTCTGTATCTTGATGTTCATCAATATTCTCGGTGAGGGTTCTTTCTTCTGTTAACGTCGCATCTGGATCCTCTTTGATAGTGGAGTCTGTCGCAGTTTCGTTGCGGTTTGAACTTGTATTAACTGTATCATCAAGTCTGAACTGGTGTTGGTTTGCATTCACTTGTTGGAGATTCTGACGGACGTTGAAAGTTTGCAAATTGGCTATCTAAAATGATTTAAAAATAGAAGTAAAAATATAAAAATTTAGCTTCTGAATTATAAACTTATTTAAACAACAACAATGAGTTCAATGAGCAAACTAATTAGAAATAAAATAATGGTTACCTTTTTCGTTATGGCATCCATTTTATTGTTGAACTCTTTCAGCCTTCCCTCGTACTCGGCCATGGATCTTTTCCTGTCGTCAATCTGCTTTGTTAACACTAATTCTATTTCTGAACACTCGGTAGTCTGGCTAGATATTGTTGCAATTTGTTCGATGATCTTAGAAAGTTTTCGACCACATTCCTCAACCTGATTGGTTAGAATATCTACCTTTTCTTGTGCTTTTGCCTTTCTTTCTTCGGCCTTTTCGATCTGATATTCAAGATCCTTGATCTCCATTTCGGTGGAATCAATCTGACGTTTTGCCTTCTGAATCAGAGACTTGGAGTTGCTGATGGTAAGATGGGCCTTCTTGATCTCGGCTTGGGCTGACTCGAAGTCTTCTTTGGCTTTTTCAAATGACTTCTTGGCTTTGCCAACAATCAGATTCTCGGATTCTTTGATCTTCTGCTTCAGTTCCTTCACTCGCTTCGTCACTTCTTCAACTTCACTGTCAGCTGATGCCTTTTGTTCCAAAAAGCTTTCGACCTCCCGTTCGATCTCAGCAAGTTCTTGTCGTTTACTGTCGTTTTTGGACAAATCTCTTTTGGCCTGGGCAACTTTTTCCTTTAGGGTCTGGATCTTCCTCTCCATGTTGTTCAAACGACTTCTATCTTGGTCACCAGTTCGTCCCATCCGTTCAAGTTCGTCACCGTCATTTCGAATCTTCTCGTCCATCTGGAAAATATGTATTATTTTGGTTTTTGTGTAAGACATATACAAGAAAACAACATTTATGAGATTTAAATTCAACTTACCATCCTTAAAGCGATCCTCAACTGTCCCAGCTCTGTCTGTTTGGTCCTCAGAGTTTCTTCAATCTTTCTCAGATTCACTGACAGTCTCCGAGAAGCATCTGTCTTGGCTTGCTTACCCATCCGACCTCTAAAACATCACAATCAAATTTAACAAAATAAAGGTTGTTGAGTAATAAACAAATCCCAAAAAAAAATACCTTTAAAACCACTAGTTATTCCTAAAAAATATTACCTTCTTTGACTTTTACCACCACCAGAAAGGGTACCAGTCGTTTCAAACAAATCACCGCCCAAAGTGATAACTCTATATCTCATGCCTCTAGCGTTGGATACTCTGGCTGCTTGGTCAACGTTTTCGGCGACCAAAGTTTCTCTCAATCCATAGTAAAATGCTGGTTTCACGTCTTCGTCGCTGATTCTGATCAAATCGAACAGACGCGGGACGTTTTCAGGCCTGAAAATTAGAATTATGGGGGATATTTACGTAAATTCCTATAAATTTGTTATTATTTCAAAAAAAATAAATATCCTGTTCATAAATTTAAAAAACTTACGTTGACGGCTTCGCATTGATTTTACTCCAGAAGTTTTGCTGTTTGTCCAAAGCAATGAAGGTAGCATGAGGCAGACGGTTCTTTTTCATGAATTCAAGACACTTTTGACCAGTTTCTACAGTGTCTACTACAATGTTATCCAAAGGACCACAAGCAGTAGAGATGGCTACATCGTATTTCTCATCAATTCCTCCAAGGTCACCCTAAATATACAAATACATAAAAAGAGCTTCAGAATAGATTAGAAATAAAAAAAAACATTATGTAAAACAACATACCAAACGGCCGTAAACTCCAGGAAAGTTGCCCTTTGCCTTTTCGGTCATAATGGCATTTAACGTAGGGTTTTGTCGACCATCACTTTGTTGGTTAAACTGTTGCGACTCATGAGACAACTTTCTGATCTCGTCATTGAGCTGAGCTTCCATCCCCTTCTTGCTATTGTAGGACTCCCTCAATCGAGCAATCTCTTGCTCCAACTCAGGCTTACGGTGAACTTTGTTCTCAATGTCCCTAAACATCAAGTATAGTAACATGCTTCTCAGAAAACACCTAACACATAAACTAATGAAAAGCACAATCTAAAATGTCACACCTTTTAAAGTTTTCATGCTCAGTTTTTGCTTGTTCCAGGTCTTCCTCTGCTTTATCCAATTCCTTCTTCGGATTCTCCAAAGCAGCCTTCAGTTGGTTAACTTTGGCAGAAGCCAGTGTCAATTTACTTTGAATACTGTCAGCCGCGGACTTGCTTTCTGTTACAGTAGGCATCAGGTCTTGCAATGCCACTCGTAATCCATCGTTGACCTCATTTGCTTCCATCTGCTTCTCACGATACTTTTCTTCCTTATCCTCGGCTACACTTTTCAACCGGTCGATTTCTCCCTCCAACTCTTTAATAACATCTTCAGCTTTTTCTGGTTCTGCTTCCAAATCCACTAACTAAAACAATGCAACAATAAGCTTTAAACATGATAAAATCACGTGGAGTCTACATAATATGCTACCTAAAACTGAAAAATTGAAATCTTAGTTTACAATTTGTTACCTAAAAATATACTAACCTTTTTGTTGTCTTTTTCCAACGACTTTGTGAGCTTTTGAAGTTTCTCTTGATTCCGTGTGACATCTCCTTCGATCATCCTGATAGTAGTCTCATACCTCTTCTGTTCTTCTTCTTTGGTGTCCTTCTCTTCTTTCAAATCATTTTCTTGCTTCTGAAGCCTTATTACCTCTTTCCTAGCTTGTGCCGCTTGCTCAGCCAGTTCATCCTTCTCTTTTTCATCTTTATCTTGGTCCTCCTTCATTGTGTTGTATGCTCTTTGGATACCACTCGCTTCATCATTGATTTTTTTTCTAAATGATATAAGTTAATTAACCAAACCCTAAAAACATAACAATGAAAATAAACGCACTTTTCGATGTGATAGAGCTGATTATTGCACTTTGTAATAGCGTTTTCCAACTTCAAAATCTTAAAAAGCTCTGTTAGAGGTTCAATCAAGTCAGTATGCTCTTTAGCTGCCAACGTTCGTCTAAAAACGTAAAGAATTACTTTAATTTATACCCAAAATTACAAAAATGATTATAAGAATACCAAACAACTTGTATTTTTATCTAGAATTAAATGCTCACCTATTGGCTACAGTTTTTAACTGTTCATCCAACCGTTCTGTGCGCCGTGCCAACTTCTCAATGGGGGCTTTCAGTCGATTACTGCCAATAATATCTTCCAGATACTCCAACATGCCTTCCTCGCCCTTATCATCTCCTTTCGGCTTCATCAAAGAAATCTGTTCAACTTCACCTTGAAGGATCAAAAACCTGTTGTGATCCAGGTCGATGCCATTTTCCTTCAATCTCTTCCTTAATTCGTCAGGCTTTACCGTCTTTCTGTTAAAGTAATATCGACTACTGCCATCAGAATTCACGGTTCTTGTCACAGAAAACTGAGACCCCGGCTTTACTTCGTATTCTATTGGACCCTAAAAACATTTCTTGTTATACTTTAAGTATATAACGTATATGTTGCATCTAGTTAATGCCTAAACTTATGTGTAAACATTTATTGACTTACTCTATCCCAGATTCTCTCAAAGAAAACTGTAACTTCAGCTGAATTCACATTCGGATGAGCTGCACTTTTGTGAATCAAAACAGACAACTTCTTGGATCTGATTCTGTTGGCTCTAAACCCAAAAACAAAAAGAATTGAGTCGATCACATTACTCTTTCCACTTCCATTTGGTCCCAAGATCGAAGTGTAATTCTAAAACAAAAATAATAGTTTTATATGTATAAATTCTTATTTTATAGTTAAAGCTTGCGTGAAAGCCCCTGAAATAATAATACCAACATAAAACAAAGCTTACTTTATGTAACGGCCCCAATACTTTTCGGCCGTAATAACTTTTAAAATTCTCAACTTCAATCTTGGAAATGACAAGTCTGGCTTCATTCGGGTCATTGGAGACTGTTTCCAATGGTCTTTCAGGTATCTCCATGTTCAACAAGTCCTCGTTATCGTCAAATTGTGGATCCCCAAGCCGTTCAGCCAAAGTTTCAGGCTGTTCATGTTCAACATTCTCTTCTTCTGCCTGAATTTCGCCAGAATCATTTCTGGCCCTTGCCTTCTTCCGTACCACCATCTAAAACATCAAAATATAAGTGTTTTATTAAAGCAGCAAAGCCACTAATAAAGCTCATACGAATAAGTATTAACAGGAAACAAAAACAAGATATAAATGTATTTTGTAAAATATAATCTCTCATTAAATTGTTAAATCTGTAATTTAACATTAAAAATTTTTATACAAATTTATAAAGAATTTTTTTTATATTTTTTCTTTTTTCGAAAAAGCGTAAAACATTCGCGCGCTAAAGTTTTGGAGATTTTCGTGTTGGGACCAAATTAAATTATTGATAAAAATTTTTTGTCGATATAACTCGCCATTTTTGGACATACGATTGTATATATGTAGTATAGATGATAAACTCTTTATTTATTGTAAATGTCTCGGGAGACATTGTCCTAGAGAAACATTACAAAACTGTCATTCACCGCTCGATCTGTGATTATTTCTTTGACTCTCAGAAGAAGACCGAACGATTTGAAGATGTTCCTCCAGTTATAGCTACTCCCCACCATTATTTATTCAATATTTATTTCAACAACTTGTATTTAATAGCTGTAACGATCAATGAGAGTAAGTTTTTGTTCTTTTTGTTGAAAGTTTAGATAAATTGTTACCTAAAATATTGAAAACAGGCAGTATTGTTTTTGTAAAGACAAGGAGTAGTTTTTTTACACTGTTTTAGCTCCACCTCTTTTGGTATTCGAAATTCTACATCACATGGTAGCTGTCTTCGCTGAATACTTTGATGAATTCTCGGATACGACTATCAAGGAGAACATTGTGACAGTATTCGAGTTACTAGACGAGATTCTGGACAATGGGTATCCTCTGACGACAGAGCTGAATGTACTGCAAGATCTTATCAAGCCTCCCAACTTTATCAGGTCTATAACTAACCAAGTAACAGGGAAGACTAATGTTTCTGAAAACCTGCCTACTGGAACATTGTCTAACGTGCCGTGGAGAAGAGCTGGAGTCAAGTATGCCAATAACGAAGCCTACTTTGATGTTATAGAAGAGATTGATGCCATAATTGATAAGCAAGGACAAACAGTGTCAGCGGAAATTCAAGGATACGTAAGTTTTACCCGTTAACTTTTGAAAAATTGATGTATCTTTACAATGTGGTAGTATAATCTAAACGAGTATGCCGTTTTAAACGTATATTTTAGATCAATTGTTGTTGTAAGTTAAGTGGAATGCCGGACTTGACCATGACATTGATGAACCCTAGGATATTGGATGATGTGTCATTCCACCCTTGTGTACGATTCAAGAGATGGGAGAATGAAAGGCTATTGTCTTTTGTGCCTCCAGATGGAAATTTCAGGCTAATTTCATACCACATTGGATCTCAAAGGTAAGAAAGAACGCTGTTATAACATCAGCTTAGGCGTTATTATTTGGTACATTCACAAGCTTAATATTTTATTTTAGTATGGTAACAATACCACTGTACGTTCGTCATCTGATCTGTTTGAAGAGTGGAGGAAGATTAGAACTTACAGTAGGGCCGAAACAGAATGCAGGCAAGATGCTGGAGGAGGTGGTGCTGGAGATGAGTATGCCCAAACAAGTTCAGAACTGCAATTTGGTAGCATCTCAGGGAAAGTACTCGTACGATCCCACCACCAAGCTTCTCCAATGGACAGTTGGGAAAGTGGAGCCAGGGCGACCTCCTACTCTTAAAGGAACGGTAAGTTACTGTAGAAAAGGTCATAAAAAAATATTTCCAATATGGGTGTGCTATAGTAAGTAAAAGATAATTTTGAAAGGCTTTCTATAATAAAATTAATTTCAGGTATCAGTAACAGGAGGTATCCAAGTCGAAAGTCCTCCCATCGACGTTAAATTCAGAATCAACCAATTCGCGGTTTCTGGCCTTAAAGTCAACCGGTTGGACATGTACGGAGAAAAGTACAAGCCTTTCAAAGGCGTTAAATATGTTACTAGAGCAGGGAAGTTCCAGATACGAACATGAGGTGATCATACGATAATAAACATTCCAAAATTGTAAAAAAATGAACATAATTGAACATTATAGTTAAGAGAAAAACATAATACATCGAGAAAGACTAACATAACACTATAGTAAAGTTAAAATGCTAAGGTAGTAAAGGTATGGACATTATATGGTAGTACGATACAAATGTGAAACGGCATAGATACAAACTTTTATTTCAAAGCTGAGCATACTCGTTCTCGACATGCTCGAGCAAATCGATGAGGTCGAAGATGAGGTAGATGGAATGATCTTGAGCTGGCAAATGTAGCAAAGAGAAGTTACCGTACTTTTTAATGTCGATGTAGTAGGCTCGGCCATGTGTGAACACGTCTCCTTCTTCTAAGTACACCTTCATGTTGCTGCTGTTGCTGAAAAGATTACGGTTTCCGTATAGTTATAATCAAAGGTAACACGATACATAATTTTACTTTTTGTCTTAATATTGGACATAACACCAAAAAAGCTTTTTTGAATTTATGAGTAGTTATAAAGTTAAAAAAGTCTAGGACAAATCCAAAACCATACCAGTAGTTCTGAGCCAGATGATCGACACAGCTCTTTAACTTGGTATTATAGGCGTATCTTCTCTCGAAACGACGATTACTTCCATCCAGTATGAGGATGCTGACATTGCACATGCTGACACCTTTCACGCTGGAATGGCTCTTCTTCTGACTGCCAAAAGTACTGAACTGACTTGACAGTCCCGAGCTGAGCGAATTCGAGTAAATGTCGCTCGATTGACTCTGACAAATTCCTTCCATTTTATCGACCGACTGACTTGGTCGACTGAAGGAGGTCAGGGATTCACAAGAGACGTTGGTCTCGCTGCTGGTGTCGCTCTTCTTCAGCTGGGTGTACAAGGAGTGTGCTTCGGGGTTGATCTTCTTCAGGACTTGCTTCGGCTTCTTCTGCGCTTTACGGTACATGTCTTGGTGTTTGGAATTTGGCGGAAAAGAATCGACCAGAAACGATGACAAACAAGAAATGTTGCAACAAATAGGACGGGCTGAAATATTTTGATGTCAAAGTAAACTTAAACGACTTACTGCTCTCAAGTTTGATTTGTAACTGAAATTTTTGCTATTTTGAAGATAAGAGGGATACCTACTTGGATCTTTAAATAAAGGTGACATCTCTGTAATGCACGATTTACAAACCAAATGATCACACTTTCCAAATGCTAGCAACTCGTCGATAGATCGTAACCTTCCACACGGTCCTTCACAACGTCGGCTGTCAGGAAGTACTTCATATGTTTGAGCTCCTTTACATAAAACTTCGCCTAAAATAATGTTGCAGTCGGCTAAAAGAAAGCTATATACTGTCTAAAATACTGATAATTAAAGGTATCATTCTTTCGACAAATAAAAATTGAACATAAAACACTTACCTTTTCCTCCCGAGCTTTGTCCCAAACTAGAATAATTAGAATATTGACTTTGTTGATGACTATGCGACGATTTATTGAGCTTCTCTAGACTTTTTGCCTTCCCATGCCACTTCACGGTGTAACAGAACAGATCAGTGCTTCCAGTGTTCCCACCAGTTAGCTTGACATCCTTGAGAACAACAGAATCCACGTGTTTGAGGCGGTTAAACACGATTGGGGGAAGAAGCGCTTGTACGGTGTGCCAGTCTTTCCCGTTTTCACTTCCTTGAACTGGTCTAGCATTCGCGTCTAATTCGTTTTCCCTAAAACAATTAACGTTGATCTTGGACAAAAACAAGAAGGTAAGTAAACAGGAAGTGATTAGTGGTCAATCTGAGATTTTTGAGGCATTTCTACTATAATATTGTAGTAGACATAATCGTTTGTTCAAAAACTGAATTTTTGAATATTTATTTCTCTTTTTTGCCAGGAAAATAAAATTCTTACGAAAGTCTTAACCAAAGCACAAAAAAATGGCGCCAATTTGAAATTGATAAATATTTTTAGTTTTTCGAAGGTTTCTTCTTGTTCAAAACAGTATTACTTAACATTTATTAACTAAAATAACATTAAAACATCCCCCTATCTCAACAAATCACCGAAAATCATAAAATTAGACATCAAATCACCATCTTACAAAAAATGGCAGCAAAAGTCGCCAAATTTCTGTTGCCAAAAATAACTGCAGAATTCATTTTGTGACCCCACGTGCCGTGCTCTCCCGCGGGACGTTGGTTTCTTCAATTAACTCATTAACAGACCTGTCGGGGTGGTGAGAGTCCGATTTTCGTGGCATGCTTCTGAATTTGGCTCCGGCTTCTCAAGTTGTCCTGCTTCTGAAGTTGGGTCCGTGAATGATGTTGGCTTCGGATGAAACGGTTGGCGCCGCTTCAGACGAGTAACCAAAAACGAAACTGAACGTGTTTTGTTTGTTTTGTCAACGAAGTGGTTAGGGAAATTTGCATATTTTTCGAAAAAAAAATTATTTTGATACAATGATAAAATTTTTAGAGAAATTTCCATTTTTAAAGATAATATATCGGAATTTACATTTTTAACATATAATGTGTCGGCATTTACATTTTACGTAACAGTGAAATTTGCATTTTACATTTTTATGCATATGCGTGAATGTGAATTTGTAAAAAGTGTCTGGCTCATCCTGAAATTAACATAATAATGCTTTCGTATGTTCAGGCCACACATCGATATTGAAAGTGTTCGTACATAAATTATGGAGGACATGGTCCAATCTGTACTGTATGGGTCGCTGACTTTGCTTTTTCATTTTTAAGCTTAATTAAGAAGTCTAAAATATCTAAATTTTTTTGAATATCTTTTTTTACTAAATTTTACGCTAATTATTAACTACAACTCTTAATTAAAAGCTATTGCTTGCAACAGTATACGGTATTTTAAAATGCAGACTGTACTTTACAGTTCCGCGAAGTGATGTTGCCTAATCTTCGCAACATCTACTCCATGTCTCAACGTCGTTACAATTATATAACAATGGCCAGACATTTTATTGTTTTGGGATGGTTATGTCATCCACCCACAGCTGGAATTTAATCTCGTGCTATGTGGTCGTGTATGATCATTTGTTGTTTTACTTAATTCTCCTGACTTTTAATGCACGTAAACAGTTTTTGATTAATTAGACCGACGTTTCATTCATTTATACTTCCCTTTCTATGACATTACACATATAGCCATGTGTAACATGTTTCATCCTGTACTTGGGTATGTCCTTGTACGATGCATTATTAGTTATAAGTGAGTACATGTTCGTATGAAACACTACTACATACGATGACATGAAGTGACTTATGTGTCTTTTATTCGAGTACGTTCTATCCTGCACGTACATAACCATCCTCAGTATATGCTTATGATGACAGTTGAAGTGGTTAATGTTTAATGAGGTCTGTCTTTGTTGTATCCCCATTATTAATATATTGTAACTGTTACCAAACAAAGCATTTTTGGCCAACTTTGTTAGTACCAAACGTAGCATTGTTGAAATTAACAAAGTCACGTTGTTAAAACGGTGACATTGTTGATACGACCAAAATTGAAAACAAGTATCACAGTCTGAAGTCTGGCAATCAGACTACTACAACATGGTATCTACATTATCCTTTTGATTCCCACATTGGAGACGGTCATTATAGCATTTTGTTGTTATTTTGTCTAATAACGTGATGAACAAGGTATTGTAGCTACATTCTCTCTTCTAATTAACCCATCCGCATAATTATAGAACGTTGGGCACACAACAATGGTTCCCTTTCAGACGGTACTCTACGTCGTTTTGTTTAGCTTCGCGATCGCAGAGCCCATGTTTCGTCCATTGCCACAGTTGAATCCGGTCATGAGGTGAGTTGAAAAGTAGAAATAGTGATAGGTTATAGATCTAGCTATGGAGTAAATAAAACCTTATAGTAGTTTATTACCAAGGATCGACATTTCGATGATCTGATTAACAAAACTAAAAGGTTTCCAGTTTTTACAGTATATTTTGCTACACTACTATTTAAAATATTAACATTGACTTTAGGTATCGTCTAAAAACCAGCGATGACAGCCCACTAGCCAACTTAAGGCCGGTCCGGGCCACCCCGCTCGCTAGTTCAGGCCGAAACTGTTTCTTTAGTCCAGTCCAGTGCCGACTGCCTGTTAGCCAGATGAAGTCGATGGACAACTCGAGAAGACGGCTGTTCACGAACGACCAGCCCCCGATGGGCCCGTTCGACCGAATACGAAGATTCAGAGACTACTAATCCCAGGTTACTGTAACATAACTAATAAACTTTTTATTTATTTGTCTGGCTCTATTACTATACGAAACACGGGCTCCAATGTCGTCGTCGAGACGCCCTTTCCCGGCTTGAAAATGTCGCATTTCTTGACGTCCTCTTCCTCTTCTTTGTACAGGTCCGGTCGACAGTAGCCGCAGGATCGGCGACACACCCGGAAGGCTAGCGCGGCACTCTCCCCGTTACAACCGTTGTGATGGCCGGTCGCGCCAGCCCACATTCCACTCTAAAGGCACACTTTGTTTCATGTTTCGAGACTTACTTTTCTCACAAACTGAGTGCAGAAACGATGGTTGTGTCTGTCAAAACAATGGCGACTGCTGGGGCCGTGAGCAAACAATTCCCTTCCCAAAGCCTGAACATTTAATTACACTGTTAATATACGTGACGTCGAATTCAATAAAGACGTCTGAGACAATTGATAAATCCAAATATATTAAATATTCAAAGCCCAATAGGTATAACAGCTAAACTACTTACAGCAATGTCTGTTCTGCAGGTCTTGCAGCACTGTAGAAAAGCAAAGTCTGCGTCCGTCCGACACCTAGTCTGGAACTCATAAGGTCGACGCGACCGCAGCTCCACACACGCATTCACGCCAATACTTTCTTTACAGCACGGCATGCGCTGCGCCTGGCCGGAGCCCGGAACTAGCCAGGCTCGTACCGGATCAGCAACTAACAGCAACATCCACAACCCTCTGAACATGTCATTTTTGAATAGAAGAACCCCGAAATAAGCACTTTTGGCTGCTTTGAGAGCTTTTCGCAGTAAACTCTTGTATTGCGTTGTAACCACTTTACGTTTAGCCGGATACGACGTTTATACTATTTGTGACAGCCGACCTTACAAGGTATACTATACTTTGTAAAATAATTTATTTAACCAATCTTTTTTATTTTAAAATTGTAAATTAAGTTATTTCCATCGATTATGCCTCTTCTCGCACATTAACGGTAACGGAGACTTGGAGACCGGTTGACGGTCATCAGCGTACAAGTCCTTCCTACAGTACCCACAACTCTTACGACAAACTCTGAAGCCGAGATGAGCTGTTTCTGGATGAGAACAAGTCCAGTTCGAAGGAGACCAAAACTCCTTCTTCATCACAAACGCTTCGCAAAACTCTCGACCGTGACGATCGAAACAGTCGCGAGAATGAATGCCCTAAAGATACCTGGGTAAACTAACTTTATAACAAGTTCACATTTCACAAGACCTGTAGAAACACGCACGTCAGTAAATGAAGGTGTAAGCATACACAAAACACAACAAGTAATGTAATTTATTAAAGAAGTTGACTTACCTCCCGGAAGAACTTGATGTGTCTCTCCCCAGCCTGCCCCAAACCACAAGTTGAACAACACTGCAACAAACTAAAGTCAACATCATCGCTACATCTCCTCATAAACAACATGAAATTGTTCTTTCGTAGCCTCCGACATGCCAACGTTCCTATAATATCAGAACAGCATGGTGGTTGACTTTGAACTACAGTTGACACAAATCTCTTCGATACTGTAGGTTTCTTGATACTTTTCCTCCTGTAGCTAATAACACATTGAAACATAACAAAATACAACAAGAAACGCATGTTAACAACAAAAATAACTGATAAAGACTGACCGGACATGTTTCAGAGCTCTTAAACCATAACATCGGAGTCAAGTGGCCAAGTTAAAGTTAGTTATTCTTAAACTGCGGTTTAAACTGAGCTTGTGTTCCTTTCGAAAAGATAAAAAGTATATGGCCTATTCTATAGAAAAGTGTGAAAATATGTGGTTTTAAAGAAACTAACAAGGAAAGCCTGCCCCGCTCAGAATCAGCTCAAAATTTTTATATGAATTTCTTGTACCAACAATAGTACCCATAAAAAATTTTAGCTCGCGCTCTTGAGTTTTAAATTTAAATTATTTGGGTTCCCCGCCAATTCGGCAAATTTGGCATTGTGTTTCAAGCACTTTTGATGATGTTCCAGATGAGATAAACTTACAAATTTAAATATTTAGGTTTATTTAAAGGTATTCTACTAGTATAACAAAGAAAAATAGTTAAAAGTCAAAAAATGACAAAGTTACTAGCTTGAAACACAATGCCAAGTTGGCGGGAAATTCAAAATGTCATTTTTTAATTTCGATTTTCTCGAGATTTCCTGGGAAGCGCGATTTAGTACTTTGCTCAAGATCTTATATTTACATTATCTTTCTATATAAAAAGTTTGAAGTCAATCAGAGCGTGGCAGGTCGGGCACTTTCCTTGTAAGATAGAAAAAGCATTAAAATTTGCAAAATCTTGCAATAATTCGGCATTTTCTGATATAATTAGTAAAGTATAAACCCAATAATACGAAAATATGTCAATCAAAGACCAAATTTTTTCCGGAATTTTTCGAAGATAATAAATACGAATTTAAAAGATTGCGCATTTCGCGGCCTAATCAATCTTTTTGGCATTTCGTTCATCTCAAAAAAATTAAAATCGAAAATTTTTTGGCACAATTTTTTGTTTGGTAACACATTTTTGTTCGACAGTTCGTTTTCACTGCGATTTTTTAAATATTTTTTCTGTCTTTGTAAATTATGTTACCTAAATGAACGTGAACCTTTAGATTTTGACTGATTTTGATATCGTTTTGATTGCCATATTAATTAGAGTTATTATTTAAGTTAGTGTAAATCTATACCTTCTGAGTTGACGAGTGTTTGTGTAGTTTTATGCCGCAGTCTATTGACGTTTCGATTCCATTTGATTTGTTTATGGCGCGAGACTCGAGACCATCGAATTGGGCCACCAAATCGCAAACAGAGAAAAGACGTGATCTTTCGCTCAAAGGGCAGTGCCGTTACAGATAGTACGCTCCGGTACCGAGATTTCCCTATTCAATCGCATTTCGAAAAAGTCGGCCACAAAATCGCGTCCGAACTTTTTGTTGGGTCAGGGGGATTTTAGGTAATATTTAGAGATTTAGAAGGAATTTTGGGAACTGTAGATACGTTGACATTTGAAAATGGTGTTTTGTCTTTGTTCATAAGGTCTACAAAGGTGGAAGGGTAGTCAGTAATTGTACTGTCTATTACTTTTCAGTTATGTTATGTTAAGATGTAACGAAGTAAAACAACTTGTAATTATGCAAATGTCCGATAATAGTTCTGACTAATCTGGATTCGTAACGTTGTTTGTGCCGGAGGGATTCATTTGGATCAGTGGGCGACTAATGAGTTCCTGCTTGCGTCGTTCGCTCATTCATTTAATTGCGCAATCGCCTCGGGGGCTTTATCATATTGTTTGATGTGTTTCGTTCAAAATCGAATTCGTCGTGGAGCCTTGGAAACCTGGCACTTCGGTCTGTGCCGAAGTGAGGGCGCGAAATCGAACTCCCCGAAGGTCATTTCGATTGACAGTCAGCCACGGCCTCCCCCTTTCGTGCCAAAGTTGCGAGGAATGTTTTTGCGGAGGGGCAAAGAACAATGTTGTGCGCCAGAAATCGGCGGACAAGGGCCGTTTTTCAAACAGTGTCACCCGTTCCTTTTAGATTTCCGGTAATGTCGTGCCCATTCTGCGAAAAGTAATGTCGCCGTCTTTGTTTAATGACCTGCACAACAAATGCCATTCCTCCGTTGTGTGTTTGAATTTGGTGTTGGGAAGTCGTTGCCATTTCTTTAAACTTCTTGCCGTCTCTTTGCGTCGGCAACCGTGTGGGAGGACTGTGTACAGGTCTTTCTTGCCTGTGGCCCGATCAGTTTTTGATGGCGACCGGTTGCACCCTTCCTTCCTCCGTCTTCCCTCTTTTTCGTGGCTTTTGTAGAGGTGGCGAGCGGCGTAGTCCCCGAGGACCGAACTGCCAGGTGCCGGCTTTCTGTGTGTCGGTATGTTTGCGTGGTGACCGGTTCGAGAGTCGCGCCTTGAGGGTGCAAAAGGCGGCGAAAATCAGTCGCCGCTTCGACCGGGCCGTTTCGACTGTATTTGAATGGGCGGGGAGAGTGATTCGTGGCCGGCGGTGTGGCGGTCGCGATCTTTATTTGCCTTTGGCCGAGAAGGCTCTCTCCATTTTTTCTCCGTCGCGATGTTGGGGACCGGCCGCGGCGCGATGGACGGACGGTCAGTGCGCGTCTCGGCTTGAATCTGGTACGGGCGGAGATCGAGAAGGGGGACCGCTCCTGTCCACCTCATCGCCATGATTCGTGCGGTCACCTTCAGGCCTTCTTCTCCTCCCATTTTCCATCTTTTCTTTGCTCAAACAAGTTCGGCCTTTTGTCCAGTTCTTTTTTGTAGATCGTAAATTCCCGGAGGCGACTTCTTCTTCCAACACCATTCAGGACTTTTATTTACCGTGGTGTGCCTGTAGCGGAGTGTTTCAGTGCTGTCGAAGTGAGTGCCTTGGTGGTGAATGTTAACCAGACCTGGGACAGGGAATTCTGATCGCGATCTTGCGCTCGTTCCCTTCAAATGCTCTTGAAAGCCGCCGCCGGCGTTTTTTCTAAGCCACAGCAACGGACCAAAGACTCGAGGCACGAATCGAGCCGGTTGGCTGTTAGAGGTCTGTTTGATGGGGAGTTGCTGGCGGCGCGAGTGGAATGCACTCGGGGGCTGTTTGGCTGGGCTTTGCTTGCCGTACAGTTCCCGACAATGGCGGGGTGGCAAGGGCCGCTTTCTTTTTTGTTGTCCTCTCTCGTTTCCCGCATTGCACTCGTGTCGCTCGTTCAAACGTCGCTGCCGGTTGCCTCGAGCCTTTCACGTCGTGCCTTTGGCGCCAGTTTCTTTTCCTTCGATCAGTCTTTGATTTATTTAGCTGTGGGGTGTAGCGTGTGGCCCGAATAGGGAGGGTCCATGTTCTTATTATTTCAAAACCAAATGCCGCGGGCGTTTTTGAATACAGAAGCGAGACAGATCGGCGCCGCCTTCTTTCCGACTCCAAATGCGGCCGTCCCGATCAGTCCGACTTCCACATTTGTTTGAGGCGTGAAGCGAACGAAGACGAACGTGGCTGAATGTTTTTGCGGTCGGCACGGTCCGGAAAAGTCTCGCCACATGATCTGGCTGCCTTAGGCAGACCACCACATTCCGGGCGCCATTTCGTTGGTGCCGGTCTCTTCTCCGGCATTCGAAAAACGGGCCAAGAGGGCACATTTGATCACAAATGATCTGGTCGTTGTTTAAGGGCAAGGGGGACGCGAGGCGAAAAAGCCCTTTAGAACTCGTGTGCGTCATTAAACGGCAAACAAAAGCCGATGGGGCGACGATTGTTTTGGCCACAAATTCGTACAGTTGGTAGGGGTGGCGCGGCTCTCGAGGCACCAGTCCAGACTCCCCAATTCACCTTAATTTGCGGAGACCGGCTTTGGGAGTTGCGTGCCCTCTCCTCTGGTTTTTTAAGGTTTTTGGTGTTGTGTCATCGCTGCTACAACGTTTTACGTCTTTTTTACGCAATGCGCGAACGCAGTAGAAGCGGCTTCTGGTGGCGCTTCTTCGTTTTTTTATGCCGCGTGTTTCTTTTTTGTACTCGTTGATTTCCTCGTCGTCTTCTGCGTCTTGATGTGTTCGCACTCTTCTTTGTATGGCAGAAAACCAGATTTATTTTAATCGAGTCAAATGTCTACAACATTGCGTATTTTGGCGGCTTCTGTATATTGCGGGTATCTTTTGACTTTTAGGCTTATTTTGGGCTCTTAGCCTTTCCTTTGAGTTGTTTTGTCATAAGGTGCTTGAGGGTATTTTGAGCTCATTCCGCTTTATGCGAAACTTCGAAGTTTGAATACGAAGCCTATGTTGAAATCGAATTTGTTTAAAATTCAGATTCTTACTTCTATGGTAATATATTTGTCGCGTCGCCATAAACATTTCCACGACCTATCACTCACTCTCCCTGCCCGTTTCGATTGGAATTAATCGGCGCAATTGGACACGCCGGTGCCGTTTCTCCGTCCTTGTGACCCCGTGCCACCTATTTGTGTTGGTGGGCGCGGTTGTTGCGGGATATGGTAAGCCCTATTATGCGGTAACTGTGACTGCTTTTTGTTTCTCCATCGTTTTCCTTCGGGCGATGCACTAATTGCCATGGCCGCCGTCTACAAGCCGGGGGGAGTCAGCGAGGGATTCAGTCAAGTGGCGGAGATTGGAAGGAGTTCTTCCTTTCGGCTTACACAATGAATGACGACGCTGAACAGCATCTGAGGGCGAGGAGGTGAGAGCGGACGATTGCGCTCATCACGTCGCGAGGTGGGGTTTGTCCCTCGAGGCAATATCCGCTTTTCTGTTTTGAGCAGGTGATCGTCGGATCGACTTCGTGATGTCTCTGCATGCCATCTTGTTGCTGTTTTATGCCATATTGTGGATGTTTCAAAGCGTTTTGATAGTTGTATGCTAATTTTGAATATTTTCTTGTTTTAGTTTAACCGAACCTTTTTTTGAATTGAAATGGTTTTTTTTTAATTCTATGGCTCTTAATGAGGCTTGTTGAAATGTTACAGTAGTTTTTCCTACTCTGCCATGCCGTTTTCGCGCGGCATTACCGTCTCCCATTCGAAACCCCCAAGGCCACAATTGGCTGACGGCTGTCTCTTCGCTTCCGGTTTGTTTTATATGCTCCTTAAGGCAATCGTGGCAGGCTGGTTGGCGGCGAAGGCAAAACGAATGTGATGTGAGCGACAGACGCCAAAAAAGACGTGGGGAACGTGATGGTGGGGGCAGTGGGGTGAATAGAGAAAAGGGAGTGATGTGCCCCTTTTTGTCGATCGGTTGGGCCCGATTGGCGCCGTCAGCCTGTTTTTGGGGGCGCTGTACAGGAAACGGAACAAGAGACTGCCAAACTCTGCTCCAGGCATCCTTATGAATGGTAATGTCGGGGGTCTGTTCGTGGAATAATGTGGTGGAAAGTGGTGGCTACTACGTGGCCGTGGTATTGTGATTTTATTGTAAAAGTGTCGTGGGATGTTTTGGTATTATTGTATGGTTAATTTGTGACATTTTTAAATTATATTGTGGTTGATCGTTTATTTTTTTATTTGATTATTGTGATACTATTGTATAGTTGATTTACATTATTGTGTTCTTGTTGTAATATTGTTGTAAGTTAAAATTGTCGTTTTACTATCGTACATTGTTTATTTTATTTATTTAATCGAACTGTGCCTGATCCATTACCTTTTCCAGTTACGGTTGCACAATGCAGCCGGACTCTAAATTTGAGTCGTACAATCCCGACCAGCCAAAGATGGTCACCAGCTTTAAGGGCAACCAGAAGCTCATCTTCCAAGGCTATCGCTACAATATTCACCATAACGTCGAGACCAAGGGTATCAAAACATGGCGTTGTGTGTGTGCCAAGAAGTTAACCTCGTCGAGGTCATGGTGCAAAGGTCGCGCCGAGACATGGGAGAATGATACGAAAGGAACGGCCAAGGGGGAACATAACCATCCAGCCGAACACGACGTCGCAGAGTTGGAATACTTCAAGGTAAGGGAATTTCTTTTTTGAGAAATCTTTTTTTGAAAGGAATATTTCTGGTCAAAAAGTTTATAGAATTATATTTTTATGCAGGTTCTATAAACCTTTTGTCAAACTAATGAAATTACACATTTTCTATCTTCTACGCACTTTTCGACCGCTCCACCAGATGTTTTTCATTTATTTGTTATTCTTTTTCCAATTTAAAAGCGAAATGCGCGAAACTTTCGCCGTTTGTCCTTGACACGCTTCTCAAGTTACTGTATTTTCTCTTCAGAGCCAGCTAATTTTGGCCGCGATCAGTTTTCCGAATATCCCTTTGAACGATCTGATCGATGAAGCTGCCACCTACATGACGACCGGAGTGACCTTCGGGAGTCGAGATAGCCTCAAGAAGTCGCTGACGATGGCCAGAAGAAGCGCCGAGAATGGAGGCTTCAGGTTGCGACAGTACAAGAGCTCAGAATCCTCCAAGTCCAGGAATCAGAATCAACAGAATATTAACCAACTTCCGACTGCCGTAAGTTACAGTACTTGTCGTTTTGAAACTTAAAAATGTTTTAAAATTAATTTATATTTATATTAATAATGGAAGTTTCAAAAAGTTGTGAAATTTAAAGAATTTCAAAGTATTTTTCGACGTTTCAGGTGAAGCTACCGACGGAACTGAAGTTCCCCACGAACGGAACCATGATGAGCCTCTTGATGTTGGCACAACAATGCAGCAAGAAACAGGAGAACAATAACGACGCCGACCACTCCGATCTTAACGACGTCAGTTTTTTCTCTTTTCTTATGTAACAACAACAATAACCCATCGTATCCCAAAACAAAAATCATTAAGAAACGAACGAAAATGACTTTTTCTGTTAATTGAACTTTTTACAGAATCTTCATGTAGCTTATATTAAGGTTGTATTACAAATCGAATGCTCCACATTAGGCTTGTTGCTAATTCCACAGCCTAAAATTAACTAACCAACATTAACTAATTCTTTGCAATGTTAATGTTACCTATTTTAGCAAAGCTCCTCATCAACGTCAGACTTCCTGAGCCAGTTGATGGGCAACAACCACCACAACCATCACCAAGAACTGCTCGATGACTTTGATCGCAACTCCCCCTTGGCCAAGATGGTCAAATTGGACGACTCAGTCGACTTTAATGATAGTGGCATTTCGTTGTCTACCTCGGGAGGCCTTCTGAACTGGTCTCCACAACGACATAACACCGACATTCACAATGTAAATACACCTTCAGCTCGGTCGACACCCCAGTCGACCCAATCTAACTTCACTTACCTGCCTCAGGCATCAGTCCAGTCTAAATCGGCCATCGATAGGGCCATCAGAGGAACAAAAGCTGCCAGAGCCAACGACATTATCAACAAGTAAGTGGTGTTGGTTTTTTGTACTTTTAATTTTAAATTTCAACTTTTTTCGATTTTTAAATTTTTTGAATTTTTGGGTTTCTGAAGTGTCCTGTACCTTTTATGTAGTACGTAGCTGTTGTAAAACGTCACGACGGTCATTTTTTGTGTAAAACGGAGTCGGTCAGTAAAACTGTGACTTATATGAACTTGCGTAAACATTGCGGGACCTGTTTTTGCTGACCTGGGATTACTCGAAAAGGACAAAGGAGATGGATCGGTCACGACATGGACGATGAACATGACTTTGTTTACCGTACATTTACGAAACAAGTCACGCCGTAAAAGGCAAAGGAAACACTTGACTCAAATTTTAAATTAAATTTTAAAAGTTGAAAAGTTATATTATGATAGAAGAAAGGAAAACAATTGAATTCATTTTAAATTTATATTAATCTTATCATCTCCTTTCAGGCTCTCCAAACAAGCACTAGCCCGAAAGTCGCCGGATCTCTTAGGCTCCAACGCTTCTGACGCCTCATCTGAAGCCTCGGTCTGCTCTCGACCTCGTCTCGCAACCAGTTCCATCGAGACTCAGACCGACTTCGACCTGCTCCAAACCCCTCTGAAGACGCTGAAGACGAACGGCTGCGACAAGAACAGATGTCCCAGCATTGTCAGCGTGAAGGACGACGAGTCCAACGAAGAGGACGACGCCATGACAGAGCACGGTGAGTGTCAGAACGGCAAGGGAGACAAGTGTGGGTGTCGCGTGATACGGATATGTTGCTGCGAGAACAACAGCAACTGCAGCAAACGGAAGCGACAGTTCGTCGAGATCAGCGCCGAGTGAACTCAATCATACTGTATTTGACGGCCCGACCGTAGTCAACGTTTCTACTGTAATTTAATTGTTTTACAATGTTCATCTAAGGCCAGCATTGTAGAATTGTGTTTTATATAAGCTTTTACTGTGATTAACGTTATTACCGTACTCAGCGTGTTTACCGTACACCCACTTTACTACTGTACCCACTTTACTTTCTTTCACTGAACTTGTAATCTTGAGTAGCCGAGTTATTCCAGTCATTGTGATACATTTAGTTGGGACTGGTCTCTAATCGCATAGTTATTGTAGTAGTACGGTATATTTTATTACTATTGGTGTAACACCTTTAACATTACTAATAGTAGGGAATCTGGACCCAGTTACCGTACCGACTACACTTTGTACATTTCACTTTAGGCCGTCCGTCATCGCTAGTCCACTCACTTAATTCTATTCATTTACACATATCATACTGTAGTCTGTGATTCTGAATCCCTTTCCCTCGACACGTGCTTTCCCTTACCGTAATCGACCGTCTCCTACCGGTTCTTGTTGTTACCTTTTTAACTCTGTGCGGCAGTTACGGTCTTCATGTATACATAGCGAGTTGTTAGATTATATCACCGCGATCTTCACTATTAAAGCCTTAATGTCATTAATCGCTTGACTCCTTCCACTGTCCCTCAACTTATTTAAAGCATTATTTGTAATAAACGTTTACTATAACTCATGGGTAATATGCGAAAGAAAGTGCTTGTAGTGTTTGTATTTTGGTATCATTGGTTATATTAATATAACGATGACAATTATAGATTATAGGTTGATGACAATGTTATGTTACATTTTTTGTAGTTATATTGTGGTAGGCATGGTGCTGTAGTGAAAACTAGCGTTCTATTCTGTGTTAAAGTGCAAAAGGCTATGAATTATAACTAACGCTATATTAAGAATGTCTGATGTTATAGTAGGCTTCCAGCAGCCTTCAGTGCAATATAGGTACTATAAGTTCAGGAAACCACTTGCTATTCCATTTTAACCAAATCATATATATATGTCGTACCAATAACGAACCTGTGGTATGTTTCACTTCATAATTGGCTTGGGGAGTTCGCCCACCAAAAAGCCACTCAGCTGAATCTCCTGCGGGTAAGTAGTCCGAATCTGACGCAACACTTCGTAGTCGACGGCGACGTTCTGCTGGCAGATCTCCAGCTTCCTCTCCAGCCGATAACGCTCTCCATCTAGTTTGCGGCGGCTTTCTTTTGCCTTGTCTGAAAAAAGGAAACGCGGTCACACGAACAACATCGGCTGGTTGACGAGGTCATGGTTCACAATCGACGGTTACCTTGTTATTGCCGTCAAGTCAATGTGGGCAAAAACATAGTAATATATGAAAGTAAATGGAGATACAGTAGGCTCACTGCCTGGTCAAAAAGTACATAGAAAAGACAACTGAACTCGCAATTTTAAAAACAAAACATTTTTCATTAAAACGCTAAATAACTCACTAAAAACTCGCCTAAAGTAACATTCTATACACTTTTTGAACATAACAACTATGCTCGTGCCATTCGACAGCTTGAAAAGTACAACTTATAAAGTTATATTAACTTACCCATCTGATGCTCCAAAGACAACATGCTGGACTTCAGGTTGTTCAGTTCTTGTTGTAAAGCGTGTTGAGCTTTGTCATTACACAATTCAATTCCCGGCCGAAGACCGCGTTGGTTTTGTCTCATTAATGCAACATAAAACGATATGTAAGGACATTAAGGATGGTAACTTACTTGTAATGGATTGCCATTAACTTGTAAGGAGTACTGGATCTCGTTTATGGCAGCATCGGCTACTTTTACTTCTTTGTCCTTGTCTTTTAACTGAAATTATAGTACGAGAACTAGTCGAGTACTAGTTATAATAAGATAAAAGTACTTCAAACCTCTTTACTTTTAATTCTTCTATCGACTTTTCGACCAAACCGTCCTTACCTGAGCCTGCAACGAGTCCCTCCACTCAGTCCAGTTCCTGATGGAATCCTTGAGCGTGTTCTCGACGTTGATGGCCTCCTGTCGCATCGCTTGAGCGAATTCTCTGGTCGAATTAATCAATCGCTGTACGATCTTCCTCGACTTTGCTCTGGCCTTGGACGAGTTGTTAAGGTTAACAGCTGTATTCTCGATCCATTCTTGGTAGTCACTCATTCGCTGCAATGGTACTGTGTCACGATACTCAACTTCGCCTGGAGCGGCTCTTTTGCCTACGTAGCGAGCTAAAGGTAAAATATAAATCTTTGTTACAATTTCATTGTCAAAAACTTATAATTTAGAATACCACCATCAAAAACAGTTTATATTAGAGTAGCCTTACGGTCAGCGCCAAAAGCAGCAGCGCGGTGATCCAGATTCACGGCTTCTTGTTTCAATGTGTAGTCACGAAGCAATCGATTCTTGGATTCTAAATAATAATGAATAGATCAAGACATCAAACTACAAAAGCATATTGACATTGCCGTAATAGTAGAGTACGTACGATCGTTGATCTCCAGTTGTTTCTCCACGATTCCGTTGAATTCTTTCATTTGCTTCACACAATCGTTGATAATATCCTTTTCTTTGCCCAGAGCCGCATCTACACGATCGTGGTTGTCTACCTATATTCATGGTAAAGATTTACACGTGTTATCAATAATTTATATACGATTTTAGTGTTAAATTACCTATAATAAGTTAGAAGGAAAGACGTGGCACAACTGAGAGAAAGACTTGGCATAAACAACTTTTTGTTGAAACTCGGATTTTTAAAAAGCTGGTGCCTTATTTTATAAGTTATACACGTTTAAAGCACTACAGTACCCTTGACTTACATGGATTCTCTTCCTTCTGACGGCAAAGCAAGCTTCGTTACATTTGATGGCGTCGTGAGTTACAATAATACAGGATTGGAGCTTCCGGAAGTATCGTACGATGTCTTCATTGTCATCCTTCAGATCTTGAAGCTCTCTAGAAGTAACGTATCTTATTTTACAAACATATAAAACTTTTCTAATAGTTTTTAAATTGATTGTTAGTATTATATAATATATTCATTCAGGTAGTTGATATAAGCCTTGCCTGTCGATCTCGCTTGACCAGTACTTGAGATCCTTTACACGTTGTACCAATTGTTGTGTTGTCGCATTCTGAAGCCGCATCGCGCGATTGTTGGCTTCCTTGACGGCCAATCTGGCCACACGAAGCACTTCGGCCGGATCATCGTACTCTTCTTTACCCTGACATAATACCCATATTATGTTACAGATATAGCGTGATTGTACACCGATAGTTTAACAAAACGTAGTTTTAGTTTTCTCTACATTACCTTGCTTTTTTGTTCAAATACTGTAATTTACGCACAGGTTTCGTTACCCTTTACTTTTCACTTACTTTCTGACCAAATTAATACTCAATATTACTTACTCAAAGTTGACGTTTAATTCCAAAAAAAAGTTTATTTTTGCACAAAAAACACAAAGACAAGAGCGTACTTACCTGCATGCTCACGAATAGTACCAACTAAACCCCGAGGAAAGCAGGGAAAGTACACCCGGCTGCCTCGGAACCCGCTCGACCGTACTTCCCGACCGTTTCAAGTTATTTTTTATTAAAGTCAAATACTTTAGGACATTTAATCTCTAATCGTACTGGAAAAAGCGAAAAGCCGTATATTATTTATATTCGTTTATTGTGAGTACCCGTAGAGCACGATGAAGACTGGATTCAGGGCTCAGATTCCGTGTCCGACAGCTCTCCCGGGCCCTGAAATACGATCATTTACAGAGTAAGAGCACATTTACAGAGTAAAACATTTGATTTTTGATTAGGGCCTTAGAAAGACTACATTGTTATACTATAGACGGTCTAAAACATATTGTTTAGTTAAATACAGTATCTGGCGATGGGACGTGGTTGAAGAAATAGTACCCGCACTTAAAAATTATTAAAAATGGTCAACATATACCAGTCGACCAGTTTTGTTTCCCTGGGAAAGAGAGGCTTCTTGGTACTGGCGGTCCTACTATAATATTCTTGAAAGTGCAACAGATAGATTATGGTAAGGCTAGTTAGTTATGTATATGTAGGAATAAAAAATATCCTTCATCCAAAAGTAACATATCATTAGAATGACAGAAATGGAAGTTTTTGATATAACATTATCAAAAATTACTTAATTTGACTATGAGTAATATAACATATTTATATATAATATATATTTTTGTTATTCTTAACTGCATGATTTTTCGTACTAATTGCAATTTACATTCTTTTTAAAATCTAAAGTTAAGGCATTTTATGCATGTTTTAATAGAAAGCAAGAGCCAAAAGTTAACACAATTTAATTAAAAAAGTTTCCGCTTCCAAATGGCATCACTTTGCACTGCGACAGCACTAAAGGATCAGTCAAGTTACACTATCCACTAATACTTAAAGTTATACAAGATAAAAGTGTAAAAAGAACCAAGGTACCATGAGAATTTAACGTGAATATACTTAAAACGTTATGTTTGTATCATAAAACAACATTGCCAAGTCAGCAAAAGAAAGTGCAAGAAGGTAAAGATGTAATGAAATAAAAATAGTGACATACCTGAGCAATTTTCTCTTCCAACATTCGAAAGAACTCATTCTGACTATTACTGGTTAACAATCTGAAACCTTAAATATAATCAAGAAAAGTAAAATAAGTTCACATTAGACAATTTAAAGTCGTATATAAATGTAAATACTATATAGTGGAGTACTTACCCGGGAGACGATTTTGTGTTTTGTTTTGAGGTATTTCGTCTGAAATTCAATAAGTTGGTTTTTCGTTTACATTATTCAAGTTTAGTAGTTTTAAACAAAAAAAATTCATTTTTAAACCTATCAATTACTAAATGTTTACTAAATATTTAGCTTTTTAGAAAATTTCATAACTTTTAACGCTGCCATTCCAAACAAAGTCCATTCTTAAAAGAATATAAGCCTAAAGCCTCACCGATCAGGGTTCAACAATCCCTTGGCAGGGGTATCGCGTCGGTTGAGCTGGGCGGAGGCGCCGTTCTGTGGCGACCGTTCCGGCGACTCCGGATCATCCGTGTCGACCAAGGAGGCACGGTCCTGTTTGGAGACGCTGTAGACGTCGGCCTTGGATTCAGAAGTTGAAGCAGGACGGGACCAGGGACATCCCATTCCCAATCATCATCTACAGCTGAACGGCCGATTAATCACTTGGCACTCGCCCCAAGGACCCTAAGGCACTTTCCTGAAATTAATGAGTTGAAAAAACACGGCGCCCGACAGGCCAGCCAGATAGATAGGATAACCGGAAATGAAAAAGACATTCCTCGCACTTATTGTGCCCATTTTCAAATTGGGTCCGTTTTGGGAAAATAAAATTGGGGGACAATTTGGACTAGAAGTGCTTTGTTTACTCATAATTGCGGCTCATAATAACATCGACTACCTCGTAACAACATAAGATACATAGATTCAGGCTCCGAAAAGGGAAGCGAACCGGCTTCTTTACCGCCCGGCACTTCCTTCGTACCCTCCGGCTCTTTCGTTTCTCGGATTTCTCTTTCTTCATTAACCAAAACTTTTGCCCTGAGGGTGTTGCATGTGATGTCATTGTGATAAGCGCCGATTAAAAACAATAAAACTGAGAATTCGAGTTGGGCCCTCAGGGGCCGCCCAGAGTGTCCAGGGATTTATTCGAAATTAACTTTATCTCCAGACAACACGCCTATCTCCGGGTTATCGATGGGCCGCAGTAAACAGTTGGGGAGATTGTATTAACTCTCGGAAAGCAAATTTTTCCAAAATGCGGGTTCAGAGTTGCAATTTTTGAAGGAAAAGATAAAAGCCGGTTGTTTTTTGATTGTTTTTACATCATTTTTATAATGTGACGAAACATATAATAACCCTAAAACAATATTTTCATAATTTAAAAATATGTTTTGTTCACTTTGATAATTGATTTAAAATATCTAGTATAATAAAAAGTTACAGTCTGTTTAAACGCGAAAAGTAGGCAATTCTTTGAAAAAAATCAAACTTTTCGGTCTTTGGCCATGTTTAATATTAAAGTAGCTCTGCCACACAATACTTTTTAACCATGAAACTCTTTACAACTATAAAACATTTTACTTTCTTTAAACTAAACCTTAAAATCCAGCTGCACAATTCTAAAATCTCCAAATACAGCCTAAATATTAACTTCAAATACAGTAAACTACCAAAAACAGGTGACTTTACGGTATACCCAAAACCAGTAAGAAATGAATACATTCAACCACCTCCCCCCACATTAGCTGTTAATTTGCACTGAAACTAATTAAAAGTGATCTGAAAATTACACTTTGTAACCAGCCGGCTGGCAGGCAATTAGATTAAAGGAAACAAAACCTCAAGTGTTATTCCACATCCAAAAGTGGCCTAATTCGATCATCCCCCGGGCCTTAGGCTGCTGGACATATTTTGTTCAATTCAAATTCGATTACCATAGCTTTTGCTTTGTTACGCTGCAAATACAATCAGGAAAAGTGATTTCCGTTGCGATCTCACATGGTAAATACGATTTGGGCGGCGTAGTAAACTCGGTTTATTCAACGCGACATTAGATGTTAGTATGTGAATGCAATAAGATGAAGTGAAGATGATATGCTACAATATAATGTACAAAACTAAGCTTAAGACAACCAAAAACTAGAAATACAGTAGACTTACTGTAACAAACAGCAGGTCTAAAAAAATTCAAAAATTTGTTTTTGCCCAACAAATAACCTAAATCCTTTGAAGAGACTATGAACATAAACAACATTCTACCAGAGACACACCTTACCAAGACATTCCCCCATTCACATCGACTAGCGATCCCGTACAAAAGCTAGCCAGATCAGAGCCATAAAACACTATAACATTGGCGATCTCTTCGGGCGGGGCAATTCTGCCTAGAGGTGTCTTCTCACAAATATCAGCCCTATTCTCTGCTGTCAAATGGTTGTTCATCGGTGTATCAACAAAGCCTGGTTTAATCGCGTTCACTCTGATATTGTACTTGCCCAACTCTTTGGCCAATGTCTTCGTCAGACCAAGAATGCCACTTTTAGCTGTCACATAATGAGCCAACATTGCCATTCCTGAGATTGTGGTAATTGACGAAATGTTGACAATGGCCATTGGCCTTTTCTGTTCGATCGCTTCCTTAGTAAAGGTTTTAATCATCTGAAAATGGCAAACTTTATTAAAATTACTACAAAAAATACAGTCAAAAAACGTTAAAAATAGTAACATACCATGATACAATACGTAAATAAAACAAGCCTAACTTTACGTTCAGTTTCATTGTACAAAGCCTGTAAATTCATCTAAACATACCCAATGAACGGAGAACAAATTGGTGGAGATAACCTTCTGGAAGTCTTCTTCTGTAATATCAACGTAATCTTGGATCCGAACAATAGCAGCATTGTTGACAAGAACGTCAATAGATTGAGGAAACTGTCGCTTAACCCGTTCTCCCAAATTCTCAACATCTTCGAGCTTGCTAACATCACAAACTTCACCAACAACAGTCACGTTCGGAAATTCTGAAAACAACGTAAATTTTTAAAAATTTAAAATATCATATGCAAAAGAAATCGAAATCAAAGGTTGCAGTTTCTTCTCAAAAATATTTCTTTTCTCCGCCAAAATTTTTTATAATAATTACATGAAATGTCACAACATTTTGAAAATAATACGGGTTGCCACAAAAATTATCGGAAATTTTTCCAGATCAGACAATTTTTTGTTTGTGTCGATAAACCAGTAGAAACTGTCACCTTGTTTGACTTTCCGCACGGTTTGTTGGAGGACATCTTCGATGATGTCGACAAGTATAACATTGGCTCCGTTTAACGCGAATTTCTTAGCTGTAGCAGCTCCGACACCCCGAGCAGCTCCTGAAATTAAAAACTGTTTATTGTTATTTTGTTTTAAAAATCATTTATTCTTTCTTAATTTAAACTTTCCAGATGTGTTTATCACATTTTAGGTAACAAAATGTTCAGAGAAGCTCACCTGTTACCAAGACTAGTTTCCCCTGCAATCCGAAGCTGGACATCTCTGCTCTGTAAGTAAACAAATTTTTCGAAATAGTAAGTTATGGAGAAATAAGTAATGAAACTGATAAACGAATCGATTGATAAAATAATATTCGCGGTCTTAAAAGGCGAATTATTCCCTTCATTTCTCGAGGCAATTTTCGTGTTTCGCTCTGAAAATGAACCAAATTCGTCAAAACTTCCACAACGATTCGGAAGTGGCACTGAATCAGATTGGTACCAGGTTGCTGAGCGCTTCTTACCATTATCTGAACGTGGCCTACTTCTTCGATCGTCACGATGTTGGTTTAGTCAACTTGTTCAAGTTCTTCGAGAAGCTCAGCGACAAAAAGAGGGAACAGGCCGATAAAGTAAGTTGACTTAATGCTGCTTTGTTACAGGGTTTGATATTATAATACGAAATGAGAAGATAAGTCTTAAATATATCGATAACATTTGCCAGGTAACAAGTTATTGACTATTTTTTGAAAGGAAGTAAAGTTAAAAAGATTTTATGAGAAATAAAAATTGCAGTTCTTCCACTACCTTAACGTTCGTGGCGGCCGAGTCGTCTTTGACACCATCAAGGAACCCGAAGTGACAGACTTTAAGAACGTCAAACACTGCTTCGACCACTCGATCGAACTCGAAAAATGTCTCAACTCTGAATTTCTTCAACTCAACAAGACTGCCAGTGGAGTTAACGATGCTCAATTCGCTGATTTCATTGATGGATTCCTCCACGACCAAGTAATTGACATCGAGGAGTTGGCCAAGCACAAGACTGGGGCCAAATTGGCCGGCCAAGGCTTCGGAGAGTTCTTCTTTGATCAAGAGTTACAAGAATAGAGTACAAAATCAGAGTTTTACAAGAGATTGTGATATAATAATGTTATGTTACATTAATTAATTTTTGTTTTATATTAAAATATTGTAAAATAAATAAATAATGACCTTGATTATACTTTTTACTATGATATTTACTATTCTGAAGGATTTTATATCTAAAGACAACTTGTGGCGGTAGTCATAAGATTGTTATAGTTCGAAATACATTGCTTATGATGTAAGCGATTTCTCTTATCTTTGTAATCATAATATTCTTATCTGTGTTCTCTTCATTCCTCAACTCATCGACTCCATTTCTGGTCTATAATCTGTTTTGATCTCAAATGGTAAGACCTTGGTATCTTTTGAGTTTAAAGTTGTTCTTTTACATCTTATTTACAATTCTTAGGATTAACTTTTACTAAATCTTTTAGAGTTTTACCATGGTAAAGTACATATAAAGTTGATATATTATCTTACCACTCTTATTTCAAAAGTGTACTATAATAGCTTTTCTCAAAAGGTTATAGCAGTAAATAAGGCTTTGTAGCTGTTTTTTGTGATTGCTTTAGTAGTTGTATACTGTAGTAAATGTTTCAGTCTGTATCTTCGACTTCTTCAGATCGCAAAGAGTTTCTGTTCAAGATTATTGTAGTCGGCGATGTGAGTACGGGTAAAACGTCATTAATACAAAGATTTGTTCGAAATGCCATGACACAACAATATAAGCCTACTGTAAGTTAAATTAAAGTAATTTTTTGTTTGTTATTGGCGATTTTTTGTAACTTTTTGACTTTCTGTGAGATTGTTTGACAATATTAAAAAAGAGGGGTAGTAATAACTGTGGTATCTTTAGATTGGCGTTGACTTCGCTACAAAGTTGGTACGATACGGTGATACACTGGTACGGTTACAGTTTTGGGACACAGCAGGTAAGTAATGACTTGCTTTTTTATTTTTAGGTTTTTGGCGCTTAGAGCCTTTATGTTGCACAAAATGTTTTTATATTCTTTTAAAATTACATTTGTAATGATAATTATAATACAATAATCCTAGAAGTTGCTCGAGTTTTACAAAAGGTTAAAATATTTAATACGATAACTTACAATAATCTTCAAACAAAATATAACTTTTATTAATTCTGAAAGCGTAACGGTATGAGAATGTAAAGATATGACAACAATTTTGAAGGCTATGTTACAGTAGGATAAGATCAATTCCGGGGAGGCAGGGTCTGAGTTGACGTTGTTTGACGTTCCGGGGCTAGCGATGCAATTCGAATCGACCGGTTGAGAGCTTCGTCCATCGAAGACCGTCGGTAGTTACCGTAGTAACCGGTGTCTACAAAGTATGGCTGACCATAGTATCTTTTGGTCGACTTGTAGACATAGGGGTTCTCTTCGGCCGACCAGTACAAGGTCTGTTCTTCCATCGGCTGGACTGCGGTTGGCTAAAATAATATTGGTTAGGATAAGATAGTGTTGTTGTTTCTGGAAAACAAAGTTAACATACCATAAAAGGCATAGGTGAAGATGTCATCGTACTGTTCAGGGCATAAGGGACATCTTCTAGTGGTGCTACGGCCGTAGACTCGCTCCCAGGATGACGACGGTGCATTATATACGACGACCTAAGTATGCTAATAACTCCACAAAAGGTACATAGTACACAACATAAGGCGGCGGTAGCTGCCAGCACTAACGCCACGATCAGTATGGTATGTTGGTCTGAGGACGAGTTGAGGAAATCTTCGTTTTCTAACAGAATTTGCTGCAAAGTAACATTTATCATCAGTAATAATATTATTATTGGTGCAAAAGGAACTTGCTATAGATTGATGTTCTTGGTGGTTCAGATGGTTAAAGATTTACGTGTAATAGCAACGTTAAAGAAGGAACTTACGATATAATACACGTTGGTTATCGCCGAGTTAATAACAAACAATGCCAACGAAGATACGACGATTTGTAGGATGGTAGCTGACAATAACAGTGGCTGATATACGGCGCACAATACCTGAAATTAACATGACTAAGTAAAAATAGTTGTGTATATCATAACGGCTTGTAACAGTAATGTAGTACAGTAACCATACCTGTACTACGAAGACGCACAACGCTAGAGGACCATTGGAAAGACGGTAAAATGGTACTTCCAATGGTACCTCGTTGAATCTCCACTTCCCAAGTTCAAACACTACATAACAACCAGTCATGACGACACCGTAGAGTAATGTGCCGACTGAGAAGATGGTATGTACTACTGAAAGAAATAATATTGTACTTGGCAAAAGACCCAAATTATAGTAGATTACACAGTCAACTTACACGTGGAATGTGTTTTATGCATAAAGGGAGTTCTGATCAGATGTCGCCCAAAGATGACAGCTCCAACAGTAGCAGTCAAGAACTCTCCAAACAGCACCAAACATTGACAAGAGTGCAGTACTATCTGTCCAACGTAGGCATCGTTCTCTAATACTCGTGGATTCACATAATCAGAGAAAGTCGCCGACTGGTAGATGAGGTGAATACTGACACATGTCTTCTCCAATGCTATCCCAATTGACACAACATTCAACACACATTTGGTGGTGACTAGGATGTTCATCTTGGAGGAAGACAACACTCCGGTAGTGAAGAACAACATCGCCAACCACAGTAGATCTCCACCAATGAAGTCACCGTTCCACCGTGTTCTTATCAGTCCAATCACCACCAAGGCTACAAGACAGCACGCCCAGAAGACGTGGATGAAGCCGAGGAAACGACTCTGAAGGACAGCTTCTTTCGTCAACTGTCGCATCGTATTGTAGGCATCACGTTGAAGACAACATCCGGAGAGAACGGCAGAGAAAGCACAGACGAAGAACAGGACGGCCAACGTGGACAGTAGCACACCGTGCACAATGACGATTACGTATTCTGTGGAGTTGAAGATGGCTGCTTCACTTTGGGAACCTGAAGTGACACTGAAGATTAGACACTATTTAAAATGGGGGTTCTACGAATTATATTTTTGGCCAGAAGTCTCACTATCTGTAGACACTTACTCTGTAAGGCATAGTAATTCCTGATGTCGTCCTTGTAGAATGGAAACATTCCATTATCTACAGCCTTTATCGTCCACACAGCTGCCACCACTGCCATTCCCAATCCGACTTTCTGATTCAGTAACGACCGTGCCTTACCGTGAACGGCAAACACGTCTGTGAGAGCGCCTACTGTAGCAAAGAACGATGCGATGTGATCTAGCGATATCTTGATGTAATCTGGTCGGCGACCTAGGGATTCATGAAGATATTCTAGGAAAGCGGCCAAGCCAAGGGTTCCTAGGCCAAGGAACAGCTTGAGCAAGGCCAGATACTTTAGTTGGATTCTGTTGTACCGTAACTCTATTTCTTGTTCTCTCTGAAAGGATACTGTACTAATGAGTGGGATAGTAACTATTTATGGTTATTCTTATCTTTGGTTAGGACAGTAGATTTGGCTAGAAAACTGCAAAACCTACGTTTATCGTTGGCCAATTTGGTTCGACAACGACCAGTCTATCTAACAGAAACAGTCCCACTAGTGCCACTAGTCCCGCTACTGCTGAAACTCCGATGGACACGGCCGAGATGACAATCTTCCCAACGTAATTCTCGGAAAATTCTCCGAATTCTTGTTGGAAGCCGTTTGTATTCTGAAGTCGCATCAGATTCTGGTACGAATCCACTATCTGAAGTAGCAATATTAACCTTTATAAATGACTAATTAGAAGCAGATTTTTTAGTCGATTAAAATAGCAAAATACCTGAGACTATCATAACATGTTTTTGAAAATGTCATATAGGATACGTGGAACTACTGTAACATACCCTGTAAGTTGTAAACCCATAAAAGATGGCAGTACATGTCCCAACCACGAACGACACCATGTACAACCCTTTGACCACAATACTGCCATGGTTCTTGATTACACAGTAAAAGCTGACTGCACCCGTTAGCGTATGAAAGTAGTTGAGAAGCCTGAGATCGACCAGTCGATAGTTGTCCAACCCGACCGGACTGAACTGGGAGCTCGCCAGACCAACCATCAGAAGGCCTAGCAGGATCAGGAGCAGGTTACATCCCTGAAGCTGAAATATAGGATTGTCTTTACAGGGTTAAGCAGACCAGATCAAGTGTTATTCGATGGTAGGAGGTCATCACATCACATTACTGCGGTACACTGTGGTATTATGTGTAAACTGTGGTGTTACGTTAACGTAGGGTTCATCTAGCTCAATTTTATAATAGTGACCGGTCAAAAATTAAATAGAAAAGGCAAAGACTGACCAAATCTGTCTGTAAAAAGAGATTCTATCAACTTTTTGACCGGCCTATTATAAACAAAACAATATCTAATCAAATGTCATCAAGATGACACACAATAACGATCAGATACGAAAGAACACAATAACATACCACAGTCGTAGCACAACATAACCAAACGTATGTTTGCACGGAATCGGGTTACATAATACGCCTATTATCGTGCACTTCAATACCTGCACCTACCTGCATCTGACACGAGTAGATGGACCTGTCCGGATACGTGTAGGCCATCCCTATCTGTCCGTCATGTGGTACGATTCCTGAAGAGAAAACAGAGAATTCAGTCAGAAGTCATCGGAAAAGGAGAACAAGTGCTTTTGACGGGGGAGGCTATGAGGTGCCATCCGAAGGGGTTACGAACTTAATCGAATACGCCTTCCTCGTGTTTCAGGTGGATTCGTATTGTTACCGTGTTATCAATACTGACAAGGGCAAGATATTGTATTGAAATATTATACCAAAGTATCATACTATAATATATTTGTACCATAAGACATTGAGGATACTGAACCTCCCAGACGAGCCAAAAGAACGCCCCAGTACCTGTTCGAACTGTGTAAAGTCAAACTACTGTTTCCCCCAACGAAACCGTTTCCGCACGTCTCACGTGTCACTTGCCCTCAGGCAACGGGATTATACGAATCTCGAGAGTCGAATCGGGATGCGTGTTTGCGCGGCTCTAAAACAAGACGATCGCGATATCGATCTGAACGTCTCGAGATCGGAGGGCCAAGGAATACCCACCACCTTCCACAAGTACCCAAAAACGGATTCAGCTGAGAGGTCGCGGAGTCATGGTCATTCTTACAATTCACAGCGGTAAACCGCACTCAAGACAAGAGGTAAACCAAGTGGGTTCATGGTAATGCAAGGAGACATGTAAACTAAACTTCTAGGCTTTACTATGCATGGATGTCAACAAGTTCATATTCTTGTTGATAAATATGCAGCAATGCCTTACTATTAGAAATCGAATTTGTAGGGACTGCAGTCATTTCGAAATAGGCCTATCGTACGATGTAAAATTATGATTTTTTGAAATGTAACGTTAATTACAGTATAAATCATAATATACAGAAACAACACGACTATCTTATACGTAAAACCCGACCAGTTGAAAAAATATTTGAATGGCCATGCCCGTGACAATTTAAAACAAAAACAATACCAAAACTGTAAAGTAAGATTTGTATTAACTACGTAATATGATGACAAAGACTGTAAAGTATACTATGGTAGTTGACTTAAGGTATCTTCTTGTTTGCATTAGAATTATCATTTTGTAAAAAAAGTAACAGAGTCAGTTCGAAAACATACTTGACGCTTGACTAAACTATTGACAATACATATAACAGTACATTCTGAAGCTCAATATATAATATAACAGGGGATACTAAGACCTTATATATATTAATAAAATCAAAATGATTTTTGACTACTGTATCATGCAAACCCCCACAGTACGGCGTGTAATTTCACACGTGTCGTACAGTATTAATAGCGCTCAAACATAAAAAGTACAAGCCATCTCTTGTGGGGTTAGAGGTAACGGAAAGAAGTCTATTGTTAGGGCCGAATTAAACCCCTTTGCGCACAAATTTTTGTCATTTTGTTTACTCGCAAACAATCCTCGAGAGCGCGCGATTCAATTAAAATAAATATTGTTCAGGCCATGATCGATTTGCCAACATGATGCGCGTCTACTACCGCGACTCTCACGGCGCGGTCGTATTGTGCGACTGTACTAAGAAGGATACGGTGGCCGGAGCGTTCAGATGGAAAAAGGATTTGGACTACAAGTTGAGGTTGGACAATGGGGACCCGATTCCGGCCATTTTGTTGGCTAATAAGGTATGTTACAGTAGGAAATTGAAGGGTATTTAGTATAGTAATGTTTGTTTTATCTTTCAATTTACTTACCCATATAATTGCCTTAATATTTCATTTTATTTATCATTTTATCTCTTTTTCGACCAATTATAACCACTTCCACATGAAGTAATATGCAAATTTCAGAGCGACTTGAACAACGAACTCTCGACCGCCGAACTCCACGAGCTTGCCATTCAATACGGGTTCAGTGGGGCATTCAAAATCTCGGCCAAGACCGGCGACAACGTGGAGGAGGCCATGAACTTCCTTATTAGGCAAATCGTATGTGCCGAGCGGGAGGGGTTGTACGTGGCGCCCATCTTCCAACGCGATCACAACATCAAGAGATTGGAGTCGGAGGAGGCCATCCGTCATCGACGATCGCTCAAAGACTCCTTCAAGAATGTGTGCTGTTGATTTGCATATTAACATAAACTGTGTATTACATGGCGCGTCGTATGTTGACCGTATCGAATTTTAAAAGCTGTTAACTTCTTGTTAAAACTGTTCTATCGATTAATATTAAGAGTAATGTCCATACTTTGAGACCGGATAGCAACCACGTTTATGCCTTATTGTAGCATAAGGTTCTGTGTTACAGTAAAATTGAATACTATAATATATTACACTGTGACATAGAGACGTGAAAGTGTTTGCTTTGTAACGGAAGAGAGAGTGTTATAATAGTTTCCGACGAAAACTGGTCATTACTTCTTAGAGTCATGTAACTCGCTACATGGAGGGAGTCTACTCTTTCCTGAACAAAGAAAACTGCGGTTATAATAACCACCACCTTGATTATTACCTCTTTTTTCATCCTGTTTTACCTTATTTTTACTTTGGTAACACTATGAGTTTAGCGGTTTTGTCTTATCATATTATATTATACTACCTAACAGAGGATTCTAACTTCATTTTGTCAGAAAGTGACGAGTATCTTTTCTTAGTATAACAGTTCTATCGTTATTATTAATAGTACAATAGTTTAATCCAACTATAATTTCAAAAATTGGAATCTCCCGTTTAAACTGTCATTTTAATATTGACACCATCCGGAATGCGTGGTACTTGCAGATCGCTGTTTACAATGAATATCTCTTCCATTCGGCCAGATCTTACAGCAAGCCATCTGGCTCTTCCTTCTCTCAGAATCCCAATTTTATGGCCAAACGGTCAGTCGTTTTCAGAATGGTCCAGATACGGGACAACAACTTTATTCACGTTCTTTCCGCTTTCTTATATGAATGTCACTTTATATATATATATATGATTGTTTTATCATAAGCTTCATATGTGAGTCATATGTGGCTAGTTTTTATTGTTGCGTTTTTTAATTGTTATATATTGCAATATATATTGTGATACATTCTCAATTCTAGAAACTTTTTGACCAACTTTTTAAAATCGGACTGCAATTTGTAATCTTATAGACCATTCCTAAATTCTGATTGTAAAAGATAAGTGTCATCAACTTGAAGTAACACTCTAGGCTTAATTATGTTAGTCTAATCGTATTTCCTCTCCTTTTTGTTACAATGTAAAATTTGGAGCAAAGATAAGAAAAAAAGTCTTATATCCAGAATAATATCATGCAGTTTTTTCTAAATTGTCGTAAAATCTTCATCACAGTCAAGTAAATTAAATATTGGCATATAAAACTTAAAAATTGGCGTATAATGTTGGATACGGCAATATAAAACCATAATTTATATATTAGCTCTTAGTGTATATTGTAGTGGAGCACCGCTGATCGCTCTTATAACCCTCCCGCGCGGTCTCTACCTTCCCTCTATTTTTTTGAATGGAGGGTACCCTAAGAGCCCGCTTCTCCCCTCTATAACAACATGTTTTGGGTTTTCCTCGGTTTCCCGCCTCGAGGCAATAATTCTTGGTTTTTCCAGTTGGACGCGCCCTTTTGAGGCCACCTGAATATGAGCTTATTCATCTCTTCGGGACAGCCAAGAGTGAACGTTTATTGCAAGGCAATGGCTACTTTTAATCAAATCAACGCCACTTTAAAAAGGAGGGGGGGGAGACGCTTTTGATCAAAAAAAGGATTGTCAGAACAATTTTTATTCTTTTTTCAGTAAAAACCTAGGATAATATGTTTGAAATAAATTTTAAAAAGTGGATTTAACGCTATTTTTTTTATTTTTGTGTCTTACAGAAGCTACTATAACATTGTCGTATCCTCCAAACCGTTCGTATTGGAATACAATGTCCGTGACATTTGTATCCCATCCGAAAGTGATTAATCAGACTAATGACAATATTATATGGGCATATTTGCTCGCTTTCCCATTCCCCTGATCCCATTACTCTTTTATGCCATCCAAATTTGTAAGGCTGACCGCTCTCGCGCTCCCTTCCCTCTCCGCAATTCCCGTGCTCTCTCGTCTCTCCTCAATCTATATGCTCCCTCGCCCCTTACTTTGCATCGATTCGCTCTATGACCTCCGATTCTCCCAAAAAACACTGTCAGGTTACACGATTTACCCTGGAGGCGTGAGAACGGTCGCTCTTATCGGGCACAGTCATCGGCCGTTCCTTATTTTGAAATATAAAAATTTGTTTCAGAATGCCAAGTTCCCCCTGAAATGGGCCATCATCAGAGTCGACACAGCGACAATGGCTCGGTCCGCAGCAAGAACGAGGACTTTGGTGAGTAACATCTTTTAGATTGACTTCGAAACCATTTTGCAGGGCTTGGATGGGCATTATGTTACTTTATTTAAGACAATATAAAATTTTCCTTTCTTTTTTACAGCTATGTTAGTAAATTAATGCGCCAAAAAAGTTTTTTATGAACATCAACTTGTCTCTGTAGGACTAAAACATCATGTTTTGATGCTAAACCTCATGTTTCTAATACCGCATTTTGTTATAACATGAAAAATAACATGCCTAATCTTTTACTTCTGGATGCTAAGCGAGCTCGTTATAAGACGACCAGCATAAGCCTTAACAACTTAATATGAACGACAGATGGGCGATAGGGGTCTGGGAAAGCATGAGCTGAGTCATTCTTTAATTATATTCGAAACGTAATCCCTGACGTTCCAAACGAATGTGTAGCTTATCTGGGTGAGCATTTGGGCGCGCTGATTTATTACGCCATGCCAAAAAGCGACATCTCTCGAAACGCGACATCTTTTTAAGGCCAAAGCTTTGAACAAAACGCGTTAGGAATGGACACGAGCCGAGCAAAGACGGGGCAACAGGCCACTAACAATAACTCTTTGGCTTAAGGCGTTTGAGTGGACATGGCCTTGTACTTTTTTTGCGCACTTCGGCTCAAAGTTTGGCACTTTGAACGTCCTGATCGGGATGATTGACGAGCTGTCCCACCCACCTATTACCTCTTTATCTGTCTATTCGCTTGGGATTCTATTTTAGCAGAGTTAGCTTAGCCTAGGCTTATATTTTGAACTATAAACTACCCTTTACATAGCTTTTTATCTTGTTTTAGCTTCTATATCACCCTTTTTGACACCTTTTCCCCACAAAATTCCCATCAATTTTTTAATTCGAAAGTGTACTTTCTTCCAAGGCCTAGAGACTACTTTTTCATTTCCAAAAAACCGAAAAATACTTTCCCAAACCCAGAAGACCATTTTTTATTTTCCCGAAAGGAGCCGCCTTTCAACCCTCAGGGTTTCCTCATTTACTCCCTTCGATGATTCGGTAATTTTATATTGGACATGGCTCGTATCCTTTTGCGGTTTCAAATCCTCAAAGCCTTCTGGAAACACACTTCAAGACTTTTCAACCATTTCTCGTGGCCTTTCTTTCGTGGCCAATCTTGCAATTTCAGTGTATTACGTTTGAAATAGTGCGAATAGCCAGAGTTTAGTCTTTTGAAGCTGTAGCCAAGATGTGAGGGGTGGTATGGGAATGTAACTGGACATGTTTGTTGTGATACGAAGGAAAACAATTTTTGCGTTAGAAAGCGTCGTATACACATGTTCTCCCTTTTGAAAACTTAAATCAACAATATTTTGCACTTTGTTTGTGAAAAAAGTCTGTCGTTTAATAAATCAGCCGGCTCGAAAACAATTTAACTAAACCAATTTGTTTTTGTCATGGTCAACACTTTCCCTTCGGGCATAAAAGTATTGTTCATGGTTGTTTACCCACACAGAGGTCAACAAAACGTCCGACTCTCGACTTTTATCGAACAGCTGTCAATCGTATGCAAATTTAGTGTAAAAGGGTCTCTAAAGACGACAGTTTGAGCATTATGTTGTGTCAAATAACATTTTTGAAGCGTTATGTTGAGTTAACCATTATAATTTAAAATGATAATTTAAGTTTGTTTAAGAAAGATCACTGATCTTAAGTTAAGTAGGCCAACTCCCAGATAACAAACTTTTTAAAAAAAAAGTTGAAAATCCAAACAGTTCAAATTAGTTACTGTCAAGTACCCGGAGGTGTTTGGCGGGGCGTGACAGTCGGGCGAAAAAAACGTGAAATAGTTTTTGCGAACGGGCTCCGGAGAGCGGGATTAGTTGAGATGTGTTAGACCACCACTTATTGCATGATTCGAGTGCTATTTCCCCTCAAACCCGATTATTATTCTTCCTGTGAATGCAATGTTTCCAGGCGTCGATAACACCGCCTTTAATGGCGTAACGCCGTCTTCTGGTCAGTTTGGCTCTTCCCTGGGTCTCTACAACGGCTCCACTCGCACCGAGTCTCCCGGCCCCAGCTACGCCAGCCAGAAGCACCTACACCGTCACCACCCCTTCTGCCTGAAGCATCAGCGACGGAGTGCCAGTCCCGCTACGACCAGCCTGAAGGGGTTCCAGCTAGGACAACAACAACGGAACCACTCCCTCAGGGCGGATCAGTCCCCCTCCATATCGTCTTTCAATCAGATTGATATCGATATGGATAAGAGGCCGGCCTCGTCGGTCGAGACCTTCCTCGGGAACGGTCATTCGCTCCCCAGCGTGCCGAGAGACGCATCCCGATGGTCTTCCAGGTATGTTTACTTTCAATATTTGTTTTTACTGTTGCTTGCGCCTTCAATTCATTTTAAAAAACTTGGGTAATTACTTTCATATTTTTGTCAACCCTGCCCACCACACCCATTCCCTTTCATACAAGCCATTGAAAGGCGTATTGAATGCTTAATGACCACGGCTACCGCCTGCAGATAGTTTATTCTGAAAGAACCGCCGTTTTTGCTCCTCCAGCGGTGTCATTATTTATCGAAATTGAAAAGATCTTTTGTCTTGGCAAGGTGCTAATGCCCGCAGGCGTTGTTTTGAGACAATTTTGATTTATCCACTTTTCGAGCCGAAATGACACTTGCCCATGCATGAGCGTCAACTTTATTTATATTAAGCACCGGCAGGAAATGAAACCGGAGATGGCCGAGGGGTCATAAAGTGCTAGTCCGAGCCATCAAAACAAACGTTTTTGAGAGTAATTTCAGTAAAGTTTGCAACTTTAAACTTTTCGGACTTTTTTTATTTTTAATATGACCCTTTGTCGCTAAATACCGTTAATTAGCAAAATAGATAAGTTTAAAATAACTTTAAGTAAAAAATACAATTGAAATTTAAAATAGCGTTAAAAATGAAATTTAGTTTTTGACCGTCCAATATTGACCTTTCTTTCAGTTTTTCGTTTCCAAGCGATTTAATGAAAAAAGGTATTAACAAATTATTAGAGGCCTACCGTTTTACCGACCCCTTTACCGCGCCCCCTCCTCTTTTCACTCCCGTCTCTCTCGAGTTTAACGCCTCATTTCTGATCGATCCCCTTTTAGAGATGACCTCTTGAGCAGCAAACTTGTATATCACCAGCAGTCCACTTTCGGCCCTGTCGACGAGCTGGATGCCGAGACGTCCAGTGCCTACAACGAGAACCTGTTCGTGGCCTTGTACGACTTTCATGCCGCAGGCGAAGATCAGCTCTCCTTGAAACGAGGTGATCACGTCCGAGTGCTGGCCTACATCAAGACCAAAGAGTGGTGCGAGGCCCAGTTTGTGGGCGGAAAACACCGTAACCAGATGGCTGGAGCACCGATGGTCGGTTGGGTCCCCTCCCTCTACATCAGTCCAATTAATACGTTGGACAAACATAGCTGGTATCATGGGAAGGTATCGCGGAATGAGGCAGAGTTTCTGCTCAGCTCAGGGATTAACGGGAGTTTCCTGGTCCGAGAATCTGAGACTAGCCTTGGTCAGTACTCGATCTCAGTCCGACATGAAGGACGGGTCTACCATTACCGCATAAACGTCGATTGTAACGAAAAAGTAGGTTTTACTTCCACATAAATTTATATATTTTTTTCATTTGCGGGCATAACTCTTTACTTTCAGTTGTACATAACTCAAGATTCCAAGTTCAAGTCCTTGTCAGAACTTGTTCACCATCATAGCAACTCTTCTTCTGGCCTAATATGTAAGTTGTCATAACATTGAAGACATCTTGCTTTAGGCAACTTAATGTATCCGGCTCCGAAGAAAAACAAAGGTCCGGCCAGCTTCTCGCTGTCGCCAACCGCGGCCGACCAATGGGAAATCGACCGGACAGAGATTGTGATGAGAAACAAACTGGGCGGTGGACAGTACGGCGATGTGTACGAAGGGTACTGGAAGAAGTACGATCGTACTGTAGCCGTAAAGACGCTGAAAGAAGACGCCATGGCCTTAGGCGACTTTCTAGCCGAAGCCGCGATTATGAAGAATCTACAACATGAGAACCTGGTACAACTCTTGGGAGTCTGCACCAGTGAGGCACCATTCTATATCATAACAGAGTACATGAACCGAGGCAATCTTCTTGACTATTTGAGGAAAAGTGACAGGAGTTTGTTGCCTCCCACTATTTTGATGAAGATTGCCACTCAAATTGCAGCTGGAATGGCATACCTGGAGTCGAGAAACTTCATCCACCGGTAAGTAAACACTATATACACTTTATATTGTATATCTTGTAAATCAAAGATCAATTCATGCTTGAGTAGAGACAACAGCCTCTAAAGTAATTCATTTTCAGAGATTTGGCAGCCAGAAATTGTTTGGTTTCTGATGATTATGTTGTTAAAGTAGCCGACTTTGGACTAGCCCGATTCATGCGTGAAGATACCTACACGGCTCATGCTGGAGCCAAGTTTCCGATCAAATGGACAGCTCCAGAAGGCTTGGCTTACAACACTTTCTCTACCAAATCCGACGTCTGGGCCTTCGGAGTGTTACTGTGGGAGATCGCCACCTACGGAATGACACCGTACCCTGGAGTGGAGTTGAGCGATGTTTACAGTTTGTTGGAAAAAGGTTTCAGAATGGACATTCCGGCAGGATGTCCAGACTCTGTGTACCGTCTGATGATCCAGTGTTGGAACTGGAGTCCCTCTGATCGACCGTGCTTCAATGATTTACACAAGTCTCTAGAAGTATTATTCAACTCCAATACATTTGAGAACGAAGTGGCTAGCCAGTTGGAGAAGACAAGAGCATCAAAGACTAATAGGTCTAATTCAGCTAGTAATCGACTGGCTTTCGCGGCTAGTCCAAGGTTATCACTAGATTCTGGAAAGTTCTCTCATGAGCCTTCAGTTGGCGACAGACGGTAAGTGTTTCACTTCTGATGCCAAATTTAGGAAATCATTCCGTTTGACAGTGATGTATTACTAAATCCTACTTTTTTAGGCTTAGCTCATCCATGACTACAACAACACACTCAACATTCCATCCGCCTGACCCTCCCCACCTCGAATTCCCTCCACCTCCACCGCCCCGACCTCACCGTACAATCTCATCTTCTTCTACAGGTAACCCCATGTCCACATTCTGTCCACAAACCCACACTTCTCCTCGCAACTCCCCTCCTGATGAACGTAAAAACAAGAATATGCCTCTGCCAGTACCTCCAGCTTCAGCCAAACCGAAGCTTCGGACGATCCCTTCCATGGATTCTGAAGTTCCAGAACTTCCATCACCGTTAGCTGAGAAGAACCTGAGGAAAACCGTAGGAAAGTTTGGCACAATGCCAAAAGGACAGAGGATCGAAGCATTCCTTGAATCCATGAGAAAAGACCCTTCGGAAGAGAATACGCTTGAGGACAGTGTCATCACACACGAGACGTCGTCTGATGACTCGCTCGATGCTCTACCTCAGACTAGTGTCAGTGCCCCTAGTACTGCAAGGTAAGTTACACCAGCTTTTTTTTGTAAAATTGAGGTTTTTTGTAATATACCTGACTCCTTAATTATTTCAATTTCAACATTATTTTTACAATAGTTCGAGCAATTTATAGTTATTATTCCGATTTCTTCGCTCTATAAGTCTATTAGGCTATAGTGAGTTTTCTTTTCAGAACTGAGAACGGTGAGCCTCAGAACGAGCTTCTGAATCAGCTAAAACAACGTCTGAAGAAGACCGAACAGGAGCAAACAAAAGAGAAACGACCCGAACCGAAGCCGCGGAAAGTCGACGGAGGATCTCAGACGGACGCCAAAACAACCGGATGGAGGAAGAAAAGCATCGGCAAGAACAATACCGTGGTAACAGCAGCTCCGACGGCACGAAACTCATCAACTCTGCCATTAAAGAGTAAGAACTCAATAGTGTTCAGAACTCCCTTTATGGAATCTAATTGTACAAAAACAGGATTCTCTTTCAGAAGTTCAAAAAGACCTATTATAATTTTATGCTTCAAAATATCTTTGTAACCCTTAAAAAACAATATTAGCTTGAGAAGAGAAAAACTGTCATCTAAACTATCAATTTCAGAAACCGAAGAACCAAAAGACAAGAAAAACGACGACAATGAGTTAAAAGCCCGCATACGACAACTCAGACACGTTGACAAGATCGAAGAAGTATCTAAAACATCTCCACGAAAGACTTCTTCGACTTCAGACGAATTGAGTAAAATATTCAGAAACGCTAGTCCAACCAAAGAAGAAACATCACCCACTAAAGATGACAAAGTTAATGTCGCTAAAGTCCGACAACTCGTAACACAAAAAGTGGCTCCACTACAGCACCACCGTCCCTTTTCAATGCAGGTTGAAGCCGAGAAATTCGGATCTTCACCATCCCTGTCCTCTCAAACCTCAGCTTCATCCAAGGACCAACGATCTCCCAGTGGATCATTGTCTTCTCAAGACGAACCATCAAAACCCCCTAAATCAGTAGGATCTCAGATATTCGAACGACAACGTCAACGTGCCGAAAGCTCGTTGGCCTATCAAATGATTCCGAAGCAATTCTCCACGCTTCAACGATCTCCCAAGAAGGATTCTGAAGACAAACCAGTCATTGATCTCCGGAACAGAAAGTCGAGCATAATCCAGGAGGACGAGAGCATGTCTCGTACTCAATCTCTCAGAGATCTCACTTCTAAATTCGAGAAATTCCAGCACAAACCAAAGGCTCCAGAGCCCAAAACTAAAAGATTCAGTCTGCTCGAGCCTTCTAGCTCTAACAACAACAATTTTAATGAAACCCAGGAACTATTGACACTGCCAGTAGTCGATAATGAGGTACCATCAGTTAGCAAGGAGTCTATTCAAGAGTTGTACGCTAAAGTCGAAGGTAGGAACGAGTTCAAAATCGATACGACACTTATAATAATGTAAAAACCGAAAATTAACACCTTAATTCAGCTTCTAAAGCTACCGCTATATTAAAAAAACATATAATAAAATAACTTACAGACCAGCTGAGCAGCCTCAAACGCGGCTTGGACAAAGATATTAACCATACTCGTCTGATCCAGTTGAGCGATGTAGTCCAACAACTACATTCAACATGTGCTATTTACGCTGAAAACATCTCTCCTCACTCCAAGTTCAGATATCGGTAAGTTGTTTATCTAATAAAAGATTAAATTTCGACAAGAATTTGTTTTCGATAAATCTCTGACATTTCGTTGCCCTATCCTCTGTGACATTTCGTCGACGGGAAACAATAATTGTCGAAAATTTGACAAAAATCTGTTTTCAGCGAACTCCTGAACCGATTGGATGTTTCCGTCCGCTTGCTTCGCCAAACTGCTAGTGGAATATCGGAAGACCAAGGTGCGATCGGTGAATTGGACCAGAACCTGCGTCAAATGATGCAGTTGGTCAATAGATAAGGCTATTATATTATGTTAGATAGTTTTTGACGTTATACGTCGGTTTTACCTTCATAATCTGCAATTTGCAGTCGCAAATCGTGTAAATATTGTTGTAATTACTGCCAATGAGCTTTAACAGCCAAAGAGATTTTGTTTCCATTACGGGTCGAGCTTGTACGATAATATAATAAAGTAAAGCTATTATAATATGTAGAATATTGCGTTTGAGAAGGGCTGATAAGAAGTTTTGACAAAACTAGTTATACTTATGCTTTAATGACATTTCTAAATACTTTAATCATAGATAATATGTCTGATCTTAGTAAAATTCTTTATGTTTTCTTTTCTGTACATACACATTGAGATTCTAGTGTGATTTGCCGCGTCGTTTGTAAACTTCGTCCTTCTGTTTACTCGAGAAGTTGAGCATGGTCATGATGGCCTGCAGATGTTCGCGGGAGTCGCCACGGTTCATGAGGTAATAGTATAAGGCATCATGAAGGAACTTGAGGAGCATCTTGTCTTCTGTCATCTCGTCCAGAGCTTTGTCCTAGAATTTGGTATTGTTAGGGTTGGTTATGATTTTTGGATATTAAAATAGCTTTTTAGGCTGATTATGAGGTAAATAATATAATATCGAAAATAATTCGTACTTCATAATGAACTTTTAATAAAGTAAGAAGCGTTGTACAAGACGGTTTACTTACTTCAGTGATTTCGTGTTGAGCGGCTTGTTGACCCTTCCTGAACATCAGGAGGTACATTTGTTGTCGCTCGTCTTCGATCTCTCGTATCTTCATTTCGTACAGATTGTTTTCGTTTTGAAGTAAATTCACTTTACCGCTCAATTTACCGACAATCTGGTCATGCTCGGTGATTTGGATCATTTCGCGCTTCTAAAATTGAGAATGTTGAGAAGGTATACAGAACTAAATGTATAAACAACGGATTTAGTATCATTTTAACATCGTCCAAAAAAATCTTTGTTTGCAATAAAATATCGACTTTTGAGGTTAAATGTCGATATGGTTAACTTACATTGGCTTCGACTTGTTCCTGAAGTTGTTTTACTTGTTGTCCTAGTGAATGGTTGGCTTTCTTTAGATGTGAGACCTGTTTGTGGAATGCTTGTTGTATGATTGAGAGTTCGTTGGCATTGTTTTCTTTTTCGTCTTTCTTGTCTAGTCGGTCCATCGATGAGTGGAATGTCCTGAAATATGAAAATACTAAAGAATTTTAAAAATGAAGTTTTCATTTTAGCTGTTTGTATCGTACTCAAAGTCGTGTTATTACGTTATAGAAAGTTTCTTACTTTTTCTTTGGTTTCTTAAAGTCGTCGTTCAAGTTCAACGACGACACAGATCTGCGTCGTCCAGGAACGTCGATCTTCAACTCGATTCTCCTCCTCACAGCCCATTGGCTAGCCAGTTCTGTTTGACACTTGGCCAGCTCCATTTCTCCTCTCAAAATGGCAGTTTGAGTTTTGAAATTTGAATTCTCGTCTTCTAGCTTCATAACATAACTTCGAAGCCGATTAACTTCTCTAAAAGAAACTCCAGCGGATTCTTTCCACCGTCTGAGCTCTCCGGAAGCTAGTCCAGTGTCTAGCCGTTCTTCACTCCTACTTCTACCTAGTCTAATATCATCCCAGTGTTTCTGAGCATCAGATCGTGGCTCTATTCTGAAGATCTCAAGTTCGTTCAAGGCGTCACGGTACTTTTCCCTCAAGTCGATGATCTGTATCCTCAAGGCATCTCTCTCTTTTCTGGCTTTGGCCAATTGTTCAGCATTGTAGATGGGTACTGTAGTCAACTGTCTGGCCAACTCTTTCAGTTCTCCTTCTAGTTCATCTAGTTCTGTCTTCTCTTCTGGTTTCTTGGCTTCTTCACCTTGAATCCTGCTTAGTTTTGCTTGTAATGCCAAAAGCTGGGCAGCGTAATGAGCGTTCTGTCGTAGTAACTCTTGACGTTCATTGTCCCATTTGTCAGGTATAGGGAGAGGTTTGAATTTGGTGGCAGTTGAGGCTTCTATAGAATGAGCTGACAGCTTGAGATCGGGTTCAGAAGACTGGCGTCTGATTGGAGATGGTTCATTTGCTTTTTGGTTCAGGAACGATATGGTCGAGTCTAAAATACGACCGATGGCAGTGTGGCCGTATACTGGGGCTTCGTCATCTTCACTATAATCATACATTATAACTTCTAACAAGGTTGTATAAATTAAAGTAACAAACAGTAGAATTAAAAGACTTACACTAACAATACCGCCTCAGGCAACATTGACTGGATTCTGGAAATCTTCTCGAACCAGGTGTCTGATTCAGCCGCCTTTGCCCTCAGTAGCAGAATCTCGTCCTGTAGCTTCTTTGTCTGCGCCTCCATCTTCTTGATCTCCTCGATCGAGCAAAGTGATATCTGATCAGTTTCACTGATACTGGATTTGTCATCAGGAATGGCTTCAGTCTGAATGGCAGTGTTTCTACTGTCGTCTGGTTGAGTGTCTTCTGAAGGTGACACTGAAGCATCTCTCATCAGAATCATAGGTGACGATACAGTAGAGACGTCGTTTAGACTAGAGTCTTTTCGAAGTTGCGGAAATTTTACTCGACCATCTTTGTCAAATAGCACTTGGCCGAAACTGAGTACGGTACCCGATTTCTTTACTTTACTCGGTTTTTTCTCTTTCAGAGCAGTGGAAGCAGGTTCAGCGTACGAAGGTTTTGGAGCTACAGAGATGACATTCTCCTGGATCTTGGTGAGCTCTGCCTTTGTCTTGAGGAAGGCGTCCTTGTACTTGAACAGCTTCTGGATGTCTTCTTCGCTTTTACTCATTTCCAGCTCTTTACGGTCGACTTCAACGTTCTTGTGGCGTTGGTTTGGACGGCAAGCTACGTACTTGTTCACAGTACGAGGCTTGGCCTCGCATTGGGCATCACGGACTGGAGGGTTCAACTGAAAACGATAGTTTTAGTTTTTGAAAAAGTTGACAAATATAACTGTATTCATAATCTTACCTTTTTGTTAAGATATGCCACATGGTCGATTGTTGATGATAATCTCTGCTCAAGCTCGGCCTTATCAACTTGACCTTTTATCTTCAGGTTCTCGTAGTCCAGCTTCAACTTTTCAAAGTTGTTCTGAAATCATGTAGTATAGTCATTGTTATTGATGAGTAAAGTAGTTTCTTAGCAAAACTTACATTGAGTTCGTTCTTGGCACGTTGTAAAGACTCTACTTTCTCGATCCAGTACTTTTCTTGTTGTTGTGCCTTCTGTAGTGAGACATCCAAGGCACTCTCAAGACCATCTTCGTACTGTTCCTTGATTCCCTTTAGTTGAATCTCCAGTATGCTCTTTTCCTACAATAACATTTCATAGTTTACTTTTGTTACTCTACAGTCTTATAAGCATAATGATTAACATACTGACAAAGTTATATCTGCATCTTATGTCATTTATTTACTTACTTGCTGAGCTCGGTCCAGATCCATCTGAATCCCCGGAATCCGTTCGATTTCCCTTCCCATGGCTTCCAGCCGTTTCTTGTAGTAGTCACGTTCCTCTTGGCGACATTCTTCTACAGTCTGAGCGTTGGCGGCTGCCATTTCCAGCTGTTTACTCAACTCTTCGACCAGTTGAGACTTGAGCTGAAGTCCCTCGTTGATCACGTTGAATTGAGCGTCCAGGTCGATCTGTCTGTTTGAATATTCCTTCTGAATCTCTTTTAACTGCACGCTGATCGTAGCAAACTCGCTTTCGTTGAATGTCAGTTCTTGTGTAGTCAGATCCGTCTGGATTCTGGTGGAATGGAACACCTTGAAGCGCGGGTCCGTGAAGCCTCGATGCCATTGTTCGGCTTCTTCCCCGAGTACTACAAGGTCGTTGTCGAGGATGGTGTTACGATAGGCTTGAGCTTTGTCTTCTAGGTAACTGAAGGCTTGCTGTAGCTTCTCTTTGTCATCTTGTAGCCTGTCCAACGCCATTTGGCCGCTCTTTATCTCGGCCATACGACTCTCAGCCAGGCTAGCCAACTCATCGAATGACACTTTTAGGTCAGCGTGCTCTTTCTGAAGCTGATCGTGCAAGTCTTTGAATTGGGCCAGTTCTGCGGCCAGTTCAGCATTCCGAGCATACTGATCGTCCATCTACATGAAGGTAAAGTTTATTCAGTCAACATAAATACAGTAATTGGCAAACATAATTAGTGATCTAACAACATAAATACGTTTATGTTATACCATGTAAACACAGTGAAAATTAAAGTTTACACAACTTAAAGATAGTACAACAATATATTATGCAAAAACCTAGTTGAAAAAGATTATTTTTGTGCAATAAAATTGTTTGATAACTTTTAAACAGACTGCCACTAACAATAAGTTTACAGTACTGCTAACAATCTACTAAAACATAAATTTATGGGTAGGGCAAAACATACAGTATATTACGGTAAGTCAAGTCTTTTTGTATTTGAATAACTTAGTGATAAAGGTGCGAACATAACAAGCCACAAATCTAACATATTCACAGACCAACATAAACGGAGGTACCACACCGTACACCACACGACGATGGCCAAGCACCACCACCATGAACAATAACCGCCTCACGATACTTACTTTTTGGATGATTTCCTCGTTCTCCTCGTTTAGAAGCTTCTTCTGCTCGACGCAATTCGGATTGCGACACTCCTGGGCTTCTATTAGCTGAGGGATACTGTAATTTGAAGGGTTTCTGGCCAGTGTCATCATGGTACGTTGTGTAGTGAACTTTCGGCGTCGTTCCGTAGCGTCGTCCACCATTCCTTTGATGTTCGAAGCCGACGTCATCGTGCTGCCTGGATTCGACTGGTCGACGGTAGTCTGAAGCGACTCGTTAGCCATCTGAATCGTGTCAAAGTCATTCCGAATCAGCTGTTCTTTTACGATGATCTCCAATTGAGCTGCCTTCTCCCTCCAGAACAGGGCCTCGATTCTGAAGGCTTCGGTGAGTGGGTCTCCAGAAGGTACTTCCGTGATTGCAATCGGCGGAGGCGGAACCTGAGGCGACGTCTGAGCAGAAACCGCGTTTACTCCCAGTAGATTGGACGATGGGTTGGGGTCGTTGGGGGTGGTGATGTTGGAAGCCCCGCCCAACTGACCGTCTACTTGTTGTACCTGTTGAGCTTCGTCTGTTACGTCGACTTCTGTGAAGGTGGACACATCTGATTTGGGAATGTTGAGTTGTGATTCCAACCGGTCGATAATAAGGTTTTTTTCGTTTAGAAGTTGTCTAAATCACAATTCATTAGAAAAGCTGTGACAATTACTATATCTGTGAGACGTAATATAAAAGATATATAACATTGTCCCACACTTTTATGCTAATTTAAGTGACTTACTTTAGTTCAAAGATCTGTAACTCCAACTCCTCGACGACCTTAATATGATCATGATGTAGTCGTTCCTTCTCGGCTTCGAACTTCTTTTCCTTTTTGTCCAGCAATGTCATCAGCTGACTGTCGTGGTGTAGAATGATGCTGTCGTCGATCTGCTTGAACCTCTCTCTATGTTCATTTAGTTCTCCATCCTTTAGTTTTATTTCTTCTTCCAGCTTTCTAAATTTGAATATTAACATTGACGCCAAAGGCTTACTTTTTCTGTTTTTTGAGTACAGTAATCTCCTGTTTGAAGCGTTGTGTTGGTGTTAGGTAATCTCCAGGTCGTGGTTGATTACCGTGTTTGTGGTTACAGCCCTTCTTTTCACAATGGAGTACATATCTAAACAAAGTTTGTTAATACAATAGAAATGTATATATTTACTATATTGAGTGTAAAGAACGTAATTTTACATAATAATGTTTATAAAAGCTTTATATTGATATTAATATACCTAGTATCCTTGCCATTCCACCACTTCCCAGCAATGTGAGAGCTACAAGTAGATGACGTTAAGCTGATCTGATCGTCTTCCGTAGTCGAAGCAATTTCTGATGTGCTACGACCTTCTGTGATCTTGGAGTCATCTTGACTTCTTTCTGGAGTTGATTCCACACTTCTGTCAGCCATGATAAAGCCGTTCATGTAGTTGGGGTTGTCAGGTTCGTTACTGAAACAAACCATGATTTATGTTACAATACTGTGATATATATGACATTTTACGTTATAATTTTAAAATAAAATCATAAGATATATTAAATACATTATGTTGACTGTTTTTATAAAAACACGTCATCAAAATGCATTTCCAAGAAGTAAATGAATAACATTGCCTCACCTGACCATCTTTTGAGGTTCTTCAACCAATGTGGTCTCAGGAATCGACGGCATCAAGGCTGGCATCGAGATCGAGTTTCTGGCATCGCTTTCGTATTCATCTGATGTGTCTCCAATTATAGCCACTGAAACACAAATCACATAAACTATGACATTATGACACATTTAGAACGACAACTTACAATTTTATTACTTGTGTCAATCCGTAAATGTCACTAATAGACTTTTTCTAAACTTTGAACCATAGTAAATGTTGTAACTAAAGATAGGCGGCTATCATACCTGCATTCCTTTCTGAGAATCCAACTGTAGGGCGGAAAGAAGTTAGAGTTCGTTCTGGCAAAGTGTACAACAAGGTTGTCCTAAGTGCACCAATCTCGGTGTTCGGAGTAACTGTGACTGATAACACTTCATTTCTCAAAGGATCCTAAAATGACTTATTATTAAGGTGTTCAAATAATTCTGTGCCCCTAAACCGAAAAAATTGCTTTGAGAGGGGAAACAGAATTGTGTGAGCAACTTAATATATTATATAACAAGAAAAGTATGGTAAAATCTGTCATCTTACTCATGACACTTTCACTGTAATGCAAAAACGACCACTTACTCTGTTCTTCAGAATCCCTTTTTTAGGCTGAATGTTCTGTGGGATTCTGCTTGGCCGACTTCTGGAGATGGAAGGAGAGATGATAGGTGTCTCCATGAATCCAGAATCTTTCCCATCTTTCTGAGGGCTTTCGAGAAGTGTATCTGCAAACATTTTTATCATTAATATTTTACTACACATTTATTTCACATTAGTTTTAAAATATATTAAGTATTAAACTATTATAAATATAAACATTATCAAGCTTTGAACTTTTAAAGCTGAAAGTTCAAACTTTCAATTTAAAAATCAACAAAACACCGTTTACATACTTACTCAAGTCATCCTTAATTAGAGTGTTTTCGGCCATTTAATTTGTTGTTTTACATTCCCTGTAATCCAATTGTACTTTTTACTGTATTCCGAACAATTCCGAACGTAGTTTTAAATAGCAACATATAATATAATATTTTAAAAACACAAAATATATTATAATACTTGTTGTAAAACAAAGAAAAAGAACCCCTCAAGCCGTATTTATGGCCTCAGGCAAAAAGAGTGAGACGTAAACAGAAAGTATGGCCGAAAAGAGAATTCGGCCCTTTTTCGGCCATATCCGGGTAGAGGGGGGGGATTATTCCGGTTGGGAGCCAGGTGTTCGTTTGTCTTCTTTTAGACTCTGTACTAATCGATCGTTTTGTAAATTCTAAAAAAGTAGATTCATTTGTAAAGGATAATATACTTTTTACTCTTAAAAAAAGTATTAAAAAGACCGTTCACATAACTGACATACAGCCCAAAATGATCTCTTTACCCCCAAAAACCCCAAAGCCTTCAACTTTGACAATTTAAAAACTACAAGTTGAAGTTGAACATGTTTACCACTTCAGACTCCGTATATCTTCCTCCCCTCCCTCCCGCACCATCTGACCTCTCGAGGTGGAGTAGTAGATCCTCCGAGTAGTTATACAAAAAACGAACGGCGAAAGCGACGTTTCTCCAGAAGAACGCGCTTCTGAAGGCTCTTCCGACGATTTTCTTATGAAAAGCTTCTTATCTCACATCCGTTCATTAGAGAGTTACTCAGTAAGAGAGCTCAGTAAGCCAGGCTTAAGCTATTGGTCACTAAAATAAAAAACAATATCTCGGCTTGTTCAATATAAAATTGCTCAAAGGTATTAGCTTTTAACACAATTGAAAAGATGCAATACCTAAAGCTTTATATTAAACTTACTGATTATATAATAGACACAGTAAAACAGATAAGAAAAGAAAAATTATTTGATTAATTTGGTTTTGTTTGTCCAAAAAAAGTCATCTCGAGAGTCTCGACTTCCTTTTTTTGGAAATTATGACGTTTCGACTGGTTTTTGGAGAAAAATAAACCACAAAAGCCTTCAAGTAAGTCAATATTGTTGTAGGTTTTACAACAAAACGTTCGAAAAGAAAAAAGTAATCATTGAACTCTTTTTATCTTGCAGACTCTCATATTTATAGACTAATAGTTCTTTGACATCCAATAAATATTCTGGCTTCATAACATTCAAACTACACAGCTCTTTGGCCAGATGCCAGCTACTACAACCCCACATAAACTAGTCCGTTTGATTTGTAACCACCAATCAGTCATTTTAGTAAAAGTAATCTGGACCAAACATGTTTTGCCTGAAGCAATCCACAAAAGCCGGCTTTCAGAAAAACAAGCAGCTGTGGACAGTCTCTGCCGTCTCTCCATCTCCGTGCTCTCTCTTCGAACAGGTATTCTTTCGTTTTTCAATAAAATCTGAAAAATCACTGCCACTCTTCCCTCCGGCATTTTACGACTCAATAGCGATACAGGTGCGAACTCATCGATCAGCCGAGATTTATCGTTCTGAATTCAACAGATTACATTTCAGGTAGTTAATGTTGTTTACTCATTGGTGTGATAAGGTAGAAATTACAGTTTTTTTTACAACAACATAAAAATTAAACTGCAATTATTTTTTTGACCGCTTACAGTTCATAAGTAACAAAAAAAAACGGTTAACCCTAGAAATGCTTTACCAGTTAACTATATAAACTATTTGATCCGGTGATTTAAAAAAATCAAACTTTGTCAAATTTAGAAGCAAAATTCATAAGTTTCTCGTCGTGGTAGATTAAAAATTTCGTAAGATAATTATAAAATTATAAATAATATTGTAGCTTTCAAAAGAAACAATAGTGGTCAAACACATTAGCTTAAACTCATTCCATACTACACTCAAAACCTTTAAACAACACCCAAACTCTTATTGTAACAGAAGACTTCATACTTTATTGTATCTTTGAATATTAAAAAACTATAAGCATTGTAACAAACACAACAACACCAATTTGAGGTATATGCCTCTAGACATAACCTACTATAAAAACGACATTAATTCGTCTTTTACAATATAACTCTTCACACAATATACATCCTGCAAAACAACTTATTTACTTCAAAACAAAGACCATTAAGTCATCAGAAATATCAACTAAAATAAGGCTGGTAGTGTCGTATGTTGTTTGAACAAATGTCATTACTGTTTATTTCTTTATTTGTCGATTGCAAATACCATATAAACGTCATAGTAAGGCAGTTTGTTTTTGCAGAATTATTTTATTGTTTTGTTATGTTTACTGTAACATTACTACAATATAAGCTTATATGTTATTGTGCAGCAATAATGGTAAATATATTTAAAATGCATTTTAACTTTAAAAGGACGTTTGAAAAGGCAAAACACTAAGTGAAAGCAGTCATGTGACACTTGTTAATAGCATTCACAACTTACACCAGAACCAACACATATAAATGTTAAGTCTGTTTGTAATGGTATGTTTGTTGTACAACAACTTATCATAACTGTCAACTTAATGGTATGTTTACATCAACTCATTATGTCTGTCAACTGCCATTTACCCTTTATTTCTGACATTCAAATTATATTTATTCACCTCACATTAACTATATATTTATAAATAATACTGGCATGTTTACCTTGATATAACGCAGTTACACGCACAGTAACTGAACTGGCGTCACTTACATTATCTTTGAAGATTGTTTTGTTAAAGTGATGTTTGATTAAGCAGTAATTATATTGTTATGTTGTTTACCTCGTCTTAATTATCTTACATCTAATTACTGCGTGCACTTTGGAGCGTGCAGATACGTAGATATCCATTTACAACAGTTGACAACGTAAAAGAGATATGATAACATTGCAGTTAAAAGTAATGTCCACGGTTAAAAGTATTATTATATTGTCAGCAGATTTGCATCCCAATGTACTGTAAGGCTTATCAGTAGTCGGAACACGGACTTACTACGTCAGCCATGACTCTGTCGTAGTCTAGTCCGTTGCTGTAATCTCCCTTTACATTGTCGAGTTTACTTGAAGTACATTACTATATTGAAAGTACAACGAGATGTTATTGTAGCCATTTAAGTGTTACTTCAGACAAAAAATGCAAAACTATTAACCATACTGTATATTTGAAACTGTAAAAACAAGCCTAAGACTGTAAAAACATCTACCATGTCATTAAGTAGTGCCTTCTACCAGTAAAGTTGCCCAGAATGTATACATGTTTGTTTACGTACCCCTAATTGCTTGTTATCTAATTCTTGATGCTTTGTTTCTTGATTTATGTGGGCCTTGTGACCCTCTCATAACTGTTTAAAGTCAGTTCATATCATGTCTCCAAAAACTGGCTGTTCCACATTATACTTGCGTTAGTGTAGTTGTACCACTTGAAGTGACCATTACTCTTTGACGAGTACCGTACTTTACCCCAGACTTACGCAAACTTTGTTTAATCCCCTTAAATTAATCCTTTATTTCTTATTTTTGTTTTGGCTTTGTCTGGCGTCTCTCCGACGTGCGTGCCGCCTCACTCCCTCTCCCTCGCACCCTCTCTCCAGTACCCACTCTCTCCCCGTTTATGTAATTGTTTTTCTTCTATTTTTGTCAACACAAAATAGAAGAAAAACTGAATTCAGAAGCTCGCGAGGAGCGTGGAATCGACCGGCCGATTCCGACTGTCCCTATTGTAGGGCCGTCGTTCCCAGTCCGCCGGAGTCGGCGAGCCGGATCCGATCGCGTTTTGTTTTGATTTTGTGCTGCAAAAAACATTCTTTTCGGGGCCTCTGGAGGAAGGGGGGGGGGTTGTTTTCGACTTTGGGTCACGTTTTCCGTGTGGAAGGCCTCGGCGGAACGGAGAAGGGAAAACACCGAGGAGAGATGCACTTTGATAGCCTCAATCACACATGTAAACATGGGGTTCTTAAAAGGTTAGATGGTCGGGGTACCACACTTTCCTTTTCGGAACGGTGACAACAATTGGTCGTTTTGTGAGAGGGATCTGTTAAAAGGACGTGTTTTCGCTTTCTGGGGGGAGCCCGCTGGCGTTTTATTGCCCCTTTGGCAGGAGTTGTTTTTCTTTGCACCGCGTGGTCACGTTGATCTCTTTCCCAGCGTTCCTGTCGTTCTGTTCCCGACCCGAAGACTTTATCGCAATTAATGAGAGCACGTGTTTGCTTCAGCCCAGCATCCAATCACGTTGTCGCTAGCCGTCACTGCAGACTCTACTAACTCCACTCCGCGGCCGCCGGCGGGGAAGATCAAGGCAATCTGGTCGCGGTTCAGGTCGCATCGTCGCCGTCCCTCCGAAAACCAGTGCCGTTTCTCGTCGCCCTCGACCTCGCGCACCATTGAATCGTGCACGGATTCGGAAGGAAGCCAGTCCACCTTCGAAGGCAGTTCTCCGCCCGAGCTAGGCGTCGACGCAGTGGAAAGGATGATGGGTACCTTGTCGCCGAGGATGGATCCCTTGGACGAGATGACCGTCGTGGGCCACAAACGTTCCATTTGTGGCGTTCCAGAAAACGAAGCGCTCCGAGATCTCAGCTCCTCCAGTGCTACGACCACGGACTCGGCCGTTTCTAGTACAGGGGACCCCCAGTCCAGGCGGTCCTCCTCTGGCTACCCGGACTTTCGTCCGCGTCGGTCTACCATCAACTCGAAAGTAAGTTGTTTTGTATGGGTGCATTGTTCTTTTGTTACAGTAGGAGAGTGTTTACAACCGTTTCATTGATTGATTGCCCATGTATTGTTAACAAACCTTCCCTTTCAGATGCCTGTATCGAAGCCGAGGCCGATAATGAAGATGACCGTGCCGATGGCCGACGATTTGTCCTGGAGAAAGGTCAGTACGGATTCTCAGTATGAAGACGAACACTTCTCTGACGATGACTTTGAGGCTTGTGCTGTTAGTGGCCGAAGAATGTCAGTAGACGAGCGAACGCTGAGAAAGGCAGTAAGTTTGAGATGTAAGAAGAGCATGGACATAAAGTGCGTAAACATCATAAAGGATATACGTACATAAACGCGGGCCTGTTTTGCCTTCTGTTTTCGTCCTTTAAGCCAGTTTCGAACATATTAACCATGATTTAACGTTTCCTTTGCAGAATTACGCAATATTGCGGAAGAACATTGACAGATCGTTCGAGATTGTCGGAGCGTTCAGTAAGTGCATTTATCAGTTGGAAAAGGGCATGTTTATGTCGCGACCAACAACTGATACCGTCGTCTTTCAGAAAAACACCAGAAATCGGCTTACAAAAACTACTTACAATCCTTTACGGCCTATGACATCGCCCCCAACCATGGTATCTTGTTCACCATCGACTCGGGCCTCAGCATCCGGAAGACGATCCACGCCATGTGTGCCCAATCGGCGACACATCGAGCTGCCATGGTCAGTAACGTCGGTATGTTATTCTTCCTTTAAACTTGTAACTCATCTTTACTATAACTGAATCTTAATTTTTCGTATATATCTTATACGTAGTATTTTTGACATTGCCAAAGGTTATAAATATACACCATGTGCATGTTGCACTTTTAAAGGCCTTGTTTTCAGACGGAAATTACAACATATTCACATTGTCCGACTTCCTCTCCTGTTTACAAAAACGGCGGTCGGACCCGGATCTTGGGGACCAGCCGGTTGCCAAGTTCTTCGAAGCAACCCAGTCCAACAAACGATTGGTGACGGCGAGTTCAGAGATCTCGTAAGTCATACCTAAAAACACATTTCGACATGTGACGGGGAGGGAACGCTTTCAAAAAGGTTCTAATTGAAACACGATATTAACATTGGTCTGACACATGGCTCAAGACGGGAAAGAATTACAACTCTAAATGACATAGGAATTTGAAACTTTCACATATGTTATTGATGATCACACACTGTTCTATAATATAGAAAATAGAAGACTTACAGTTGAAGTAGGCAATAATAGTTCCAAACCAAATTCAAAACAAGTAAAAAAACACTAAAACTTGACATAAATAATGGTATTCATCAAATCAATGTCATTTCAGAGTATGGGACTTGGCCCGCCAGTTCCGTATTAACCATGTCCATCGTATCCCGGTGATGGAAGTGAAGGGTATCGTGAGGACAAATGCATTGTTCTGCTTGTTATCACTACGGCCAGTCTTCCAGGAGATTATCAAGCTAGTCCAGACTAAATGTTGTCTATCTCCCAACTTGAACAAAGTCACATTGGACGAGGTCAAACTAGGAAAGTGGACTAGTCTTGCCACTGTAAGTTTTTTAAAAACTTTAACATCGTTTCACTAGTAAGACGGATTCTGCCTGACGTTATTATCTCTAGCCACAAATATCAAATCTTTAAATTAACTCTTTGCTTCAAAAGCGATTTGATCTGTATATTATCATTATTATCAACCTACAGTGCAAAAGCTCACTTTAAAATGATTTTCGACTAATCTTTGGTCGATTTCAGATCTCCGAGAACACAAAGTGTTCGGACGCGGTCGACCAGATTCTGGAGAAGAAGATCACTTGTCTGCCTCTGTTAGACTCAAATGATACCATCAGTGGTGTGTTTTGCAAATACGATGTTATGGCTGCAGTTGCAGAAAGGGGAGAAGACGGAATCGACGAGATTCTCGAGATGGAAGTCAAAGTACGTTCTTTTACAATGAAATGATAAACTATAAGAGATAACAAAGAAAAAACTATCACAATATAATTAACAACTAAACTTACTATAATATACTGTAAACTAAACAGTAATGTAAACTGCTTTTTACTGTAAACTGACGTTCTCTTTTGCAGGATCTCTGTGACAACTCCAACATGGACATGATCATAGAGCCCAACGAGTCCATCTTCTCAGCTATCACACGCCTCACCGCTTCCCAGCATCAGTGTCTGCTGATATGTCGTGCCAAAAGCTTACTAGGTGTAGTTTCGTACGCAGATATCATCGACTTCTTGGTGAACGCCGAGAAGAACGACGAAAGCTAGAGAAGACCTTCCAGAAGGTCACGGTAGTCTAATTCAAGATGCTAGTTTGGTTACAATTCACATTTTCATGGTAGTTTCTCTTGAATGACAGATTCTGGATGATATGATAGTAGATAGTGCTTTATGTCAAAGCATCTGTACCTTTTTCAGAAAGTATTATTTTAGACATTTCCTTACCTTTTTCTAAAACTATGCTATCATCCAGATGCCACCTTCATAGTAATATCTAGATTGTAGCCACTGTACATCGTTTATTGTTCGAATGACAGATCAGTTCTCTTGATCCTTGTAAATACATCCATGAACATAGTTGTTGTTGTCCTGTCTCCAGAAGGCTCAAAATTTCATTTGTTTTCGTCTGAAGATCACGGTATTCTCCACCATTCCCACATATTCAATCAACCAACGAGTATACTACATTCAAATGCAAATGTAAAAATAAAGTTTTCATATTTTTATGATGAACAACATCGAGATAATATAAAAAAAGGTCTTCTCAACAGAAGAAAGGGTTTATTTTATAATTCAAGCATCATTTTGTAAAATTTATAAATTTTGAAAGAAAAACGACGAAATCTTGTATTTGTAACGAAGTGTCAAAACCTCCAAAGTTGACAATGTCAATATTGAGTTTTGTCGATTGAAGCAAAAATTGGCGAATTTTACCCAAAATCTTCATGTAAATATTTATAAATTGTTTAGAGAAAGTCCTTGTGTAAATACGAGTGTTATAACCAAGTAAGTCCATTAAAAATTGTTTTTTTCTATTTTGATCATATGTTTTAGGTGAAAAAACTAAATTTACACTCAAACTTTCGTAAAACAATAAATTATCATAGATTGATGTGTTTCTCGGAGTTCGAAGCCTCACTATTAACTACATACGTTCGCTGGGATATGAAGGATGACGTAAACCCGCCCAAAACACGTTTCTCGAAGAAGTCGCTTCTCGGATCGAACGGGATTTACGCGGTTCGGAAGAAGCCCGAAGTCCCTAACCGGAAGAACCTCTTCATTAGTTTACTCCAGAAGTCTGCTCGTGGTCCTGAAATCTCCCATTTATCAGGGAACTTATCAGGGACACCATTAATCAGACCGCCCAAAGGCATGCGTCTAATCAGTCGCAAAGGCACAGCGATATGATCAAGTTCATCTTTGTTTTGCTCCTGCTTCACGCAGCCGCCGTCCAATGTGAGTTTATGGTATTTTTACAGTTTGATTGTGTTTTACAGTGATTTGAGGATTTTTAGTGGCATAAATTCATTGTTTACAATAGTTTACTTTTCACTTTTTTTAGTCCAAAACGTTGTGAAAATTGCTTTTTAGGTAATAATTTATTATAAAAGCATCAAGAGAAACTTCTATTATTGAAATTATATAAAATACACTGCTAAAAAACGTCCACGAGCGATCGAAAGAACCAATGGTTAATTTTAGGTAACAAATCTTTTTCAGGTGCCCCAGGCAAATCAGATTCGGCGGAGAAAAAGGAAGGCTTCAGCTGGAAGTGTATGGGATGTCGAGGTGGAGTAGAGATACTGAGGTTAGTAGATCTTATTTTACTCTGAATTCTAGGTAGATCTTTATACTCAAAACTCTTTTCAGGTTTTTGTTTGAGCGGAATACGACAGCTGATAAGATAATCAGCGCGGCCGAGTACTTCTGCAAAGAATTCGCGAATCAGAATACTCAAATATGCAAGGGAATAACGTCACAGTTTCGAGTAAGTAATGATTATATCAAATTTGATACCTAAATTCAATTTTTGGCTTCAATAACTCTGTTTTTTGGTAAATTAGGCATATTTTGGCGTTACATCGGTCAAAACTAACATTTTTCAAATTTCAGGACCAATTTCTTTACGTTCTGGAGCAACTAGTACTGTCACCGAAGCAATTCTGTGGTCTTCTAGTAGACGAATGCGGTATCCCCAACAATCCATTTGATGGCAACTGGACATTACCTCTACCTCCAAAGCCTGATATCTACAAAGATCGACCAGTAAGATTACACGCGGCCAGAAATCGACCATCAGAAGACTCCAAGAATCGTCCGGTCTTCAGAGTGCTTCAACTGTCTGATCTTCACTTTGATTTCGAGTATGAGAATGGCACTGAAGCTGATTGTGGGAAGCCGGTTTGTTGCCAAGGAAAGCCTGAACTGTTACCTAAAAAGCCGGCTGGCTATTGGGGAACGCTGGCAGCTTGCGACATACCATTGCGCACTGTGGAAAGTATGTTCGCTCACATTGCTAGAACACAAATGGTGAGTGTTTGTTACGGTATGACTTATATACAATGTAAGTGATATAGTTGTGTGTGTATGTTATCTAAAACAAATTCAGCACAAAGCGGACAAAAAGATAGACTACATTATGTTAACCGGTGACTATATGCCTCACAATGACTGGGTGTACAACAAGGACAGTCATCTGTACATCATCTCCAACCTAACTCAACTTGTCAACACCTACTTCCCAGACACCCCCATCTTTTGGGGTGTAGGTAACCACGAAGGTGTGCCAGTCAATTCGTTTGCTCCTCATACAATGCCGACTAAGTTCTGGCCAGACTGGATATATAAATCATTGTCTGATGCTGGAGCCAAGTGGATTCCGCCAGAGCAATTGGCTTCGGCCAACTTCAGAGGATCTTTTAGTGTGAAGCTGACGGAAAAACTGAAGTTGGTCAACTTGAACACCAACTTCTGCGAAACTACTAACTTGTAAGAGAAATTTTAGTTGAATAGGGAGTAAAAACGGCAATTTGAATATTTGTATTGTTTTGGGTAAAATGTTGCGAAGTGTCAAATTATTTATTGATTTTTTAGCTTTGTAGCTATAGCTATATTTTCAAAATTTTAAAGAACTTTGGTTTAGCTTTGTCTACATAAACCAAACAGACCCAGACAGTGCCTTACAATGGTTGGTCGAAGAATTGAAGGAAGCAGAAGATCAAGGTGTTGTAGTTCATATCATGGCTCACATCCCTCCAGGCGATGGTGAATGTTTAGAAGGATGGGCACGAAACTACTACAGGATTGTGAACAGGTTCGAGTACACAATTAGGGCCCAATTCTTTGGCCATGTGCACACGGATTCGTTCACCGTATTCTACGAGAACATGAACAATTTCCACTCGAGACCCACCAATGTACTGTACTCTGCACCTAGTGTCACCACGTTTGAGGCATTGAACCCAGCGTACAGAATTTATGAAATTGATGGAAATTACGAGCACAGTACTTATGTAAGGACTTTTACAAATAGTGTTTTAGAGTGTGTATAGAAGCTTATTAGCCACATTTTAATATCTAGTCTGACTGTTTTAATTGTTTTACCTGTAATTTAAAATTAGCAAGGTAATATGACGGTCACTTTGTGACGTAATCTTGTTTTAGGAGGTGCTGGACTTCAAAACCTATTTTTTGAATTTGAGTCGAACTCAACCGTATCCAAACCCAGATTGGGAGTTACTGTATTCGGCGAAGGTAATTTTTATTTATTTTGAAAAGGTTGTGTTATTTTTTTCATAATAAGCTTATTTTTAAAAATGGTATTTTCAGGACGAGTACAATCTTCCTGATCTGTCTGCAGCCAGCTGGAGCCACCTGGGAGAGCGAATCCGTGGAGATAAACAACTTTACAGAAAGTTTTTAAAGTATGTTTTACTACCATGTACAATATTGTTCCAAAATATGTAAAATCAACAATTCTTTGATTATTCTTTACTCCCAAACTACTTTTTTAACTCTTAACAATATGCGACTTACAGGAACTACGCCCGTAGAGATGACTATCATTGTGACAAAGCCTGTAAAGCAGAGTTACTGTGTTCGTTGAGGAGAGGGCATCACAACGAGTCAGCTTTGTGTCCAGAGTCTACCTTGATCAAGAGAACCTTCCCATTCATCGACCGACCTAACATTGAGCCTTCTATCTTCGACCAATTCACTCGAGATGAGTTTATAACTGCAGCGAAACGGACCTTGTTCAACAAGGTGATAGGCTGGATTGGGAAGTAGTTGTTAAGAAATTTACATTGACATACCACGGGTATTATTACAGCAGCCATCTTTTAATTATTGTTGTTAAACATACTATTATTACTTTGATGAATAAATATTTGTTCTGTTATGTGAATATTGTGTAGAAAGTTTAATTTGTTATGTAGTACACTTCCTGCGTGTGATACTTCTTAAATGTTATCTATTATTAACTGGAAACGGTTTGATTAATATCTGCTTGACCTTTGACCGCACTTGTTTGAACCATGCTTATCTTAAAGTGTAATATCAATTTGATTTATTTTCAAGATCATGGTTTATATTAGGTATTTACAACAAGTAAACTGAGATTATGTTAGTCTTCTCCAACGCCGTATCTTTTGGCAATGAAATGTATCACACCAAAGACAAATGCAGAGACCAAAGCCATCGATGACAACACTAGCCAGATAAAGCCCTGAAATTACAGTGTAATCACGTTTTCACTATAGAATGACATTTGAACATACTATATTTATGTCTTGTATACTAATATATGTAAATGACCTACTTGATACCAATCGACAGTATGAACATATAGTGTCTGGAGAACTGCTGTCTTGAAGAAGTAACCCACATTATGCAGGATCGAGTCCATTGCATACACTCGACCGGTCTACAATAACATACGTCAGTATTTCGATTTGTAAATAAGTTTTGATTACATTTGGATACTTATACATAATTTTATACACGTCTACACCTACTTATGACATTGCAATGAGTTTTGAACACAAATGTCAATTATAACCTACCTCATTAGCATCGACCAGACAACTGTAGACAGTGTAAAGCATGGGATTCGTTAAAGCGTGTAAGAATCCGGCACACAGTGAAACGTATATCAATGTAGATGACTGAGCCAAGCCAATGAACAACGAGTCTAAGCCCATTGAAATCGTGGCCAATATAAGGACAGTAGCATCTCTCAGCTTCAGTAATCGTTTCAGTACCAGAAGACCGAATAAAAGTCCGAGAACTTCTGTAAAAAAAGGTTTTTTAAAACTGTTACATGTAAAATGCTTCAAAATGAGTAGTTTAGTTATCTTAGACTTGTCACAAGCCAACTTACGAGTAAAAGGTCTGTAAGATTTGTAATCGGCAAAGTCACGCGTCTTCCAATTAAAGGGCGACAACTTGGTGTAGGTTCCAATCAGGGCCTTCTCCTCACTGAACGCTATCCGATTGACCAACGCACAGAAGAAGGTCAGCAACAACAGACATCTACAGTAGTTTTCACGTGGCCGTACCACCACCTTGGCCGACAACCAGACCGAGTAGAAGGCATCCTTGGCTATGGTTGTTAGACTTTGTTTACTCTCGTCTCTGGTGCCAACCGGTTTCACGATGAAGATGACATACAGAAGCACGACAATGTTGATGCCTTGCATGATGAAGGCGGCCATGATCTCGCTCCATTGACGACTGATTCGCTTGGTCATCTGGGAACCGATGAAGTCGCCAATGTTGAGGATGGTGTAGGTAATGATCATACGGAAGGACAGCTGCAAAATGTCAAAATTAAATTGTTTTTTATCACGATGGTAGATGAGTCTACAGTAAAGGATAACTTACAGTTTTCTTGACCGTAAATTGATCAGATAGGTAAGCGTTGACGGAACCTGTGATGATTCTGAAGCCTCCAGTTAATCCATTGAGAACGGCGGCCAAGAAGATCCATTGCATGGCCCAATCAGTGGTTGGCCACCAGACTAGGATGTAGAACATGTTACCCAAGAACATTCCTAGCAGACCCATTATCATCGGCAGTTTTCTTCCTCTTCTGTCACTGTAGGCTCCTAAATACAGTAAAAAGTATGTTTGGCACCATTATTTTTAACTAAAATATTGTGCCAAAAACAATATAAGCAGAGAGATTTGAGATCTAATACATCCCCAAGTATCATTAGCTACATACCGAAGAAGATAGTAGCAGCAATAGCCAAAGGCAAGTTGACGTAGGTGTAGTTCTGCTCCCAGATGACCATTTGTTTGGTGTAGAACTTATCGTAATCAGCTGGATCGTCCTCGTATTCTGAAGCATTGTAGACTCTCCTCACCTTCCTCAACATCAGAGTAGGGGTAATTACAATTCTGGCAGTGTCACAGATAGAAATGGCCAAGATAACCAGCTCCATTCTGATTTGCCACCTCTTGATCTCGGTCCAAGCTCTTTGGGCCAAGGATCCTGAAGGTGGAGCTGGCTTGTCATCGGCCGGTAGATCCATGGTGGAGTAATGTGTCACCTTGTCTGAAGACATATTGTTATAACAAGGTTACACTGTTAAAACAGTGGTAGTCACAACAACCTTAGCAAATTATGGTATAATACCAACAACAATATAGCCACTACAACAATGTCTTCTAATTAGTTGTAGCAACTACAACAATGTTTCAGAGACGAGAAGTGACTTCACTCCCGGGAGCCCGAGATCTGACACGATTGTAAACAAACAATACTTTTTATATTCACTTTGATCGTTTAAATACCACAAGAACGAGCAAGAAACGTGCCAATTGTCAAGTTGTGATAAGCGTTGATAAGGGCTAATTAGCTCTGTTGAAAATTTAGCAGAATGTTGAAAATAACTTGAGGATTGATAAAAAAAAAAGGGAATGTGAGGTTCTCAAGGTACAAAGCAGAATTGATATTGTCTATGAAGACTCTGTAAAACATGGTCAGACTCGTTATCTCCCCAAAACCTTGACCCAGATCTTTGAAAAGTTACGAAAAATAAAATAATTTGATAATTTTTGCAAATAATATTAACGTAAAAGGAGAAAAGCAGTAACAATCATTTGTAACAATCAATCACTCTCCCTTTCTGTAACATGACAGAGTAAATACAACGTATTCGAACGAGGTGACTTTTTCTTGTAAAACAAATACAATTTGGACAGTTTTGAACTTTCAACTTTTCAAAGCTAAAAATATTACATGTTATCCTAGCTCTGCCAGCTATACCTATTACTAGTTAAACATGTTATAATGAAAAATAAATTGCCGCGATATATGAAATTATTTCTGATATAATACTAGAGTAGTTTCTCATTGTAAAGAGTAATATGAAAAGAAAGCAGATGGCAGTGCTTTCATCCGAAGTTGTATGGGACAAAGTTTTAACTTCATCACCTACAATGTCAAGTACTTCAAAGTTCAAGTATCCAATAAAGCAGTAAGGTTCTGATTTGTAGCCATCAGCCTGCTTGTTATCGAAAACCATTTCGCAACTATAATATAATTCTATTATAGCTAGAATATTAAAATTGTAAAAAGCTACAATTTTAAACGTTTTGTAGGTAACAGTATCTTCCTTGTTACTTTTTTGCATCAAACTCATAAAATTGCTTTTATTACTTTGATATCAAATCATAAAAAAGTTGCCTTATTCAATTTGAAGTACCAGTTTGTTGCAGCACTTCGGAGGACCAGTACTTCCTTTTCGTCACTTTTGCATCGTACAACACAGAAAATGCAAAATAAAGTTCCATTTCTAAATTTGTGTCAAAATAAAAAGTAGCAATGGTTGCTTTTATTATTCTGTATCACCGTTACTCGTCCTGGTCGGTCGATTTCCCAACATGTTTCCGCCTTTTCACCAATATGAAGCCATGGAGCTGCCTTCAGAGACTCCAATTACGGTAAGGGTCCTCTACCATTAGGCCTGGCTTACCTATCAGTCTTTCCACTAAAGAATTAGACAAAATCGCAAACCCCAATTTGGAGGAATCGCTGTCGCGCCCAGAATCGGGGGACGTCGCGCGACATTCAGCGAGTCGTGCGACATTCGCTTGCACCCTGCGACATCGAAAGAGGAATCGCAATATGGTGCAAAACCTTGCGACAAGTTCTCGCATCGCGGTTTAAAGGGCGATGCGACAGCGTGTCGCGATTGTCGCAACGCTCAAGCCACCACTGTGTTCAATGGAAGGTTTGCGACAAGATTTTTTTGATTGTCGCAAGTCCCCTGACTCCTGCGACAACCGATCAGTGCGACAACTGGGGGCATGCACTGTGCATCCTTTCTCTTATCGTTTGGGGCTGCAAGCGATCGCGGAGGAATCTGCATGGTGCAGTTGTATAAAAAAGAGCGCGATTTTCCCAGGGACAGTGCGATTTTCTAACATTCTTTTCCGGACAAACTGATATTATATGAACAGAAATTACGTATAATCAATGTAAAATAATAGATGAAGTGATTAAAAATAAATTTGTGTTCACCTTATAAAGTTTAGGTAAAGATGTGCAAGTTGAGGCTACACTCATCAGGAGTGTTTAGCAATGTCTATCGTGGAACGTTATTAGAGCCTCTGCCAAAACGTGAAGTAGCGGTCAAAAAGACGTGGCCTGATCCAGGCCAAGATGGCCACAAGAACTTCGAAGTTGTCATGCTATTGGAGCTCTCCAAAGAAAAGCATCTGAACATCGTGCAGGTCTTGTTCTCCTTCAAAACAAAAGCCCCAGATGGACGGGTAGGTTTGAATGAATTTATAACTAGACAGTGAACACAATAGATGAGCTAAAATAACATTTTGTTACAGTATTGTGAAAGTATGATATTCGACTTTATGCCAGCCACATTACATTCCCAAGTCAAATCGCTAGCCCATCCATTAAACATCGTTGACATCAAGATCTACACTTGGCAACTCTTCTACGGTCTCTATTTTTTAATGAAAGTAAGTTGTCATTTACCACAATATCTTTTTACATACTATTTTCAGAAGCGCATATGTCACCGTGACATCAAGCCCCAGAACATTCTGATAGACCCGGAACAAGGAATGCTCAAGATCGGTGATTTCGGATCTGCCAAAATCATGAAGCCAAACGTTGAATCCACGGCGTACCAAGTTACTCGCTTCTACCGTCCTCCCGAGCTACTTCTCGACGCTGTATATTACTCACCATTGGTAGATGTCTGGTCAGGTGGATGTGTGTTGGGGGAGATGTTGAGAGGGCATGTTCTCTTTCCCGGGAGAGATACCAAACACCAGCTCCGATTGGTAATCGAGGCTCTTGGATCACCGGGCTGCGAGGAACTGCTGTCCATGAGATCGTGCACTCGCCTCGATGGAGGACAGGTATTGCCAAGAGGATTCACTCATGTAAGCATGGTTTTCTCATTGAAGACTAGTAATCCTTTGAAAAATCATCAAATCGACAAAGAATTGGCGGTGAATCATTTTGATAAAATACGGTTTTAGCTACTCAACGTTCCAAAAGAGCACATAGAGTTCCTGTCGAAGATATTGGTATACAATCCCAAATCACGACATCATGGAGCACCGTTACTTACAGACGTCTACTTCAACGAGTTGTTCACGGCAAACAAAAAGAGAACCAACGGCAAATTCGTGAACGACATTCCCTCCTTCAAAGATATGATCGAGTTTGGGTAAGCTTAATAACACGAGACGGTGTCTAACTGACAGCCTTTTACTATTTCGATAAACACGTAAACTATAATTACAATGTTGCAAACAAATCTAGTTACTGCCAATAACATTTCAGGCCAAAGCACAGTCAGAAGACAAAGAACCGGAAAAGCACCAAAACCATGAGCGGAGAACCCCTGAACCAATCCGTAGACGCTTCAGATGCCAATAACTCCATCGTAAAGCCGAGTGGCAGTAAAGAAGACGAGAAAAAGAAGTCAGGCATGACGAGAAGACGACGATCTCGAGAAGAACTTGAAACTGGCGTCGGGGGGAGTCGGGAACAGATCCGCATGTCCAAATCGTACCAAAGGAAGTCAAAAGTCGGCTGAAAACTAACAACATAAACATTCCCATTACTGCTTGACTTATTGCTTTATTCCGCGATTAAACGCTTTCAGAAATAGGTCTCTTTGAGGTATCTGTGATATAAAACTTGAGCATCCTTGGCACTGATCACTGTTACTTCTCTGTTTACACAGCCAACATTCCGAGCTTCTTTTATCTTCTTCTTCTTCGGTTTTAACTTGAATCTTGTTGGCAACGCTGAGTACGGTAGATACAGTACCAGGGTATCCTTGGGAAACCAGATTCTCGAGAAACTTAGATGAAACTGACGATCCATAATCAGTAGAAGGTAGTTTTCCAGTTAGAAACGCAATCTCAGTGTTTGTGATGTTCCTCAACGGCCGTACTATACTAATCGACGAATGACGATCGTCCAAGACATCCGTTACAAAGGGAATCATTTCAGCTAAAATTGAAACAATGTAAATGCTTTAAAAATAATTTGAAACTGCCAAAAAAACTCAAAATAAATAAAAGTCCTACCTCTGCCCATACAGGTAACATTAAGTGTTTTCTGAGCTATTAGTTCAGCATTCTCTGATGTGAACACAATATTAACTCCCAACTTCTCAGCCAAATGATAAATAAAGTAGTCAAACATCAGTCTATCCACCTCGTCTTTCAAAGAAGCATTATCTGGTAGATATCTTTTCAAATTTGCATAAGATGCAGCCTAAACAAAGAATCCATAAAACGACTTGCAAAACTTACATTTGAATCACCTGAAAACTCGTTAAGGACAGCAGAAACCTTCACAATATTTACTCCATCAACCTTGTCTAACGTTTGGCTGCCTTCATTGCCCGAAAAGTCAACATAATAGACCTAAAAGATGAAGTTTGAAAGCGTTTATCTTACCTTTGGACTAAGAAAGCCAGCTTTTCGTTCATCATAAGATTCATCAATCAGTTTGAGCAAAGCCGAAGTTCTGACATCGTTAAAACCTACAACAAGAATGTTCGTTGTTCCTTGTCGCTTGAAAAGTTTAGACTTGCTCACGGCCGATCTGAACTTTTGCTTGATACTCTCCAAATAGCAATCGCCACAAAACAATACTTTAGTAGTCTCCAAAGAGCAATATTCTCCTGGTTTCTTACATTTGATGCACAATCTTGACATAACAAACTTCAACAGACAACAATCAACAAGAAATATTCAACAAATTTAGAAAAACAAGAAAATCTTTGTGAAATTTATTTTATTTCGCAAATTTATAAAATGCGTCATCGTGACGCATTGTTTTACATTTCCCACTATCTATAAAAAAACTTTGATGTTTAAAAAAAGGTTATTTTAATCGATATAAAATCACAAAAACAAAATTATAATCCAAATTTTGTTATCGACATATTTTTTGTATTTCCGATGACGTAATATATAAAAGAAACCGCAGGCTGCGCTAGCATTTGGCAGGCTGCGGATTTTTTTAGGCGGAAAAAGCTTCTCTTGAACGAAAAAATAATTTCTTTTTTATTTTTATTATTCTCCACGGCCGTGGCCACGGATAAGACGTTGTATTTGACTCTAAAATGAAGAAAAAAGTGGAAGACGTGAAGAAGTTGTTTGACAATATCACGAATGCTGTTGTTAGTGAGGCTATGTTGCCGGAGAACCTTCAGGACGATATCAAGAAGATCTGCCAGATCAAAATTACCAAAAATAGTTGTAGTGAATTGAGGAAGACTGCGATGTTCGAGTTTAAGTGCGAAATGGACGGATGTTTTGAGGAGTTGAAGCAAAACATGAATGTAAGTGTAGTGTAACTATGATAGTATTGAAAACTTCCTTAACGGGTTTGGCATGCTGTTTTACATTGTGTTTATCTTTATGTTTAGTTAGAGGAAGTTGATAACAAATTAGAGGAGAAGAGGCTTAAGAAGAGTGCTTGGAGAATGAATCTGGACCCCGAACATAACACTTTCGCTCAGAGATATAAAGGGTACGATCGATTCATCAAGGAGTGCAGAGAAGAGATCGCCGGGCTTCGAGAAGATGTTCAGGTACTTTACAATCTATTGTTTTTAGGAGACTATGAGTTTTATAAATTAGAAATCTGAATGTTTTATTCAAATTGATAACTTTGTTACCTAAACTTTTTTCAGACTTTACGTGAAGAGCTGACGGGCACGGACTAATTCACATTTTAACTGCCTGTGATTAATTAACAGTATGTCTATTTGTATAATAAACGGTATATTGACTTGGACGTCCGATTTTTAATTTGAAATGGGGATTTACGAGGCCGATGGCCAAGTGTTTAGTAGCCTGCCAGCAAAAGAGAAGCAGGTGCCACTTTGATCCATTGAAAAATATAGAAGGCCCAGTGTTCAGGGTTTATGTGACCAGCAATTATGTTATTATTGATATTCCTGTTATGTTTGGCCACTGTAACACAGGGCCAGTTCTCGGCCATGGACAGAACATTACAGGGTAGGTACTGTAGCATTCGTGTCTAGAATAAAATGTCGGCTTGTCAAATAGTTTTTAAACTGATTGTTTTTGCCACTTTAGCTTTATAGCTTCTTTATTTGATTTTTGGTCAAACTCTTAGCAGTTACTTATTAAACTACTGTAAGGAAAGACTTAAAAAGTACTGTAACATAATGTTAAAGAATTAAATTTGATGGATTGGTCGGCGGGCTTTAAGATGGCCTACTGTCAGGAGACGCCCTTGACCGAGTTGATCGACCCTTTCAAAGATGCCATTGTCAGGATGACAAATCGGTACTGTAAGAATGCTACTGCTTGTAGACTCGAAAAATCGTAAGTTGGTCATGTTTATAAAATTAATCATTGAAATTAAACATTTACCCAGTTTTAAAATGACAACTATACTTATATTTCCAAAAACCTTGTTTTTAAAGCTGATCTTTAACTTATGGTAAGATTACATCCTCAGGGTACAATTTAACAAGCATTTGGTGGTGCTTTTGGACGGGTTTCCGAAGCGAGACAACAGAATCGGGATCTTCAGATTCTACATTGTGTTACCTCACGAAGCAAAAGTGATCGGCAAAAAAATAGAGAAGCCGTTGTTGTCCACCAAAATCCTCACAGGTAAATCTTGTTTTAGTCGATAAAATATAATCACCTTAACTACCCACAAAGCCAAATTGAATGTACAATAAACTAAACCTTGTTTCATTACCTATAACCTTGATATTCAGAGATTCTGCGCTCGCAATCGGCCGAGCTGACCAATCGCCTTGGATGGCACATCATCAGTCGCGAAAAGTACCCGAGGTTCGACCCCGTGACCACGTTCATGAACCGTGCCCTCATCCCGATCGGGGTTGTCGCTGGTCTTTTAATGTTGTTCTTGGCTTACTGGTCTTCCACTATAATGTCAGTTCAGCCCTCCCCCCAGGCTCATAATAATTCTTTAGATCCGGGCAATCGATATACAGCGGCGATGGTTGGATGGTCACCGGCTCGAGCGGGGGTAAAAATGCGGCTCTGAGGTACTGTTATGGTGTTACGTGCAGTAGTTGTGTTGCAGTTGTGAATCACTATGGTTTTATGACTTGTTGAAAGGTTTTTATTGTGTTACCTTTAAAAATTGGATGTTTCACTACTTTTCAACGACTACTGTAATTTTAAAACACGTTATAGTGTTAGTTTTTTCATCTTTTGGTTTATTCCCCTTATGACATATAGTTATGTTGATGTCACTTTCCCCGGTTTTTGTCATCTCGTAGATATCTTTCCTATACTTATTTGATCAAAAAGTCCATAGAATGTTTAATTTTTTCAAAAACGGTATGCCTTGTATTACTTCTATTAACTTTTTGACCAAACTAGCACACGTTCTTCCCTAGATATTCTAAACACTAGATATGCTCCTTGATATAAATTCTTGATCTTCTCTTATAACAATATTGTTCACCCCTTTAACAGTTGTTGCGATTAAACCGAGTAAATACTTTATCTTCAGACGCACCATGGAAATTATTGAGGAGCAAAAATATCGTTTTGATCACATGGAGAAACACCGTGTGAGTGGCGAGAACGTGTATATTTACCACGCCGTGCCACGGCCCGGCACCCGTACCGCGCCTAAAGAAGAGATTAAGATACGGGCTTCTGAGCTACCCAAGACTCAAGATCCGATTGTGGCACAGAGCTCGAGTTCGACGCCAACCGAGACAGACTACGGATCAGAAGCTCAGGATAAGGTGCCTGAGATTGTCATCATGCACGCCAGGGATTCGTCTCGGGACACGATGGACAGTGGCTCCAGGAGAACATCACTTACAGGGTAACATACTTCTTAAAACTACTACATCTATATATGTTTTGGGTCTTTTCTACGTTGTTTTTAACCAATACAGTACTATATGTGTCCCCTATATTATGCTTGTGACTGTTTCAGACACCGTCGGCCATCTGGAATGCGTCGAATGAGTGCTTTCGACGCCTTCAAGGCCAAGAACCGTGGATTCTTCCGCGGTGGCGGAGGCTCTCGACCGGACCGTCAAAAGCGCTGGAAGACCGGTAGCATCATGCTGAACCAGTTCGGATCAAAGGACGGAAAACTATGAGCTTGAACAACTAATTTATCATTTTAGAACTATAACAACAACTCAAACAGACAACCATTGTTTGATCTCCTTCAACGAGGGACAGCCGGCGGTTGGGCCTATCACGTTGAGGGCGACCGATCGATTGAAATAAAAATCTGTCATCAGCTTTCGAATTGTGTGAACGTCGATGGCCTGAAAGTACAGTAATCAGTGCCTAAATATACAGTAATCATCCTTTAGAACAACTACACTGTATCCATATATAAGAATACAGTTACCAATGCTCTATAACAGTTATATACAACAATAACCCTTTCAAATTGTTACCTAGATTAACTTACATCAATTCTAGCCTTCAACTCGGGTATGCTGATCTGTCGGTCATAAGACAACAATTGTCGACCAATGTCCTCACAAATGGGTGTTGTGCCATCCAAGACGACAATCATATTGTTGTAGAGCATATTCTTGGCGTAGTTGACAGAAGCTTCGTCGATATTACTCAGAAAATAGTTCCATTCTTCACAAATAGCTTTTATCATGGGCCTGAGGCCTCCAGGGTCGGTCGAAAAATAGATTCCGGTGAGTCCCGTGTCTTTGTAGTTGGTTATGAATGATAAGAAACTTTCTACGGTCTTCTCCTTCTCCATTCTGATAGCCAATGGGGTGGGCATGGTCAAGCCAGAGCCACGGGTTCGGTCGAAACTGCCTGTTAGCTAAAGTGGCTTTTAGTAAAAGTTCAATCAATTTAAAAATTAAAATTCAAAAAAAATATCGCCTAAATTCGCAATGAACAATATAAATAAGGTAAACAAAACTAACCCCATTGACGACTTGAAACGCCAAACCCAAAGGATGTGTCCAGGAAACGCCTTCCACTGCCAAAACACCGTAACACAGCTCCATGTCCTTTTTTTCATAAATTTCCTAAAATTCCACAATTAAATACTATCACTTCACTTTCAATTAAACAAGGCATAATCAACTTACATAAGATTCTTTAAAGACGGCTTTTTCGTAGTTCAAAACGTTCTCATCCCCTTTTTGAACTCCTCCAAAGTATTTGCTTGCCAAATCAACCAAATTATCATGGTCAACACCACCGGCCGCAGCCAGTACCATCTTTGGACCCTTGTAGTACGTGTTGACATAATTGACTAGATCTTCTCGTGTCATTTTTCTGTAAATATTAAATTTCTATTTCAAAATATAATTTGCAACTTATTTAAATTGACAAAATCAACATGTTATACTTAAATGTTTTAACAGATAGTTACATAACACTGAATACCTACTTGATGTTCTCAATAGATCCAAGGATAGGTCTGGCCATAGAACAGCCGTCAAATGCCCCAAGATGGAGCCTGTCAAACACAACTTCTTGCATGATTTGATCAATCTCTTCCGATTCTCTGATGATAACCTGCTTTTCGTTCTCTACGTGATATTTACTATATACACTGTGCAACAATATGTCCGACAACAACTCAACTGCTGCAAAACATAACTTATTACTTTCTTATAATAGTATAAACATATTTTTATGAAAAAACACACGTACTTTATAATAATATCAACATAACCAAACTCTGTCACCATCTTCTTACCTCGTTCTAAATCCTGAACAAAACATTTGGCATAATATACAGTATGTTCTCTAGACGTGTAAGCATTCAGATGTGCGCCGTACGTCTCTACCTCTAATTCTAGGTTTGTTTGTGATCGTTTGGCAGTTCCTTTAAAAGCCAAGTGCTCCAAAAAGTGAGCCACTCCATTGTTTTCAGCGTTTTCAAACCGAGAACCAGCATCAATGAATACTCCCACCTAAAATCATAACAATATAACTTAAAATAACTTACAGTAGCAGTATCATTAGGTGTCCTTTGACTAGCAACTCTAAACCCAGATTGTAAGGTCGTAATCTTAGTTCTAGGCCTTGTACACACTGCAGAAGGCTGTATAATGTTCTGTTGTGTTGCTGTAGCAAAAAAATTGACTGGGACTACTTGTTTAGATAATACACGCCGTAAAGGAAGCAAGGACTTTAGCATCTTTACGTTAATTTCGTAAAAACTACAAACTATTTCTGGAAAATAAAATAAAGAACGGAATGCCAAGCAAATTTAGCATGGCAATCATTCGTGATGCCGTGTTCGGTCCGTTTGAAACTCAGAGCAGCGGCGACTCACTATGCCAATCAACTATTTGCGCTTGTTTGTTTTCGTGTCAGGACCTAACAGAAAGTGATTTGTAGCGCTTGCTTTTGCAAATAGTTTCTGCCTTTTAGTCACAAAAAACGTTTTATTATTGCTAGTTTGGTCAATAAATACGTAGAATTTTTAGTTTTATGTTTTTTCGTCTTATTTGAGTAGTCTATTTCGTTTTTGAGCAAACTAGCACAAAGTAAATGAAAGCAAAAGATTTAAGCCCGCTCTTTTCAACTCTACCCTACGACTGACCTTTTCAGCCCTACTCAAGTCTAACCCCACCTTTTAATCGACATTTATTTCGCATATTTTGACAATTTAAAAAAAAATTAAAATTTAAGCCTTAAGCAGTAGTTAACTTGATTATAATTGACTCCTTTTCATTACATTGCACAATTAAAAAAATTTAGTTCTACTTGAATTGCAAATTTTTAGTTTTTCAATGAGAACTTGCGAACCAAATGCCGTACGATCATCATATTATCACAATTTACGTAAAAACACATTATCTTTAATTTGTATAGAACGAATTTGGATATCTTTCTTTTAAACCGAGATACAGTAGTTTTACCGTAATTTCAGTGCAATTTTTTTGGTGTTTCAGTGAGAACTTTTGAACCAAATGTCGTATGATCTTAATTTTTTCATAGGTTACACACAATTACATTACCTTCAATTCATGTAGAACGATTTTGGATATCTTCCTTTTAAACCGAGTTACAGTAGTTTTACCGTAATTTCAGTGCAAATTTTTGGTTTTTCAGTGAGAACTTGCGAAGTTTTTTATAAATTTGGCTTATTTTTTTTATCAGAGGTCTTGATAGCGTCTTCTTTAAATTGTGTAAAAGAATAGTTAATTACTATTGTAGTTTTTAAGTTACACTGCTTACGTATAATATTGTAACGTAAAAAACGCGCAGATTTCATAATTTGGGCGCAGGTCGACCCGCCATTCTGAGTTCCCTTTTTGTTAAAAGTGGATTGAACGTGTGATGGAACCCCACTTGCTGCATATTGCTGTAGACTGCGCAAATTATAAACCGTTTCCGGTTTTCCTATTAGTTTTGAAGAAAAACAAGCCTAATTTAGACATCTGTATGTTATTTATTTTTACCCGTTATGAAAAGTGTTGTTCTAATTAGACATACTCCGCGAAATAATTGTGTCTGTGAATATTGGTGGTGGTAATTGTGGACGAGTTCGATTGTTGTTTGGTTAGCATATGACACGGGCGTGTTGGTACTGTGGACGTTTCGTATATAGTTGTGCTTAGATAGAAGGCGTTACACGTGAATTGGCCAAAGTACAGCAGTTGACTGACACCTAAATGACGTGCGTTAGGGACCAAATTAGGTAACAACTATAGGAAACGCAATTGGTACTAAAGATCTTTTCATGAATTGAAAAAACAGCTTTGTTTATGTAGTATGTTTTAAATCATATTAGATACATCTAAAAATATAAGATTTGGGATGTCGAACCACCTACTACAATATGTACGAAAGAATAATTTATGACGAATATGCCTATAAACATACCTTCAAACAACATCATCCATCTGTCGGGGATTGTTTTCTGAGTATCGTCCACCGTAAGAATGGCTCGTAGGATGTGTGAGGGGAGGTTACAGCACAAGTTGACTACTGATATGATAAGCGATCGTTTGATCATGGACGCCTTCTTCTGGAGGGGTTGTGACTGGTTCTTGTACGAGTTTTGTTTGGACAACGTCAACGCCAGACTCATGTTGAGAGGCTGGTTGGGGTCTGTGACTGGAGGCACTCCAGAAGGAGCCGAGATACCGTAGCGACGCTGTAGCACCGGGACTTCTATCATGTTGGGGCGGTAGCAGTGACAGAGAACAGTCCCATCAAACACGATCCGAATAAACGCCGGGATGACATACGACAGGAAGATGTCCATCATGTGTGCTGTCTAAAGTGAAACTATGTTGGATTGATATTTACATACTATTCGGGAACTATCGTACTATTAAGTACTGTTTTAAAACAAAAGTACTTTTTAAAACGAATGATGGGAAAGCGCATAATGATATACATATTTGACAAGCCTAAGATCCATTAATGCTTGATGAGTATAAAGGACACATACTTGAGTGGCACTTGTTTGTTTATCCTCGCTGCAACTCTGTGTTTTGTCTTGGTACTGTACTGTGTACAATATCCATGTTTCGTATAATGCGATGACAATGGCACAAATAGTCAAGGCATCTCTAGGTTGTCGCCAAATCGTTCGATACCTAAATGGATGAAACACTGCCGTGTACCGTAGAATTGACAATATTAACCAGCACCATACTGAGAAGGCTGAGGTTGTGTGTAGAAGGTACATATCAACCTGAAAGTTGATAGAATTTGTCTGAAGAGGTGTCACTTTGTTTACTATAGTCTTTTACTTGTAAAGATTGGTAATCTGGACGTTACCTACGTCAATGTGAATTCATTTTTGTTTATCGAGGCTTAGGTAACTCTTAACTTGTCATGCATAATTAGGGGGGGGGGTTTAGCCTACTTTGCAAAATAGAGAAGCACCGAGGCTGGAGTGCTCCCGGGCCAACGCTCGGATTCCGACATGGAACATGGCCTGGGAAAACAAGGCCAACAAACAGATCGAGTCACAAATGGACATGGCACACAATGGAAGGGCTGAAGAGGTCTCGAACCGGAACGAATTCATACTGTAATTAGGTTATCATTATCACAAGAAACTGAGGACATGCAAAGCAAATCGAACGTGAATGCCATTGTTTTTGGGATATGATGAACACGAACGTCATCGTTCCTAGTGACAAACAACCTTTTGGCTTCCCTAAGCACGTTCCTGTTATGAAACCAATATTAACATAGGCATTTGAGTGTCTATTCTAATATAGCCACTTACTTTGCTATCTTCCTGAGCTTGATCAGCACGTAGATGTTGAGCCCGATGCCGGCTAGCGGAAACATACAAAATACGGAGCCAAAGAAGTAATTCCATAAGTGCTGCATCCAAGACATTATTCCCGAAAACAAAATTGGGGCAAGTATAGAGAGGCAAGTTTTAACACAACCAATTAAGCACTCGCAATTCAGAGGGATTAGGGTGTTATGGTAGGCGATTCAACACTTACCCACAATTGTTTTAGATAAGTCATAACAGAAGACGCGGCTCGTCTAATTAAATGTGAGAGATATACATACGGCGAGAAGTGGCGGCCCGAAGGAGATGTGTTCGGAGGGGCGGGAAAACAAAATCAGAAACTGTGGCTACAGTGTTGGAGACATCTGAGCTGCGGCAAGTTCCCTGTAGCTGCTAATAAACAACAAGTAAGGGGCAGAAGGCTCGTTATTTACGGCGATGAAAGGGTTTTATTTTGCATATTTGAGAAAAGAATTCCGTGCCAAAACATCGTTTTCACGGCCTTCTGAAGACGCGTTTACAAAAGTTCTTGGAACGGGGTTGGGGCGAGGGAAAGTTATATTTAAAGGGTCATTAACAACATGTAACAACTTCTACTGACATTGTGCTGTCCAGAGGAGTAATATTATTATTCCGCCTTATCTATGGTCTGTTCCGTTACGAATCCAAGAAATTTGTTACCTAATTTTTACTTCCATTTTTTAGAAAGGACCCTGAGGGTGGATTAGAAAGGAAAAATTTTTCACAAAAAAACTTTTTACAAATGCAGAGATAGTTGTAGTTGTTAGTTAGACCCCCCTCCAAAACTGGCAGTTTCCTACCTTTTTCCCTATGACTAGACCGCCCATTTGGCTTGGACAAAAACTAAAAGACACACGTTTACCAATAACTTAACCTTTTTATCATAGACAAAACCTTTTCAGTAACTAGTATTAACAGTCTTACACTGTAACTAATAGCATTATCTCTAAACTAAAGATAATGCTATTAATATCATCAGTTTGTGCCTGTCGCTAACTATATTAGGTTGCAACCAATTAGATTTAATAAAATTTGGAACGCATAAGCATAAGCAAAAACAATATATAAATATTTCATGATACGACACGATTGTGGCAAATAAGATAGGGATTCCGGGCTTAAGGATAACGTGTACAAGGCATAAGATTGTATGATACCATATATAACCTATAACTTGTACAAAGTATGGCATTTGGGACTTATATCATGTATAAAGTGTGACATGTATAAGGTAGAACACAAGCAGCTGTAAAATAAAAACTTATGACATTTCAAACTTACAGCTTATAAAAGACCAACAACTATAAGCCTACGTAGCCTGGTTACAAAGTATACGGCGGCATGAAGGGCTAGCTAATCAAACAGTCGCCTGAAGGGTTAATTAATTTAAATTTAATCCAGAGACGTTTAAATTAAAGGCCTCCGTCGTACTTTCGATTGGACGTATCATGTTTAATATTTAATTGGCACAGAGAATCTCATCTCCATTTTGAATATTAACCTCGTTCTTTAGACCCACTGTTGCTTGGTCGTTGATGGCTTACTTTTCATTTGTAACTTTATTACATGATGAGTCGCTTGGTCTTTGGGAATATTGGCCTTCTAATTGTTGCGTCATCAAATTACAGTAATGGTTTCCGGTTACTTATGCATAACATTATGTAGAACACGGCCAACTGATTATTGACTAGAAATCTTTTTATGTTTATAAATCCACATTTCAACATATATTTACATCGTTATCACTTCCAAAGGTTAAAGTTTGCTGACCAGAACTGAAAACACTTGTTATGTATGTAAAATGACTCAAAATACTCAAATGTCCTCCACCATTTGAGTATTGAGTCAAGACTGCACGATAATTAAAATTTAATAGAGTGCACGGTGCAGATCAAAAATTAACGTCTTTTTAGCTCCATCTTGTCTTAAAAATGCAAAAAATAGTTTTGTAAGAGTAAAGTCAGGTATAATACCACAGTATACTAGTACTGTTGTATATAATACTACGTCTATTAATGCTCTTTATTGTTCAATACAAATACTTTTTAAAACAGGAAAAGTAATAGGACACGGAGCCTTCCTCCTTCAACGACCACCAGTTCAGCAGACTGATGCTGCTATTACTCGAACTGTCCTTCAAAGATACATCGCTTAGTATCTTTGGTAGAGACTGTGGTGGTGGAGTCGAGGGTACTGTAATTTCCCAGCCAGCCGTACTTCTCCGCGTGATCGGTGGATTCTGCCGACGATAAAACAGAAGATACGGAGTGAAACATTTTGAATTTTCTCTGAAATCAGTTTTGTGAATATACGTTATACTAGAATTAAAGGTTAGAAAGTTATAAACGTATAAAAGTAAAAGAAAAATAAAAGCAAAAACTGCACAGTTTACGGCCAAAAATAGCATCTTTTATACTCTGTTAGCTAAAAAATACAATATCGAAAAGTTACAGCCATAAACACCTCAAATCAAACAATTCATAACATAAAATATCGATACCTACATCAAGTGCTTAGTTGTAGTCTCGTGAGCCGTTCTATCATCATATATGATCCATTCATCTCCCTTAATTCTCTTTGCGGCTATGTAATGTCCATAGTGCATATTTCCCCCAATGTGGATAACCAATGAGCACAGTACATAGCCAGGGATGTCATCTTGTTTTAGAGTTGCGTCTAGACACAGATCAGTCATGTTAATAGTCTCCGCAGGAAATGGTGCTTTTGGGCGTTTCCTCAAACAAATGTCACCTTCGTATTCTACCACTGAAAGCTTACATTATTGCATATCTTGTATGTTATACTTGGTAATAAAGATATAAAAGGCAACATCTCAAAAAGTAGAAAATCAAAAATAGTGAAAACACATCAAAAACAAGCAAAACCCACTTTCAAACACATGATAATGTCCGACCAGCACATTAGGTGCATTCACCATCTCCGTGTACTGCCGTGCGTCAACGTTCTTGTTGCATTTGTCGCATTTGTACTGGTTTTGGCCAGAAAAGTCTAGACGTCGTCCCCAACCTTTGAACGGATTCCAATCAGAATTCTCGACTTCTGGAGGCTCCAAACTGACGTCCACGGTCGGTTCTCGAGATCTACTCTCGTTCTTACATTCACAACACTTGATCCGTCGCTGAGTGCAAAAGTAGAAGGTGGTCGATTCAAATAAAGGGCTAACATAGCTAGAATATAATTATAAAAATTTGGACAAAAAATTGTTTTATTTTTGAATGCTGCCAAATAGGCAAAACTGGCATTGTGTTGCAAGAATTTGTTTGATTTACTGTTTTTTGGAGGATTTGGGCTTATAAATATAATATACCAGGATATATCAATAGTTTCCTTCTCATTCACCTTACCTCCCGTCCTTTTTCATTTGTTCGTCCAGCCATTTGCAGACACACTCCATACAGTCCATGATCATGATGTACAACTCGTGTACATCTTGTTGTTGTTTTCCTCCCAGGCCGGGGTTCAGTTTGCTTATCACTTTGTACAAATCCTTGGCTGATGGAGCAATCTCTGTCTTTTTTAGAGTGTCGAGGATATGCAAGAGCTCCCAAATCAGTTCAGTCTGCAGAGATACTCTCTAAAACAAGGATGGATCAGCACTATAAGGTTCAAGAGATTATGAAGTGTAGTAGTTGTGTGTTTGATAAACAATGCAAATTTTAAAACTTTTTAGACGTCACAGGTTAAGATGTTATATATAAAATTTAAGTTCAAATTACAGTATCTTACACTTGACATTTCGTCTGCTTTCCTTTCGTATCGGTCGAGGAGCTTGATAACAATGTTAAGGGATTGCCGGAATTCTGGTATGGCTGACAAGGCCATCAGTAGAGCACCGAGAAAACAAGTGTTGCCGAGGTTGGTAAAGCCACGCCGTGCGTAGCGAGGTTTCACAGGTTCCGCCGTTCTTACAGACGGCGTTCGCGGCCGAGGACTGGATTCACATTCGGAGAACTCCTCGGACTGACTAAAACTTCAATTGTATGATATATTACTTGAGTAAACCTAAGTAATTGTAGAAATAGGTGATTACCTTCCACTTGAAGAGTTGCTTTGGCCAGCTCCCATACGCACTCTACAGTCAGTCTGTCTACGCTGGTGTGCTGTTCTAGTACAGCGTGAGCGCTTGTTAGCCGAATCGTATTGGTTTCGAAAATAGGACAAGTTGTTAACAGAACTAGCCGAAAATACCTTTCCGACCGTTTGTTGCCGTCGCATGACAAATAAAATACAGGTTCTTTGAAACTTGTCGGATTTTTAATTTTAAAATTTTAAAATTGCTCATTTTAGGTCATTTTTTCATTTTATAACATGCCATTTTTGTTCAAAATCGGTAGTAACTGGCGGTTCCTGGGCTGCATATTACTATGTCGGGCACTTCGAACACTTCTTTCAATGAGTACGATCAACAATTCACAATTCAGGACCAAAACAAGATCAAGAAGGCCGTGAGCCAAGCCGTGAAGACGTACTTGAAGGCCGACCAAACTGATGCTCGTCTCAAGATCAAACTGGACTTTGCCAACGCCGACTACGTCGACAATCAGATGGTTAGCTACAGGTAGGTGTTATATTAATCCTTTAGTGATTACAGTTTTATGATAAACAGGTTTATGTAATTTATATGCTGTTTCAGACCTCCCATCGTGGATCTTCTGATAGACCAAGTGGAAAACAAACAAACCAAGAAGAACACCAGTATGTTTACATCTTGCGAATATTGATTAAATACTGAAATTCATAATTAAAAATATTTTCAGATGAACCATCTTTGCGATCAGAAACAGATTCCGCTTCATCGTACCATACCGAACGTAGCTCTGCAGGCACTGATACCTCATTCCGTGTTGTAGCTTCAACTTATGGCTTCAGGAAATCAAGGAATGCACAACCACCAAGGGAGGTAGAGAACAAGGCCACCCGAGTAGAGAAATGGCTAAACAACAATGAACCGCCAAAGAAAATCTCCAAAGAGGTCAAACCATTTTCAAACAGAAGCCAAGTATGTTAACAAGTTACTGCTACCGCGGTAACATCTTACATTGAAATTTCATTTGTTACCCAAGTTATCATCGTATTTTAGAGAGTTATCAGAGAGAAGAAAGCGACCGAAAGTGAATATTCAGACGCCACTTTGAAGTACGTTGACTCAATGACTACGGTGGACTACGAAAGTTCGTGTGATTCTGAATACAAAGGTCCAATGGGATGTGTCAGCGAAGAGTTTGAGAAAGACAAAGCCATAAAGAGAGTTCAAGTCGGGGGCGGGCTAGCTATGTATATGTGAATAAAGTTATGTTAGCTATTCTTAAACAGATTGTTCACTTTATAGAATAATTAACAAAACAGGGACAAAAACAATACCAATATCAACAATTTTCATATTATTCACGGTTAAACTCCTCAGGGCTTTCGGCTTCACGGGTGTAGTTGGCGGTGAATCTTTGGAATTTCTTGATCAGATCGGACACAGAGACTTCGCCAAACTTCTGTAACAACAATAGTGTTATCAACCCTTGCTCACTTATTTGTTTTTTAAATTTTAATTTTGAAGAAACAAATCAAGTAGTTAACTTACCGCTCCTCCTCTCGTTCTGACGTTGACTGTTCCATTGGTGGCTTCTTGGTTTCCGATGACCAAGATGAAGTTGTAATGTGCAACTTCTGCCGTTCTGACTTGTTTGTTGAAGGTATCTGGGCATTCTGGGTCAAAGTCGACTTCGAATCCTTGTTCGAACAGCTGTTTTCTGACGTTCTCAGCGTACTCGGTCAAGTTCTTGTGTACAATGATGACCTTGACTTGTTGTGGAGACAGCCAGAAGGGCCACTTTCCAGCAAAGTTCTCGATCAGAATGGCTGTCATTCGCTCTACTGATCCCAGAACGGCACGGTGGATGATGACAGGGCGTTCTTTCTCTCCCTTATCACTAAATGACAAATGTAAGATGTTTTTACAATTTTATAAGTTCGGTCGTACTATAAAATTACAAAATTGAGCAACCTACTTGTAATAATGCAAGTTGAACCTCTCTGGCAATTGGAAATCAAGCTGAATGGTAGCACACTGACGTGCTCGTCTCAGAGCATCATGGATCGTAATGTCAATCTTAGGACCGTAGAAAGCTCCATCTCCTGGATTCAAAGCCCATGGGTATCCAGAGTTGTTCAAGGCTTCTCTCAGCTGATTCTCGGCGTTGTCCCAAGTGTCGATATCACCCAAATAATCCTTTTCGGGCCTTGTGGAAAGGTTTAACTTAAAGGTAAAGCCAAAAATGTCAACGTAGACTCGATTCAAGAACTGAATGCAAGCGTCGATCTCTTGCACGATCTGATCCTTTCTACAGAAGATGTGGGCGTCGTCTTGTTGGAAACGCCTGACACGGGTGAGACCAGTCAGAGCGCCCGAGAATTCGTTTCTAAAACATACAATTAATGTAAATCCTATATTTATATTTATTTTCCGTCAACATCCGCCTACAAAAGGCAAATATAGACTTACCTGTGAAGAACTCCAAAGTCAGCAAACCTTAAAGGCAGCTGGTTGAAGGTGTGATGAGCGCTGTCAAACATCAGACAATGACCAGGACAGTTCATTGGCTTCAAAGCAAACTGCTCCTTTTCGACTTCAAAGCTAAAATTTTCAAATAGTTTTAAATTGAGCGAAAACTAGCTAGTTTCATTTAAAAAATATTAAACCCCAAAAAATTTTCTCTAAATTAATGAAGAGCATATAAGTCACTTACCTAAACATGTTCTCAGCATAATGTTGCCAATGGCCAGATTGCTCCCAAAGCTTAGCGTTATAAATGTTAGGAGTAATCACTTCTTGGAAGCCCCGAGTACGGTATTCAGACTTAATCAGATCAACAAGCTTGTTGAAGATGAGGGTACCTTTGGGCAACCAGAAAGCACAACCAGGACTCAATGGGTGGAAGTAGAACAAGTTCTGGTCTTTGCCAATCTTTCTGTGGTCTCGTTCAGCGGCTTCAGCTTGGAACTTCTCCCATTCCTTCAACTGTTTAGCATCAGGAAATGATATACCGTAAACTCTTTGTAGATTCTCCTTCTCAGCATTACCCTCCCAATACGAGGCTGACGACTTTGTTACCTTCATAGCCTAAAACAATATTGCTATACGCTCAAATTCGCAGAATCAACCCCTTTCCACGCTATTTACATAACTCTTAAAAAATCAAACCTACCTTGACTTTGCCAGTATGTCTGACGTGCGGTCCACGGCACAAGTCAATCAGAGATCCACAACGATAAACAGTTGTAGTAGGCGTGGTGACTTTCTCCTGCAAGATTCTTACTTTGAACTTGTTGTAAGCAAACATCTTCAACAAATCTTCCTTCGTGACTTCCAATCTCTCAAAAGGTTGTTTGTCTTTGATAGCGCAAGACACAATCTTGTCCAGCTTTGGGAAGTCGGTTTGAGAAATCGACTGATTCTCCAGATGCATATCGTAATAAAAACCCTCAGCAATTGGAGGACCGTAGCAAAGATGACCACCACAATATCTCTCACAAGCTTCTCCCAAAATATGAGCTGAACTGTGCCAAAATACTTGTTTAGCCTCATCATCATCGAACTTCAACAAGATCAAGCTGGCATCACCTTCGAATGGGCGATCCAAATCCCACAACTAAAATTTTTAAATTAAAAGATAAAACAATTAATCACTTTTTATGGTTTAAACTAATAAAAACAAAAGGTTTTTAAAAAATCAAACACTTACTTCGCCATTGACTTTGGCAATAACAACAGCTTCAGCCAAACTTTTGCTAATTCCAGCAGCAACAGAAAATGGACTGGTCTCCCAAGACGTACCTTCGACTTCCTTACTATCAGGCAAAGTAATCTTGATAGGCTTTTTAGGCTTAAAAGCCAGTTCAGCCTTGTGTTTGGCCATAAGTTCATCGAACAGCTCGATTCTCTCTTGAATGAACTCGGGCCATTGCTTCTTTTCTTCAGGACACTTAGAGATCTTCTAAATGATCAGAATATTAACATAAAAACACAACTTACCAATGCTTTGACCTCCTTGACCAAGGTAGGTTCTCCAGTTGTATCGACCTGCTCGTTCTTGGCTACGTCCGCCATCGTTCTTGTTAACGTTATAGGTATGAAACGTCGAAATAGTAAAGGGCGAACCCAAGCAGTTCTAACTAATCCAATCGACGTTTTTGTATCGTATTCCTTTCAAGAGTACAGAAACGTTTTTAGTTCTTCAACTGACGCAATAGGAATATTTAAGAGAAAACTTGACTCAAATGCACTTTGTGTGTCAAGTCTTTCCACATTAAATGGTTTTCCAAAAATTTATAAAATAATTGGAAAAACGTTTTAAAACTCGTCAAAAACAGCGAAAAGGTGTACATACAGAGCGAGTCAGCTGCTTAATTTGTTTATCACGTTGCCTTCTTACCTTTTCTTACATACATTAGATACTTTAATTGCTGGTGTACAATACAAAAGTGTGACCATGGGGGCCAAACTTCGGTACATCATTTCTGTGGATATTGGTACAACAACAATGAAATCCTGCGTTTATAATGAGAACTGCGACCTCCAAGATACCTTTGAAACAAATGTAAAGTTAAATTTTGTTTATAATAGTCTTCTGTAGATGCATCTGATATACGTGGAGAACGAAGACCGGTCGATATCGGTGGAGATGGACCCGGAGAGGGTGTGGGACGATTTTCTGGACATTGTTAAGAAAGCAGGTAATTTTTGGAGGATAATTGTAACTCAATAATGCCTTTGATTGTTTTAAAGATAGACAGCATCATTGTTGAGTTGTACTTTTATTTGTAAACATTACGGTATTTTCACAATGGCTGGTTACAGTAAATGCAGTAGGAGGCCACGAATTCGGGATAGCTTTGTGTACGCAACGAAATACTTTCATAACATGGAACAAGTAGGTAAAAGAGACAAAAGTCTGATATCTTAGGGACTCGTTAGTACCTTGTCACAACTTGATAACATGGAAAGATGGTAGGGCCAACAGGATTTGCGAAGAATGGAACCAGTCCTTTATTTTGAAAGCGATCAGAACTTCTGGATGGCTTGGGTCTAAACTTTCTGGGTCTGGAAGGTTTAAGGCTGCTGGAGGATTCAGGTTTCTGAATGCCATGGTGTCGCACAGGTTTCTGGTACTACTTAAGACAGTAAGTTTTATTGAGTATGCAGTGTCTAAATAAAAATCATTTAATACAGTAAAATTTAGGAAGAAGAGATGAATAAGTTGTTAGACGCCGATCGTCTGGCCATGGGAACACTGGACACATGGTTGATGAGTAGACTTTCAAAAGGTCAATCTCATGTGACTGACGCATCTTGTGCTTCATCCACCGGTCTATACGACCCTTTTATCAATGACTGGGGTCGGCTGCTACTGAAAATCATAGGGTTCCCTTTAAAAGTACTTCCAACTCTTGAGAATACGGCAGAGAAGCCACTTTGTATGATAGCTACAGATGTTTTAGGGAAGAGTTGTCAAGTATGGAGTTCAGTAGGTTTCAACTTATTCGATCTTTAATGTTTTTTGTTTATTTTTTGTGGAATTTTGATGAGAAACGTCAAAAAGTTTGTGAAAGTAGATTTTATTTTAAAATTGTTGCAGATAGGTGATGCTCAATCAGCAATACTCGGGTCAGGAGTTGTAGACAAGGAGTACGTCAAGGTGTCATTGGGTACAGGGACATTTGTAAACATATTAACAGACAAACCTCACCCTACATTTAACGGTAATTTACGGTATTTAACTTATTCCCAATTTAATTATAAGATGTAAAGGTATGTTTAATGAATTGAATTTTAGGTGTGTATCCCCTGATCGCATGGAAAATCGGAGACAACATCAAGTATACGACGGAAGCCAGGTCCAATGACACAGCTACATGTATCCGTTGGGCCCATACCTTTGGTTTATACAACGAATTGTCAGAATTGGATGATTTAAACGAAAATGACAAAGGTCATGGCCTTCACTTCGTGCCTGCCTTCAGTGGGATTCAGACGCCAGTTGACGACGGTAGAGCAGTGTGTTCTCTACTGGGAATCAAACCCAATACTACCAAAAGTCAGATGTTGAGGGCTGTGATCGACTCGATTTCATTTAGAGTCAAACACATCTGGGACACCATGTTGAAGGAGGTGAAGGCCATCAAACCGACGGCTTTTAGGTAATATTTGAGTCATTAGGTTGAAAAAAGCAATCTTTGACCAAAAAGAGGTTTTTGTATGTCATAGCTTAATCCGATATAATTACTTTCAGAGTATGTGGTGGAGTAGCAAAAAACGCAGTCGTTTGTCAGCAAATAGCCGATTTAGTCCAGGTTAAGGTCGAGAGAGTAAGCGAGCCAGAGTTTGCTTCAGCCAAAGGCGCTGCACTTTTAGCTGGGATTACTGCAGGTATGTCTTCATTATTATTAGGTACTGCCAAGAAGTTAAGCAAATGAAGTATTTTAACTTTTGAAAAGAATTCAAACTTCGAAAACAACGTTTGTTTACTGTAAATGGTTTGGTTCATCCCCATGTTTCAGGTATGTGGACCTTGAAAGAATGTGACGAATACGTATCAGTAGAAGAAACTTTCTTTCCATCCCCTAACCCCGAACTCTTCTATCAATACGAACAATGGCTCAAAGCCATCTCCAGATGCTTAAACTTCTACGAGAACGACGCTTTCCAGAATAGTGATAGTTAGCAACCTTTTAATTTTGGAAATAATAAAACTTAACAAATTGGAAATATGATATTATCATGCCTATTAGGAAGCTGGATGTCTTTAGAACCAACCGTTTTTCTTTCCATTGATTTTTATGATCTTGTCTTTGCTCAGCCTTTCGAAGATTAAGATACCGGCTGCGCGTTCTATCGATTCTAAAGGTACCAAGAAGTCTGAGATTGGTTTTTCGTCTGGTATTGCCTGAAGTTTGTAAGATTTGAAACTGAAGGTGGTAATCTGTTCTTTAAGTTTAGGCGTATGTCTTAGCTAATACCGGTATTGTTTAAAGTTTTATAAAGCGTTTTTAAACTTTTAGATGTTGTGGTTAAAATGGTCTTGCTTACCTCATTAGGCAGTAGATAGCATTCAAGTTCGTATTTTTCTGGCGCTGACTCTATTAGCGCCACTTTAAAAAAGTGGGTAGGTACGGCGACATGATTCTTGCCAATTACCTGCAAATATTTGATTATATATACATACAATTTTATACAAGGTAATATAAAAATTTTTTAAACAAATTTAAATAAAAATTAACAAACTTGTTTTTTCGGATTGTTACATACGACAGTAAGGGCCCTCTTACCTTGTACTTGACATACAAACTTCCGTCAGCTTCTTGTTTCGGAAGATATAAGGGACCAGTTACAATGTAAACATTCGGATTTTTCCTGGCCAATCTTCTAACGTGCCTTTCCACATCGTTCCATTTGTCGCGGTTGAATCCTTTGCCTACTTGAGGTGACATGTTGGTCAAAAAGAAGGTCTGGTTGATCGCATTTTGAGTCCTTCGATGGTTGCCGGCTGGCGCTAAATGCCCTCTGTCATAGCCGGATCTCTGAATTTGTAATTATTAGTTGTTTCTCAGATGGTTCAGTTGGTATAATATAACATCAAACTAATATAACTTACAAAGTAGTCGTCGTTCAGTGATCTGAAGTAAGGATGTATTGTTTCATCAGGCATAAACGCACACTTTGACCTATCTACTGACGGATCGTACGTCATTCTGTCAGGTGTGAGATGTTCTTGTACCCAATGTGCCGTCCTTGTACGGCGATCATATGACAACACAAAGTCGTCGTATGTTCGAAGGTTGTCGTACCCAGGGTAGCCAAACTTCATGATCTCACTAGACCTAGAAGGTGCTTTCCAGGGTTCGGCCGTCTTCAATTCGATCGCTGTATTCAGTTCAGATGATACTGAAGAAAGAGGAGGTGTCACCAATGCTGTAGCTGCATGACCTTCTCTGGCAAACAACTTCAAGTAGTCGGAATCAAACTGGGTACCGCATATGAACGATGCTCCAGAAATACCTGACGTTATCAACAACTTTTTCATCTGAAACCCCATGATTGAGTTGACCATAAACTTCATTTGCAAGTTTCAATCGCACACGTACATACGACTTCTACACATCAAAGCAGATATTAAAATAGGTCAAACATTTCAAACAATATCCAACGGTTTACTGTAATAAGTTTATTGACAAAGATAACAATTTAAACTGGCTAAGCTTCATTATCGCGCACCAAGACTAGTACGGAACCCTCGAGACCCGATTCTCTGAAGGTGGGAATGTGGTCGGTTTCCTCGAAACACTCGGTGAACTGACTGTACCATTGAGGAGCACACTTCAATGTTTTCCTGGGGTAACTACTGAGCAAAGTAAAGTCGTGAGGACACGTTTCGTGAATTGACACCGCGTTGAACAAGACCTAAAAACATTAATTATAAATTTATAAGAATAAGGTCCTTCTAAGAATCTACAGTACGCGAGAAATGTGTAATAAACAAGCCAAAAAGCATTACCTCCAAACTATCATCCAGATTGAACTTTCTTTGGATCTGTGAGCCTTCTGGAAACTTTACGGCTACCTTAAGCACATTGTCTTCGGATTCTGGCTCTTCTGGAATCGTTTCCTTGATCCTCTGTCTTCGTTCCAGAAGGTCGTTCCGTTTCCTTTCTTCTTGAAGACGAAATTCTTCTTCTCTCTGTTCGGCTTCTATTCTTTCTGATTCCAGGCGTTTCCTTTCCTGGACTTTGGCACGGTCAGCCGCCAAAGATCTCTGATATTCTTCTTCTTGTTCTCTTCTCAACTGATTGTTCAGTTCTCTTTCACGCCTGAAAATACACAAATATATTTTAAAAACAAATTACAATGTACTAAATTTATTTTACAAATCAATAAAATCTTTAAATTTACTATAAAAGTTCTTACTTTTGCTGTTCCTGAACCGTCAGATGATGTCTGTTGAGGTTAGCAGAAGCTTGAAGAGATTCCAACATCGCGTCTAATGAGAATTGTCCACTTGACTTGGCTAACTGAAAATTTATGATTGAGAAAATGATGGTAAGTTCCCACATTTAAACACAAAATCAGTACAAATATAAAATCCACAGACAATACTCCAACTTTGGATTACGATTAATATGTCCCGCCAAGAAAACAATGCCAATAAACAGAATTAAGTAAGTCAAATATGTATAAACAACGCACTATATACCCCCACTTACACAAACCGTCCTCGAGTCGTATGAGCAGAACAACGATATCAGTGGAGTGTTGTGGTCGCGCAGAGAGTATGCCACCTTATATCCTTCCGACGTCCTGATAGACGCGCCCCAAATCAAACAACTGTTTCTCGCCATGAATTCATGGAATCTGGGCGAACACAGATAATCACGAGCAAAGATATCACAACTGGCATTGGACGGACTGTGAAGATATACGATCAGATACTTGATCTGCCTCCGTGCTTCGTTAACTGCCTAAAACAAACTTGTTAATAAGGTAATACCATTTAAAAGTAATATAAAACGTGTTTAAAAACCGTAGTATATACAACAAAGAATAATTATTACATTGTTGTAAGGCATATTTAACCAAGGTAACACTGCTTCGTTATCGTACTTCTGCTGGAATTCTGTGACAAAATTTTGAATCTCAATTCTGGGATCTGCTACAGACAACGGAGGGCCACCAAACATGTTATCTAAAACAATGTTAGGAATAAAGTAACCTTTTGACTAAAGCGTTAAAAACCATATAAAACATTACGTCAAAGAAGTTAACCATTAGTTTAAAATTTTTATAAATATTAAAGCTTAACTTACAAAAAAATCCAAACAAATCCTTAAGGGACCATAAGATAAGCCTGACAGGTATTGAGATCAAGCTGGTAATCCATCCGAGAAAGCTTTGTGGTCGATTCGAAGGCTGGACTTGTTGACTGGGTACGTTTTCCAGCAGCTCTTCTTCTTCTTCTTCACTGTCTGTAGACTCATCTTCTTCTCCAAAATCTCCCTAAAATGTAAAAAATCGAAAGAATTGTAACTTACTTCGAAAAAGTTCCGGACTGCAACATCCAGATTCCAATTCGACCTTCTGAGGAGATTTAAAGCAAGTTCATCATTGATTGCACAGATCTCTTTGATTTGCTGAACAATATTTTCATTATCAGAAGGTCCAGCTTCATCCATATTCTTAAGAAATGTAAATATAAAATTCTGAATAAAATGTACACGTACTTTATATGGAGAAAATATTGATAATATTTTACTTTTCTCACTGCGCCCTTGTTTAGAACGTTTTTATACGACGAAACATAAAAAATATTTTTTTCGAAAATTTATAGAATTTATCGTTTTATAAAGTTTAATTATGCAGCATTAGTTTCAGAATTGTACATTATGCATGTTTGTGCTCAATGTGGGAGTACACAGTCAACTATTTTAGATGGTTTATATTATTGTAGGAATTGTGGTCAACAAATCTTGGTATGTTTCTTGTTTCGGTATTATTTATTGTTAAGGCATTGCGGGAAATAGACCTTGATGCTGATCTGTTTGATAATCTTGGTCCAAGCTTTTCGCATGCTAGTATTCTAAAGACGCCAAAGGAAAAGAAAGATAAAGAAACAGAAGTCAGAGAGAGCAAAGTTGATATTCTCAACTCTACTACTCAGAAAAATGTAGATTTTCCACGCTTTTTGGCTACTGTTGGGAAGCGGTTAACAACAGCTGTTTTGATTTTGGTGAAGATCAGTCGAGAGTTGGAGAAAGAACTCAATGTTTCGGAGGATTTAAAGGTATACTTATGTTAGCTGTCATATTTTTAGATAATGTTTGATCAGTTCATTGATTTTTTGGCTTTAAAGGCAAAAGATGTTAGTTAAATTATTAAAGTTTTGTATTTAAAGGAGGTGGTGATTGCCTTGTATCAAGAATACCTGAAGAAACTGAATGTTGCTTTTGTGGATACAGAAGTAGATGAGGATGACGAAAAACAACTCAAGATGTTGTTTAAAAAGAATAACGAGTAAGTGTTTTATAGGGTTATTAATTCTCGGCAATTTTATATTGTTTTAGTAATTAAAGTTACAATGTTTATGTGCTATGTGATTGCTTTGTAGGGAATTGAAAGCAGAGACGAAAAAAGCAAAAGAAGAAGATAAAAGGAGAAGAAAAGTTGAAAAAGAATTGAAGAAGTCACAGATGAGTCTTTTTGATCAAGTCACGGTGGAGGTATGCATCTTTTTAAAAAGGTTATATTAATATGTTTAAAATTATATTTTTGAAAATCATTAAAGTAAGTTTACTTTATTTAAGCTTTTAATGTAAAAGGTTTAGGAACACCTGAAAGAAGCGGATTGTTCAGTAGCTATTGATATGATAAAGTCGATCAACACGAAACTGTCGATAAAGTCGTTGAATATAGCTGCTAGAGTTTACCTTGGTATTGATATGCTACTCTCTATTACATACCTTGGCCTTCTTTTAGTTGGCGAACGTAATATCTTGTTGTCTGATCTAATGCGGTAAGGATTGTGTTTTTTTAGTTAGTTAAAAGTTTTAAATGATTAATGGGTTCAAAAGTTTGTAGAATTCTTTATATTTGAAATTTTTTTTGTATTTATTCTTGTTGATTTTATGTTTCTTTACATATAAACTAAGTTCATAGAGGATTTTGGACAGTTCTCACTTATTCTAACATACATTATTCTTTAGATGGCAAAGAGAAGATCGTTTTAAAGTGTCAGATAAACAATTGCAATCTTTAACACAGGCTACTGATTACGATAAAGAGCAAATAGCTAAGTCTATAAGCTCAAGGATGTATTACACGTTTCTTATTTCAGGGGTAAGTTTATTTTTTTGAAGTAGTTTATTATATTATTATTTCTTTGTACTATAAGATAAATCTATAGATGTAAGCCAATTTTAAAGTTAATATCTAAAAACCAAACTGATTATTAACTTTTATATGATTTCAGAGAAGTTTTTTGGTTGAAGCTTATGCGACATTTTCTGCTCTTTGTGGAATCACCCAGGTACCTCAAGTCATACCTGCTCCTTCGAATGAAATGATTTTGAAAAGATTTGTGTTTGATCTGAATCTACCTTTAGGCTTAATTCTGAGAGTCAAGATCCTACAAGAGTTTATCGCTGAGCCGAAGCCTTTCTACGATCAGAAATGGCTCCAGAATTGTTTTCCGTTGGAATCAGACCTTGACGACGCTGTAAGAGAATCTTCTACATTGGGACCGCACAGTTTCTTTCGGGTGATTATGGATAGCTCTTTGTCTTACTTTCATACAGTATAGTAAGTTTTTTTTTCGAAAATATTTTAGTGTTGAAAAAAATGATTTTTTTTTATTGATTTGGTCAAAAAGTAATTTTATTCAAAGTTCAAATCATCAAATTATAATTTAATTTAACTTATAATGTGAAAATTGATGTAACGGTACTGTTTTAGCGGAATAATGTCATTCGAAGTTCGTATCTTGTCACAACTTTTATTTTGTTTGGTGCTAATCTACTCTCAAGACTTTGGCATCGGAACAGAAGACAGTGATGATGATGAAGAAGACAATTTCAAAATGACAGAATGGCTACTACAACTTATAATGAGAACCCAAGTCACAGCTGGAAAGTCTATCGACGATGTTTTGTCAAGCCAGTAAGTTTTTAAAAAATGATATACATCAATTGGAACTTCTGTGTAACGGAGTCTTTTATAACGAACAGCTGCGATTTGTAATTAGGTAACATTTCAGAAACAAAGATTTTGCTGAAACAAAATTGAATATCCAAAAACGTCAAGTTAATCTTGGAAAATTCAATCGGCCTAAAAAGGAAAACACAGCCTTGCCACACCGTCTCTTTCTGCCTCAATCAGAGAAGATTTTCAGAGATTGTTTTCCACTGGATCATGCTACAGTACTCCCTGTTTCCAGAGAGACTTTGTACTGTAAGTTTCGCCCATAAAGTTAATTACAAAAGCTTTTGTAGTGCTATTATATTGTCAAGCGTTTAGAAAATTTTTATTAATGAATTAGGTAATACTTATTGTTTCAGCACCGTACCGAAGTACGTTAGCGCACGTTGAGGATGTGGATAAAAGTTCAATGTTTTTGGACGAAAAAAGACTGGAAATATTCTGTAAAGACTTCTCAATAAGCAAACTACCCTCTTTGTACGAGGAAGATGTTGAGGTACGACTACTCTTTTGTAACATATCTGAAACCTCTTGAGAAGTTGGTAATGATTTATATATTTTAGGGGTCACTCAACGATTTCAAAGCAATCTTTCCGTTTTTCTCGGATTACAAAATGGTTCCACGGAAGCAATTCCACATCTTAAGCTACGATAATGTAATTCTTCTGGAGTCAGACCGTCTATTTCAAATGTATGAAAATGACAAAAAGTTTTATCACTGGGGATTCCTCAAGTGTTTGAATTTGTTGTCTACGGTAATCGGCGAGAAGTGCGAGGTACTGTACTTGGCCTACTTGATGGTAGAGGCTATGTTCTTCTCGCCTTCAAAAGTCACATCGTATGACATTGATAGTGATGACAGTAGCGACGATGAAGTGGTGAGGAATGATAAGAGGAAAGTAAAGCATGGTAAGGTTTATAATTTTTTTAACGCTTAAAATTGTAAAACTTACAGTATGTTTTGTTAAAAGTTGTGAAAAACTACAAGCAACCAACTGCGTCAGCACGTTGGTTGCTTGTAGTTTAAGGTTTTAAATTGGTGCAAAATAGGTAATTCGAAGTTTGTCGACTTGTGAAATCTTATTCAAATGAGATGATTGGTTGAAATTTTTAAGGTGTGTAGTTTGCACATAATTGATATGTAATGTTACACCTTTGTTGACGTTCTATTTAAATACAGACTGACAGAGTGGACTATATAATTAAGTTCCAAGATATATGCATATGTATATTATCATGAAACGTGTTTGTAGCTGTTCAATCTGTTCAAAGTATGGTTATATTGTGTCATATGCAGTGGTATATCTGCATGAAATAGTTTGTGTCTAACATACGCTCATCTGACAGACCTTGTTTTACCTTGTTGTAGTCTCGGTTCGTGGTAAAGCCGCAATGTAGGGCTTTACTGCGTAACGTCTATTAATATGATTAAACGTGATAAGTGATTAAAAGTGCAAGAAGTCTTGTCTTTGGAAATGTTTATGATTATCCGCTCACTTTGCAGATTCCTTAATTACAATGTTATTTTAGGGGGGAGTCGAGGCCACCACAAAGTAATGAAACAACTAATTAACTCTTTCTGGTAGGAAGTTGCATAGATTCTAGTAATCCCACCACCAAATGTCGTTCGGATTTAGCTCTAACAACATGCAGGCCATGTTTGCAGCTTATCTGCTACAACGTCATGCCCAAATATTTTGTTATTGTTGAAATTTGTTATTGTTACAAGTTGTTAACGTTGAAAAAATATTGTTAAAAGTGCAAGTTTATCATTTTTAAGTTTGGAAAATAGTTGAAATGTGAGAAATGGTTACGTAGAGGGTTAATTTCAAATTAAAATTTCAAAAACAGCTATTAAAAGTGCAAATCCACAATCTTGCAGATTAAACTTTTTAGTTTACATTGAAATGATATTGTCCATGAGGTAAAACACAAAAAACGAATATTTAATTTATTCATAACAATTCCCATCATAAAAATCTTGAATAAGATGGCATAAAACTTTGAAACAACAAGTGGTAAAAGTAATGTCACACAGTGTTTGAACCGGAAAGTAGGATTCGCTGTTAAGTCGGGGTGCAATTGGTTATAAAAACAGTCAGACTGATGATCCCTATGAGATCAAAACACGGAAAGAAACTGGGATTGATTAGATGGAATTAATAACCGGTATATATTTTCGAAACGGGGCATATTACACGTACTGGGATGCTGATGGGCTCGGTGATCGGGCCGCGGGGAGGCCGCCTCGGCTGTTTGTCTGGAGAACAGGCGAGGACGGCCTCCGAGGTGCGGCCGAACCGCGCAGGCCGCATTCGGACGTTAAGGGGAAAGAGGAAAGAGATCCGAGTTCAAGGAACTTACAATAATATCCTTTTCGGAGGCAGCAAGAGTCATGAATAAGATCCAAACCAGACGTAACACAATAACAACTACGGTGCTATGGCTACTTGAAATACCGCCCGGTCTAAAAGTTTTGGGAGACCTCCAAAATGAAAGACATAGAATTCTGTTAAATTTGTGTCAATTCATTTTGGAGTCTGAAAACTAGACCGGGCTAAATAACAATATAAAACAATAACTGGCCAATAAGTGTCTGCTCGTTAAGTACGACCACAAGGATGTTGTTGTAGGCTTGTCCTTGTTTAGATGGCCACAAGGTTGTCCTTGCTGGGACTGTCTGATACTGAAGCTGAAATGGAGCCGTTGATAGGCGGTGTTACTGGCACGCCATTCATTTGACCATTCTGCTGAAGCTGACCCACCAGATTCAGAAGTTGTTGTTGTAGCTGGCTCAGTTCTTCAGGCTGAGTGGTTGCGACAACTGGCGCTGGTTGTGATACCACAACTTCTGAACTCGTTGGTACTACGGTCGAAGCCAGTGACAGTGGAATGATGGGCGACTTGTTTTGTTGTACTCGGTTCAGGAGCAGCTGCGTCAGCACGTTGGTTGCCAACGACGGTGCGGACTGTTGTTGTTGGTTGACGGCTATGTTATCCACCAGCTGTTGTATCAGCCCCTGTTGATATAAGTACAGGTTCAAGAGTTGAAGTCGCTGTAGCTGGTCGCTTACATTGGGTACCAACTGATTTAGCAGAGGATTCACGAGACTAGTGGTAGGTGCGGTCGACGTGACGACATTCTGTTCATCCAGTAGCGCAGACAGCGCGAGCCTTGATAATATGGATTGTGATGGATTGGGCGTGATCCGAGGATCCGGCGACGTTTCGACTAAGTTGGCAGTCTGTGTGTTTGGGGCATGGTTAGCCAGCTGACTCAAGGCGACGGCTGCCAGAAGGTTGGGCTGTGTGAGTTGGGCTTCGTTCATTTCGGCCAAGTATGATGGGATCGGCCTGTGAAGTTGGGGAGCTGATGACACGCTGTTCAGAAGCCCGCTTTCTTTTCGTGCTACATCCAGTAGCATCACGGTAGGCGAGTTGGACTGGCTTTCGTCGCTCATAATGCCATTCTCGATATTCACACTGAGTCGACCTTTCTTGTTGTTGTTGATTCCGCCGAGCTTGCCGCTAGAGCACCTTGTCAGTTTAGTGCCGTTCCTGTTCCGCCTTCTCGACGATCCTTGTTTGTCCTCGTTGTCTCGGACTACTGTCCAGAAGTGACCTTAAAGTAAGATGGTTACCTTAGTACAAACGGATGTGAATGGTTTAAATACACCAGTTTTGATGGGAGGTGTTTCTCTTACCTACAACGCCGCTGGCGGAAGTCTGTTTCAAAGGCAGCTTCACAAAACAATCGTGCAAACTGAGGTTGTGACGTATCGAGTTTTGCCATCCCCATTGGTCAGCTCGCTTGCGGTAGTAAGGATGGAGATAACGAATTACCTGCAAATGGAGTATTAGTTTAATCTTACTGTAAAAACATCAAAACGGATTAGGACTGAAAGTATATGAATACAAAAAACAATTTGCAAGGAGTTATGTAAACATAATGTCGAAATTAATTCGTGTGACAAAGATAACTTGCGACGTTTATGTGACAAGACGAATACTTTCCCTTCCAAATTAACAAAGGCTTACATTGCAGTTTCTACATATGATACGAAGAAACACTTTCCTTTATACGATCTTGTAAAAGACATTCGACTTTACCTTATAATTTTAAAATTCAAAAATTGCTTTTTCAAATATAATAACCTTTACAACAACATACTCACCTGGTAGATTTCGCTGAGCTTTAGCCTTTTCTCGGGACTGCTCTCGATCGCTTCAATTATCAGATCTTTGTACGATAACGACGGCCGTTCCTCTTTCTCGTCGGGCAGGGCGGCCAAGCGTGCCGTCAGGAACTCGTCCAGCGAGCTCGAGCCCGTGCCCGGCGGACTGTGACTCTGCTCCAGCGGACTGATGCTCTGCTCGACTTTTGTTTGCTCGACTGAGGATGAGGTTGGTGAACAGTTCAGGTTGGCTATCATTTCCTCCGATGACATTTTGCAAGGCAGGAGGTGTCCCTGAAGCAGTCGATGTTAAGATGATGAGATAAAGAGTAACGAGTAAACAACAACAACTGTCAAAACAACAACAAACGTTGGTGTTGCTCTGATTTGTTGTTTCAGCCGAGTGAAACTGACGGAAACGTTACCGCGAAAACAGCATATTTATCGTGTTTTCGCGTATATAATGGAAATAAAGTGCAAAAACACTCTTTTAACATTAAACATGTGGGAACAACATAAACAGGGGAGAGCAGTCAAAAATAAATACACACAAGGGGCGACGTCGACGACGACGGCGGTGCGATAGGGGCGAAGATAGCGTCGTCGTCAGCCAGCCAGCCTTCCAGTCCGTCCGGGCTGCCAGCCGGCCCCGCTGCGCTTGTTTTAGACACTGCCGAGGGGGAAAAAAAGACCTTTTGAAATGTGAAACAATTAAGTGCACGCGACAAAACGTGTGGAAGCAGACACACGAGAAGACGTAAAATATAAGACGGCGCGCTCTGTTGCATCTATGTGTATGTACGTTGTGGGGTGGTGGGTAAACACTGGAATTCCTTTTGGTGCATCGCACTCTCGGCGCCAAACAAGTTCGCGGTGGTCGAACGTTTATTTTGAGCGTTTTCTGCCCTTAGGTTTTGGTGGGTTGCAGACGGCGATATAGATAAACCCCAAATGTGTCATTAACCCGTACTTTAGTGATAAGACCTATCTTCCGATTAAAATACCAAATCTTTTTATGGTATTATGAGCTCTGCATAACCAAGCTTATATTCAATATTATGGGTTTAATGAGACTAATAGAAAAACTTTGCATGTACTGTAAACAGTACAGTACAAATTATAATGTAACAGTAAACCTCAAAGAATTTAATTGTCAAGTTCTGCCATAACAAAGTGACAATTATTATGTTTGCCGTAATGACTACTATAGGCCGTTTCAAAAAGTTTTGCAAAGATAAATTAGACGTTAGGCAGGGAAAGTCCCCAATTAACAGTAATTAGGGCATATCCTGGTGACCTCATTCCCACCTTGATTAGAGTGCAGGGTCGCGAGGGAGACGCAATAAAAAGTTTCAGAATAAACAATTACTTTTCGAAACACTGACTATACGCACATTATAAACATCGTATCAAAGGGAGGGGTAAAAATAACAACAAGTTCGTGTGACAAAAAGCAAAGACTTTTGAAACACTGCTATCAAGTAAAAAGCGAAGCGACACAACAGTTTACGAAACAACTCCTCGGGATTCAGGGCACGGCGATAAACGGTAATAACGGTGGTGGAAGGAGACCTTAATCACAAAAATAACCACAGTAAGCGGAGCAAATTAAAAACAACATTGGAAACACGAAAACAGCATCAAACAACACACCGTTACATAATCCGTACACAACAAACAACATGTAGCAAGTTGTTGACAAACATCGTACACGTTGGGAAACACGTTTCGCAAGGCACGACACCAAGAATTACGTGAACTTTGGCGAAACAAAGGTGGTAATTCGAACCTGCACACAATATATGCACTTTGGGAGGGTATTTGTATTCGAAAGGAGAAACAAAAAATAACATTTTTATTGTTGGGGAAGACAGCGCTGAGGCGGGCAGAGACGGAAGGAAGGGACGGTAAATCCAGACAAAGTACATTCCAAAAACAAGGCCCCCTATATTGTGCTTCGGCACTGCTCGGGGGCCGTGAGTGCACTTGCGAGTTGTTCAGGTGCCGGATTACAGTAATCTTTTGAACGCCGCCCGTGTATCTCCCCCGGCTCCCGGAAACTTTTTTCACAAGAAAAGGGCTCAAAAAGTTTTGACAAGATGTTGTCTGCACTCTTCTATCTCTCGACCTCTCCGCCAACAGCGCCACGAACAAAAAACCCCCGGCCCCGCCCCTGTCTGCACTTTCAGACCTATCAGACCATTCGGTCGTTTTGTTTGCGGTCTGCTCCATCGTATTTACCCACGTTCCCTCTGTTTTCCTGTTCGTTCTTTTCACCCCGTCGGGCTTGTTTAGAAGGGTTCCGAGAGTGTTGTTTCAATGCTGCTGTTATGCTGCTTTCCCCAAAGTCAATCGAGCCAAAAACAAACTTTTTAAATGTATAACAATGTTCCTATTAATGCGGAAAAGAGCAAACAAACTGGTAGAAACACGTCTGCGCTTAAGTAAACCCAATACCACAAATACTTGATATACGAGGCCATTGGTGGTACTGTTTAGTCTATAAATAGATGGAACAGTATTCATCTTGGCATTTAAAGTAATCGAAAAAGTTTTTGGAAATGTAAATTTAAACTTAATGTTCAAGGCATACATGTCTTATAGCTAACACACAATCTACAGATAGTTAAAGCAAGAGAACTACACATAACATTCAAATATAAAGACATAACATAAAAGTAATCGGAAGTGAAAAACTACTCCATTCAATTGACTTGACCTTTAAAATAATGTTAGTTAAACGCACTAACAGACAAAATGGTAAGTGATTGGAGAACAACACCAAGCAGAGATACGAAGGAAATGTAAATCAGGTATCAGCAATGTGGACCCTTTAATGTCTCAAAACATTGTTCGAACAATGCGGTCTTTAATTACACCAATAGTACGCGTGAAATATATATGAAACATACTGTAGAAATAGTACAGTAATCGATTAAAAAGAGTCAAACGTCATAGTAGCCATCATCGACAAAGTAAAATCGTCAATCGACTTTTAGAACGTAACAGCAAGAAAATAGAGTGGCAGAGCAAGTTCAATTCACAAATGCTACAGTACCTACAAAAGGAAATGTCAAAAACCAGTGGAATTGTAACCTAACTACAACTACATTACTATAACTCAAACATTAAATCGCTACGGTAAAAGCAGCTTTACAGTAAGGTAGGCAGACGGATTCTTGTGACTGCGCTGATTAATAATAAATTACACGTGATTAGACGGACAGAAGAACATCGCGATGATAACGGAGACGCCAAACGCCCCTTATCGAAACAAAAGAAAATAAAAACACTAAAAGTGCAACTTCATTAGGACTGGGCCCCAGCGGATTACGGGCCATATATATTGAACATGCTAATCCGGAGTGTCTGCAAGCATATGAATGTATGTACATACACTTCATACCTTTGCCCTCTCGCACTTCCATTTCTTTCACGCCCTGAGGGCTTCTTTCGTTTCCCAATCCGATTAAAGGTTTCTCGCAGTTTATATTTAGAGCAGAAGGGATGTAATAACTACGAATTAGAGGTTTATACAATTACAAAGTGTGCACGAGTGTCTACATTAGGTAATTGGCAAGTGTGCTCGATGACGGATTTAATGGGTTTGCACGGGAATGTCGAAGGCAAATGTCAAAATGTCATCAAAAGGTCATGAGTGTCGATGAAGTGTCGCAACCGCTACTAAACTGTCATAACTGCTAGATAAGACTTGTGACTGTTAACAATATATCATACTTATTGTCAAAATGAAACATTTGTCGTCTAAAGTTTGTCACATGTGACATTATTTTCAAAAAGATTCAAAACTTCGAAAACATTACTCTACATGACCAACTCCAAATACGATATCATGACTTTTATCTACTGAAACATCCCGTCCAATTGAGTAAAAAATGGCAGTAGGATTTTCCTTATACCCCCAACGTGGGCGGTTTTTTTTCGGGCCGCGGACAGTTGCTCTTGTTCTGGCCCTGAGGCACTTCAGCGAGGCACTTGGAGCAGAAAATGCAAAAAAAGGAAAACGAAGCGATGCCGTTCGCCGGCGCCTGGCCGAGCTCTCACAACATTCAGACGCCACAAAAGTGCAAAATGCGCATATAAAAAGAAACACAAAACCAAAAATGTCTGGCCCCTCGGGCAAGGCCGCGGGCAGAGAGTAAAGAACAGTCATAAGCAGGATTGTTTCAAAAAGGGCGAATGTCGATGAGTGTAAGGAGAAGAACATTAAAAATTCAAAAATGACTTTTTGGGTCAAGTGTTGCTCTTGTTTTACCTTTAGGCCCAATGTTTCTCCTGTGTGATTCATGTGCTACCAAAACCCAATTTTTCATAAAATAAGAACACTGTAAATATTAAGTTAGCTAAAACATTGTCGAATTGACAGTTATTTTCTCAATATTGCCAAGCACTTTTCTTCATAATTTCAAAATTTATTTGTGAAATTTATCTATTTGAAACTACAAAAGTAAATGACATCGTGCCTGCCACAAATTCATGCACGCAACATAAGCATCTTATTCTTACAGGGATTACAAATGCACTTAAAAATGGCACAGTTGAATTTAGAAATGGCATTTTTGACAAAAATTTTAATTAATTCGGTAGAATGCAAAGAAATCCAAAATATTTAAAAAGTGTAGAATCAGAACAATTACATACCCATAAAACCCTCTTTCCCTCAAAACGGCAATACACTTAAAACGGCAATTAAATAATAAAACAGTAGGTATTGACTTATAAAAGGTTACCGTGGATGCACTTTGATACAAAAAGGAATTCGAAGCACTACGTCGTACTTTGAAATGTTAGGATAATTAGAAAAAGAGTGCTAATACCTGATGAACTGTAATTTTTTTGAAACGTCTGGAATGGCGGCTAAATCTGAGGGATTATCTACACGACTCTAACGGCACTTTTAGCACCGGAAATTTGCATTAAATTCTTTAAAATACTCGATATAGAAAATTAATTGCTTTATTAGGCCTGCAGGCGATAATTAAATGACTCTTCTAAACAATGTCCGACACCACTGTCACCAGCTTCTTCGTCGCCGGATTGAATGTAGTCTTGAATTGTTCGGGCACCGGGAGCTCCACCTGCAACAGTAATATAAGTAAATGCCTCATAAAGTAAAAAAGTATTGTAGGGATACGACCCTATTAATATACGACTTTTATATATACTATTACAAATCATAGTAAAAGTCAGGTTAAACGTGTCGCTTTAAGATAAACTGTATTATGCGAGGTTTATAATTAAAATAATAACCAAAAACAGATTATTTCATTTTACCCTAAAGTCCAAAGGCTATTAAAAGCCATCTCCTTAAATCATTGGAGATTAAAACATCGTACCTTTACGATGTAACATAAAAAGTGTCTGCAGAAGTACAGTTCAGTTTTTGTACGCAAAAATTTACGTAGCACAAGATACGTATACGTATATTTCATCCAAACTGAACTGATTAATGCAAATAAGTCATGCTAATCCTCTTAAACTTGCATAACTTACAAAGTCGTCTCCATCTGGTACCAGAATATTCATTTCAGAGGACTTTGAGGTAACAACTTCCGCCCCAACAGACTCCTTCGACAGGTACACTTGACATCCATCAGTCTTCTGAATGGAGATGGTCGGCAGAGTTCCCATCGACTGAACCTCGACGCTTTGACTGTTGATGATCTCGACTTGGGCCAAAAGATTGTCAAATACGACACTGGTCTTCTTGCAGTTGTCGATAGTAACAGAATTGCACTTCCCCTTGATCTGGACAACTGAGCCTTCACACCTGAAGATGTAGACAACTTGCTTCATATCATTCACTTCAATCACAATCTGCTTGTTGTTCTTGTGGTACTCCTGCAAGATATTGTAAGATTAAACTTGAATTTTGACAAAAAAATTTCAAATACTGTCAGGTAAGGTGAGTTTGGACATAAACAACCTTATAATTAGCCTTTAGTAATCAAAATTTAAAGTCAATCAAGTAAACTTACGACTTCCCAGAATTTGCCTTCTCGCAACTCAGTTCTTGGTGGTTTCTCGACAGCCGGCTTTGCAGCAGCTCCAGGCTTGCTTCCTGGAGTAGCAATCTTGGCTGGGATGGCAGTCTGTAAAATAGTCATTATTTTAACATTGCTTTCCACTTTACTAACCCTAAGTAAAGTTTTACTTACATTTCCTCTAATGGCAGGGTTTTTGTGAGTTTTCTGATCATCAGTCACCTTCTTCAGACCAGAAGTGATCGCTTCTCCCTTGTTGATCTCTGCAAACAGAGCTTGACGGGCATCATTGCCTCCGGAAGGTCCAGCCTTCGGTTTGTTTTCATCAAAGAAGCCTGGAATATAAATCACGGTTGAAATGAATCATCAATTAGTAAAAAGCAAAAACTCGTCATTCAGAAAATATTTTGAAATTAACCTTTTAAAACTTTAAATTACAGCACAACAAGATTAAAAATATAGAATTACTGTATATGAACATATTTTAGGTAACTTACCAGCAGGTGGCGGCGGAGGTGGTGGAGGAGGACCACCAGAAGAAGGTGGAAGCGCTCCACCTTTGGTTTCTGGTGGAGATTTTCCCTGAATTTGCAAGATTCATTTAAATTTGACATTAAAAAATCATAAATAAATAATCTTGTCCAAAGCCATAAATAAACCATGCCTAACGATATTCTAGTCGTGCAGAAATACCATATATCAAACATTAAAATAAACTTACAGGTGCAGAGTTCCAGGTGAGTCCAGTGGTGTGGTGAGCCTTGACATACTTTTGCACACTGGTCAGAAGATCAACCCATGCCTTGGTCCACTCGGTGTGAATAGGTTCTTTGTTCTTGTATTCGGTCTTGACTCTGTTAACGTAGAACATAGACACATCGATCATTTCCTTAACGTAAGGAGCTGGAGTTGGTGTCTGAAATGATACGATGAAACTTGAAAATAGAAGCCAAAATAAAAACAAATAAGTAGAGTATAGAAAGAAAATCTTCTTAAATTACTATTCTTCAAAGATATTAAATCAAAATTAAAAACTAACATTTTAAAACAAAATAAGATACTAAACGACATACCACCGTAACCCATCCGACAGCTGGAATACCATCAGCTACGGCACAGAGATGATTGAAAGCAGGAGTGTTTCTCTTGGACTCCTTCAACTCTCCGATCTCTTCCACCAGCTTCATAATCGGTTTCATCTTCTGGCCAACTTCTTCTTGGCTGCCTTGCTTTCGACCGGCAGCGTACCAAATGTAGTTCCTCAGCAATTCGAAGACTACATTCACTTTGTCGCTCTGAAAATTTAATTATCAATAAAACGTTGAAAACAAACGCCTTTTGGTATAAAATATGTAAATTTGAATTAATTTATCCACATAAACTCTAAAAACACTTTGTTAATGTACCGTTTACTTTTAAAAAATACTAAAGAACATGCGAAATCATACCATGACACCGACATCTCCACCAATATTCTTGGAGATGCTGGTAAAAGCGTTCAATGCGTCTCCGACTTCATCGTCGTACTGCTTGATAGTACTTGGAGTGTCAGATGAGCTCACCACAACTAAAATCATCAAAAACAAAAATAAAGATAAACTTACTGTTCGATCCAGAAGCATTCAAAGGTTTTGGGGGCAAAGCTGGCTTCAAGTTGGCCAAAGTCTCCAAACGAGTGGCGACATCTTCCAAGCGCTTTACAATTGCATCAGCCATTATTACCTAAAACAGTCAGAAATTGATTATTTGGTAAAGAAAGTACATAAAATAGCAATCGACGTGTAAATTATATCTCGGTTGAAAACATTATAATTATTTGTTACCCAAAATATTGTTCAAACTAAAACTTTTCGTCTAAATTAAAAACTATTACCTAAAATAACAAAACAATGCAATCGATCCAAACTAAAAACAAGACCCGAGATCTTTCACAAAACAAATCTGAAGACTCCTCCTCAGTTCTAGAATAAGACCGTTCGGAAAAAAGGCGGCCAAGTGACTCATCTACAAGATCCAGCTGTTAGATCGCCTCGGGGTTTTCCTTTCTGACCCTTTAAAAACAAAAATAATGGAATTTACAGCAAGAAATAAAAGTAATTATCTCAATGATGTACTCATCAACCTGTGTTATCAGAAAAATACGGTAGAAGAATAACATAAATATAAACATTGATAACATAAGTAAATTCAAAACAAATTTCGAAGAAAATCATTAAAATATAATAAAAAATTACAAGATATTTCAAATTACTAGTAAATATCATTTCTTCGACTGCTACAAATTGCGTAAATGACTCATTCGACCATCCGCGCACAAAACAAAAATATATTCTGGATTTGACACTTCGTCATGAAAGTCGATAAATTAGTTTCGCCTCGCTTTATTTTAATTTTTGGACATGTTATAATTCTGCATGCATGTATACATGGAGTCTACAGAAGAAATGGAGATAAATGATGAGAAAGTTGATGATAAGGTAAAAGAATCTGAAGCAGGGACATCTGGAGAGACTAGTGTAAGTTTTGTTTTTGGACGTATTAACCTTTAACGGTTTACGTGAAGAATTATCTAGTTAAGTTTTGAAACTAGATTTATATATTTTATTGCGTGTATTATTTAGGTGTCAATTGTAAAAGAAGAAAACGACAAAGCAGAAGACGTACCTGAAGCTGCTATGTGTGCTAATGAATCAGTTGAAGGTGAAGCAAAAGCTGTCAATGGTTTAGATAACGAAGTAAGTATCTTTTGTGTTATATTCATTTTTTAGGTTATTGGTTTTTTTTGGAAAATGAACAAACTTTTGTTGTTATTTTAAGAACATGTTTCATAGTTTTATTTAGGTAACAACAGTAAAAGAAGAAGACACCGAAGCAAAAGACGCTTCTGAAGTTGTCACCGATTCTATTGAAGCAACTGACTGTGAAACTGGATCACTCAACGGTTTAGAAATTGTAGATGAAGATAAAGTCGATGATGAAGTAAAAGAATCTGTAGCCGGGATGTCTGAAGAGCCTAGTGTGAGTTTTGTTTTATTTAATGTCTATCGCGATATAGCTATTGTATTATGTCAAGTTTTAGTTTTTTTAAAGATGGAAATTTTGTTTGTTTAAGAATGTGTTTTTAATTATAATTATTATTATAGGTATCAACAGTAAAAGTGGAGGAAAACGGAGCAAATGCGGTTCTTGAAACTGCGACAACTTCTACTGAACCAGTTAACGGTGAAACGACCGATGTTTTAGATACAAATAATGAGAAGGTCGAAGAACAAATAAAAGACGCTGTAGATAAGACACCTTCAGAAACAGTTGACTATGAAACAAGAACGGTCAATGGTTTAGATATTAAGGTAAGGATACGTTTTGTTTTTGAAATTTAGGTATTTGGGTTTTCGTTTTTGGGAGTTGAGCACTGTTCTGCATTTTCTGACGAGAACTGATTAATTTTTTCATTTTAGGTATCAAAATTGGTAGTAGAATTAGCTAAACAGTTTGGTTTCAATTCTTTTGGATACATCAAACAAGAGAAAGATATTATTCTGAAACCTCCACAGCCAAGTAAGAAGGAGAAGAAAAAGAAGAAGATAAAAGGTAAATTTGTCATTGTTGAGTTAAATTTTTAAATTAACTAACGATTTTTAATGTTTTTATTGCTTTTTAGTTTAAGATGTAAATTTATATACATTTTTATTTAATATCGTAATTTAGATGACGAAATCCCGGTGGAGTCTCGAAAAAGAAAACGATCTAAAACACCCACACCTACTCCAACCACATCTTCAATGTCATCAGCTAAACCTTCAGCTAATAAGGTAAAGTTGATCTCGGAAAGTTGCAAAGTGTGTGGCAAGGGAATGCGAGATCGAGAATTCTTACCTACTAGAGCGACATTCTACTGTTCTACTGCGTGTATCAACAAGAAGGCAACGTCCGTAGCCAGATCAATTAAGGAATCTGACGAACTAATGCTTCTGGACAAGAAAGGAAGGAAATATACGGGTAACATTCCTCCATTGAAGAAGCTGGAAACATTTCTGCTTAGAGATCCGGCATACGAAGTTGTTATTAAAGGTACGGTTTTATTTTGATTTTGTAGGCAGTTTTTTCATTATTAACCTATTTTTTAAGGGATTTAATATTAACCATTTTATTCTATGGGTCTTGAATTTAATATTGCTTCAGGTCTTTTATTGATTTTACTTATATTTTTACAGCTAAACCGCGCGACAAAGACGAGGATCTTGTCAGGAAGAAGATACGAGAAGTTGTGCAGAAAGTTTTCACTGACAGATTTAAATTTCATGACATTGACAATACTCACAAAGCCAAGGAATTAGGGTTTCAAGTTGAATTTGATCTTTTTAATGAATTTAAAAGTGTTAGAGACGAAAGATATAAAACATGGTTCAGGATTTTCATAAGATGCGTGAAGAATTGTGGAAAGGTGGGTCTTTGATTATTTTTCAATTTTTAGATATACTTTTCTATTGCAAAGTATATATTCACGTTAAAGTTAAAAAATAACAAAAAACTCTGACAGTTTTGTTTTTAGGCATTTCTTGACGAACTGATACATGAGCCTTACAAATTGTCATCACTAGTCAAATTAAACGGCAAAACGTTGGAAGATGAGGTTCAAAGGTTGGATACCATCAAGGCGGGCTGTGCGGTGGATGAAAAACCTGCAGAATCTATTCCTGAACCAGTCAAGCCTGAACCAAGAAAACCTATGCAATTTGAATTGTTAAAGAAGAAGTTCAAGCCTTTGGACAAGTCTGTGGTTAATCCCACTCTAGCTGGCCTTGCTGCAACTGTAAGTGCATATTGTCATTTGAATTGTATGTTTAGACTGCTGTTGACGATCTTCTGGGAGACGCGATGAGAGATACGACGGCTAAACACGGCTCTCATTTATACGATGCTAACTGTAAGATATGCCTGAGGAAGAATGAAGACACGGCGGCGATGCAAATGAGAATGGACAGGCTAAAGAAGAAAGAACAGGTAATACTATTTAAAAGTTTTATTGTTACCTATTGATGTACAAGAACACACATAGAAGTTGAAAGTGTGCATTATAAATTGTAAAGCGTAGTTACATAAGTTAATATATGTTGTTGTAGGAAGATCGAGGACAGAAGGAAAGACAACGAGGGCATAAGCGAAGTCGACCCTGTGATGACTTTATAAACGATTTGTTCACAGACACTGGCACTCCAGACGACGCGCCTCCAGGGGACGAGACTTATTTCGACGACTTTGACACAGCCATGGACAAGTTCAAAAATTCAATGCCAAGTCCATCAAGAGGGCCGATGGCGACGGTGGACAGAAGACTGGGGTTCTCAGCAGATCGACTTCTGAATACCGTTACTGGAGCAAATGGCTTCGGAGAGAAACGACGAGAAAGTTGGAGGAGGTTACCTAAACAGTCGAAACCAAAGGAGATTGTACTGTAAGTCTATTTTGAATTACGATAAGTGAGAAATCTAAATAATTGTTTAAAAAGGCAAAAGTTATTAACTATACATCAAGACAATACCATTTAAATATCTCTTTCAGGGAGAGTAACATAATCTGGTCAGGAACGGTGGTCTCGCCTCTTTTGAAGTTCAAGTTTGATTGTAACCTATTACTCGTCAAAAACTTGAATGCTTACCGACTGAAGGACGAGTTGGGGCCTGTTCTTACTGTGAAAGAGACCATCGATGCGTCTTATGTCAACGAGCAGATCGAGAGGTCGAGTGCCAAGTGGGATCGCCAACTGATCTCTTTACTAATGCAGCCACCTCAAGGAGATGAGTACAGCAGCTTTGTCGACTTGTACAATGAACTTTACCGATCCTGTAAGATGTTTGTCTTGAGTTTGGATCGGTCAGCGTCCAACATCATCGACATGTTCTTTTACGCTCTACCGCCTGGCCGTGACCTACATCGTAAGTTTGCCAATTTATGTTATCTCAGATGAGAATCTTTCTATTTTGGCAACAATTAGCACTTTAAAAAATAAAAATTGAATAAAAATTGTGAATTCAGGTGTACTTGATCAACAAGAAGGGCCTGGGTTGATGGACTTTGTGAGAGGCTGTGGTAACATTATGGCCCTGGTCGTTCGCAAAGCTACGACAGCTCGAGAAAGTTGGAAGAACCCGAGAGTGAAGGAAAGACAACCTTCCTTTTTCAAAGGTTTAACTGGAGACAGAGGTTTTGGGCAAGAGACGCTTGTTCGACTTGATAAACCTCCTCCAACGTTGGCCCCACCGTCTTTGGCACCTCCGCTAAGCAGATCGTCAGGTATGAGCTCCGAGTTCAAGAATTCTCCGAAGTTGGACACCTTCTTGTCAGAATCATACAAAGACGAATTCAACCATCTCTGGGACAGTCCTAAGCTGTCTCGGACACATTCCCGGTCTGAATCTCGAGGTACTCCGAGAATTGACAGTCGAGAAGGATCAGTCCGTGGTGAAGATGTGGTCAGGAGGAGTAGAGAGGGGTCGATTAGAAAGGAAGATACTAGAAAGAGTAGGGAAGGATCTTTGAGAGCTGAAGACCTGAGGAATCGAGAACGGTCGAGAGACAGCGCCTCTATATACAACCCTGACCCATTAGACTTGACTTCTAGTATTGGGACAACAACACCCCCGTTGAACACGGAGAAACCTCCGAGTTCGACATTGGAAGCATTGGACAGCTTAAACTTGTTGGTCGATGACATTGATCATAGAAAGTAAGTGGTTTTTATTCGAACTACTTATTATGCTTTGCTTTGAGCTTGTAGTTGTTTGTTAACAAATGTATTATTGAACAAGTAAAGCAAATAAACTTTCCAATTGACTATCAAGTAATATTTTGAATTATTTTAGGCACAAGAAGGTTGTTTATTCGATTGAGGACGAAGACCAAAGAGTAAAAGCTTTAATTGATGATCCGACAAAGCTTCCCATGACTTTTGAAACTTTGGTAAACGAATTGAAGCGATTGAAGAAGAAAGGTAAGCCCAGTTTCTGAATTTATTTTAAATAAGGATATAACCTTATATATGAGTCTGACGTTTAACAAAAAGAAATATTCGACAATATATGGAAATGTTTAGATAACATTCGTCTGCTTTCTGAGGCCTTCTACTGTTTCCACGCTGAATGTCCGAGCGAAACCAAAGTGATTGCTGATCTCATGAAAAACTGTGAAGACAAAGCAGGTTCAGAATCTACATTAGAGACTAAGGACAGTGCGGCTACAAGGTATTCCAAAGAGTCGAAACCACTGCCATTCCCGGTTTTACCTCCGTTGCCGTTCTCTGATGAAGTAGCCAAACTGACAGAGAAAGCTAAGCCGAAGGAAGAGCCAGTTCCGGATCCACCCCCACCACCTCCGCCGCCGCCACCAATGGAACTGGGCGAAATCAACTCGAATTCACAGTCGCCGATGGAGGAAGACATCATACCTCCACCTCCACTCCCACCTCAACATCTCGAGATGAGTTGGGTGCCACCCCCACCTCCTCCCGTCCCACCCCCACCACCTACCATGGAAGTGGATTCTCACCATTCTACACCGTCAACTTCTTCTATGACTCCAACCTTACCTGCTCCACCTCGACTTTCCAAACTCATGGATATGAAACCACCTCCGCCTGTCCTACACGGTGCCAACGTTATTCCATTGCCAACTCACGCCGGTCCAGGACATTATCCTGTACCAGGACATGTACCTTCACCATTGCACCCCGTAGCTTCTCACGTGAATTCACCTATTTATCCTCCACCTGGTCCTGTGCATTCCCCTGCCCATGCTGTACCTGGTTACGTACAGTCGCCTATGCATTCAGTATCGGATCCTGTACGCACACCAGACTCAAGGATAAGACCACCTGGACCAGTACCACCTCCTAGGAAGTTGCCATCTAATGTAAGCACCCCAGACAGAAGACCCAATGTTGTACATGCACCAGTGTCCGGACCCAACGGTCGACCGCTGTTACCTAATAGAGGGAACCACCCCGACCACCTCCCGAGCTCACAATCGTCATCCGGCTCTCAGAACGACCAGAAGATGTTCTTTGTGTCTGTGAATTACGGTAAGAATGTTGTGAAGCCGGCTTCCAGCAAGCACCAAGCCACGCCCACTCGGAAGAACCCCTCAGGCACCGTGCAAATCCCGTTCGACGACGACTTCTGGAACTAATACCGATCTCTGGCACAATCGTTTGTTGTTCATTTTATATATTTCCTACTGGTTAATATTAAACTTTTATTTATTTTGTGCTGACTTTATGTTTGTAGTTAAATACATGTTATAATAACACTTATATTTTTATGCAAATGAATGTATAGTAACATTCACATTTCAAAGTTTTTGTAACTTTGGGGATGCTAAACCTTTTCAATGTTTATTTCCTATTACGATACCTGTAAATCAGCCCCACTGATACTGGGACCAGTATTCCGAACACACATGCTGCGATACCAAGGTAGAACACGACATACGGTACAATTGTCATGTTCGTCCTCAGGAAGTCGTAAGCATAGTCTTCTAACGTTACGTCCAACTGTAGCCAGAAGCACGGCACGATGTTGTTTCTGGTGTGTTTTAAGGTTCTTAAAAGTTGTAATCAGAGGGGATGGGTAAGGGTTGATTATATTGTTGGGAGAAAACATGAGACTTTATATTATACATGTTTGCAATGCAAATTTTTTATTTATCTTATACTAGGGTCCTACAGCTGATTGGCTTAATAGGCCTAGTTTTTGAAGTTTCAGTGTAGACTTACGTTATTTTGTCATCGTTTATAACAGCGATACTGAACTGATTCCTGAACTGACCTTTCAAAGTGCTTCCACAAGTCTAGAATTACTTTGCTTTCAGATTACTGTATTTTTGCATTGCAGATCATATAATACTATCTATATTATCATAGTAAGCAAATGTTTTCTATATTACACTTCCAAACATTCACAACTAAAGTCTTACCGGTTGGATCTGAAACATGCCGATATCGTGCTTTTCTGAATCCGGATTCAGACCGTCTATCGACTTCTGAACTTCTGGAGGAGTATTCAGGAAGTGAGGTAGGGAATCGAATGCCAAAAATGGCAGTTCTCTTCTTCGACCAGGGAAACAGACATGTTGGTGGATGCCTGGAGGTAAGGAGCCGGTTCGGTTGTTACAGTATCTGTCACAGCCTTCCAATTCACACTTTTTGGCATCGCATACGGTCGGGTAGAAATCGGTGCTTTCGTCGTTGTTGTAGACGTACCTGTAGTTTTTTACTTTACACTGTAGTTTATCAGTCACAAAAAGCAAGCAAAAATTAAAAAATTTTCTTATTTTGGTGATTCTAGACTTATCCACAGTATAGTAACACAGCACAACATACCCATTATACTGTTCTTTGAAAGCGTTGTAACTGTCGGGGTCGGGCTTGTAATTAATGGCGTCGATTCCTTCTACCGTACTCTCTCCGTCGTTATTCAAAGCAAAATGGCGACACAAAAATGACTGGAACAATGTCAGCGACTCGTCTTTGAGGAAACTGCCACTTAATACTCCATCTGTAAACTGATTTTAATAATATGATTTGAGGGATGTATTAGCACTCAATGTGACTTAGTTATTGTCAAGCTGTCTAATAGTAATGGGCTTATAATAAGAAAGAAATAAGCTGTAGCTATTGTTGTACTTTGTTCTCTTATCAGACGGATTACGTTTGTTAAGAAACTCGAGATCAATAACAACTTATGGTTAAACTGTTCAAAATTTGCATAATTTTCAAAAACAGGATTGTCTCGTACCAAGTGATCAAGGTTTGAACTTGCGATAAGAAACTTTTTGCAATCAAATTTCATTTTTTTTGTTTATCTATATGTAATAATAAAGCACCACCACAAATCGCAACTTGAGTTTTGTAGCTATTGAAAACACAATTATTAGCAGTTAGGTGTGTCTTCAGCTTTATAGACATCACCTTACTATCCATCTTAATATACATACTGTTCATATTTAGTCTAGTAATCTCATCATCCTACCTGTAGTCTTATCCACATTGTTAGCGTAGTCACTGTTCCACCAGCCCAACGTGCTGTTCCCAGCCCATGACTTCAGAAGGCCAACGTCTTGGATCTCATCTGCTCCAGTATAGGCTTCGTATACCCCATCGTCAGTGTTATTGTACCATGGAAAGAACCCTAACACATCGATTTGTGGGCTTTCAAAGCCCAAAATTGGTTTCCCCAGATACTTCTCGAGGTCATTCTTCAATCGACTGTTCAGGAAATCGACCATCGCATCAGTGTAACCCCAAAATAAAGTGTCCATCACTTTTACTTCTCTGAAATTTTACAACAAGATACGCATAATACATTCCAAAATGTTTTTGAATATGTCACTATTCTTTATGTATAAACGAAAGTACTGTTATGAGATGCTCACCTATAGGGATATACACCTAGCAACAAAGACGACAAGTCGGCCATCAGAAGTTGAGTGTCAGTCAAGTGGACATTCTCAAACAGCAGTCTTCTTAATGTCTAAATCAGAAAATGACACTTTTATTGACAACTTACAGCGAGTGAAAGGTTTGGCAGATATACAGTATCTTGGTCAGTACAACTTTCACATGACATTTTCTCATCGAAGACCCATTGTTTCGACACTTTGTAGTTGACATCACTGTTCGGTCCAAAGTTTATTTCTTGTTTCGTATCTCGTTGTCTAAAGTTAGATACGTTACTTCTTTATATTGATATTGCACGTCTCTGTTTAGTCAAAACTGTTCTTACCGAAATACATATGGTCCCTTTTCCTCAACCTTTACTTTCAACCCGAGAAAGGTTACATTTTGAGCATTAGTAACATTAAACATGTTAAACTTTAAGTACTCTTTAGCCGGCGGCCGCGCCCAATAGTAAGTAGGCTTGGCGAACATTCCGCTCTCATCTTGTTTGATCTCGATCTGGTTCCGCACCAAGTAAGGGTAGATCAAGAACGGAAAGAGTACCAATAGTACTACGGCCAAACTTAACAACAAAATGGCCACAATTCCAGTGGCAATAACACAACCTTTTTTGCCCATAATTAATTGTTTTATGACTGAATCAACGTTTCAACGGCCCTTATCAGCCAGGAACTCCTCAGGAACAATGATAAAAGCAGCATGGTTTTAAACTTTTATAGTAATTCGCCGTGCTGACGTTAACACTCGACAAATGGCTAGTTCAAAACATATAAAACAAAGTATAGGTGTAGAAGACAAAAATAAAAAAAAAAAAACTTGAAGGGGAAGTTTATTAGAATAAGATTAATATTTAACGTAACATGAGTTCAGATAATATCGTCTGGGGCGTCCAGATCTCTGTAGTTGGGAGGTTGTCTAGGGTCTCGTCGACCGGTGCCGAAATCGTCCACAAATCGACCTCTATTACCGAAATCACCGCGGCCGAACCTGGGGCCGTTGTTGTATCGTCGATCTGGTCCCCAGCTGTTTCTGTGGCCACTAATGAAGCGATCTTCTTGAGTTCGCTTTACTTCTTCGACAGCTGGAGTGGCTGGAACCTTCAACTCCATGTTATGAGGTCGATCGAAGTCAGCAATGTAATTGTTGTAATAAATTGCCTAAAATACAGGGCAAATTATTAAAAAGAAACATATTTGACAAAGTCAATTAATCTCGAAAATTATCAAAACCGAGAAAGTATCATAGGTATGAAGGCAAACCTACATTAGATCTGGTCTCGTCAATCTTGTGTTCATGTTTGGAGAATAAATGTTTTCTGATAAATTCTGGCCCTTTGAACTTCTTTCCAGATAAAGGACACAACCACTTGTCTTTGCTGAGCTCTTGACTGTTCTCTTTAATAAAGTCTTCTACCGCTTGTTCTGGATCCTTCTTCCCCAGCTTCAGGAGATCTTCTTCTGAAATAACTTCGTATTTCAGAATTGTAGACTTCAGTTTCTCGTCTGTGGTCGAAATATATTGGTCGCAGTTCTTCTTTGGCACCAATGGTACACCGGTTTCTGACTTTCCAAACTGTTCTCCGTCTGGAGGAAGATCTCGGACGTGCACGATGCCCATCCTTAAAAAATTGATTAGTACAAACGAAAACCTTAGAAAAGTCAACACGTTTTGAAACTTTTTTTAAATAATAAAAGCCAAACCTTACCTATTGGGCATCGTATCTTCATTGGAGTACTCACACTGATTGTAAAAGTCTACGGAATGTACAACTCTGAGGTAGACCAACAGTCTGTCCAAGTACTTGAAGAGATCCTTATCAACTTCCAAAGACAACTTAAGATCATCAGAAGTCTCCTTGTTAACCCCAAGAAGCTCTTCTTCCTCGGCGTTGCACTCTTCTACAAAGTATTCCACTACTCCATCTAACACAGGGTTCTTGCTGCGACTGACCAGAGCATCAAGGTCCTTTGGAGGAGCCTTTCCTTCGTCACCTTCATCAACATAAAGACTTCGTTTGTAGTCGAACAAAGCAATCAGTCTCGCAGCTTGTCTAATATCGTTTTGAACGATTGGGCGGTGATTGGTAAGTCCACTGACAACTCTGACTCTGCGCTTCAGATCTCTGTTCACCGAGGCACTGACTTCAGTGTCCGAGAACTTGGCGTTCTTCATGTTCCAGAAGATACTTTTAATGTTGACGTCCCTTTTGAAGGAGACCCAAGCCCTGCGTTGGAACTTTTGATCAGCCAGTGGTTCTGACAGACCGAGTCTCAAAAAGCCTGGGTAGTTTTTGCATTCCTGAAATCATTCAAATATAAAATCATAATATAGACAAGTACAATATTCTGTTACCTATATAAATGTTATTTACAAAAACACTTTAAACGTATACGTACATTTTCGATTTCCTCGAATTTGGCGTTGGCCGGAATTCCTTTCAAAAAAATACTGTGAGTTCTAAATGGCAACTTCTTCATCAAATTCTGCATGTCTTCACTTTCTTCTTGCTCTGCAGCTGTCACTCCGTTGGAAGCAGCTTCACCATTTCCATTTCTAAAATAAAAATTTATTGCAATGCTAAACTTATTACCTAAATTCTATTAAAAATTTCATAGCTTAATGCATGCCTAAACCAAAAACAACAAAATATAACTGTAACTTACGTTTTGCTCTGTTTCTTCTTTAAATCGTCCAAAGATTCATCGTAAACTGGCTCTTTCAGAAGCGTCTCAACATCAACATCATCTCCATCTTCAAGTTTTATAACAACAGCATCCATGAACTTTACCAGACGTTCGGTGTTTTCGAAACTGAACTCTAGGTCTTTTCCGTAATCTTTGGTAATGACTTCATTGTAAACCTCCAATCTCTTATTTACAAATTCCGAAGCTTTCTTGTTGATTTCACTCGACAGCTCGGGATGATACTTGTGTTGGAACCTGAAACAATACAGTAAAATTTTTGAAAAAAACCACTTCATCATTTTTATAAGTCCAACATGTAATAACAGATAAAATCCTCGAAACATTGTTACCAAAACGTACCATTCCTCGTCTTTGTGAGCTTGGAAAAACTTTTCGTACTCTTGCTTCCTGTATTCAAACTTGTATTCATTGTATTTCAAGATAGCCTCATCATCAGAAATGCCCTCATCTTGAGTTTCTAAGAACTTTCTGAATGTTAACATGACACGGCCTTGATTCTCGGTTTTTCTATTAAATTGAGGTTCATATGTATCGCTGGCGGTTTCGAACCTTCCTCGCTTCATGTTAGGTTCATCATCCCTTCTTGGAGGTCCACGGCGTCCAAATCTGAAATATTAAACAATATATTTATTTAGGCATAAAGAATCGTGCCTTATCAAGCCTACTGTAATATCTACGTTTAATCAAAACAATTCTTTAAAATGTAAATACAAAATGTACAAAAATGCAGTTACTAGCAACACTAATACCTTACCTATCATGCATCTTCGATGTACGTCTATTGGCTATGTATACCTAAAATATACAATAAACAAAAGAACCTTTAACTTTAAGCTCACGAAAACCGCTGACAAGTTAAGACAAAAAATTATTTACTGAGATCCACCCAATCTCAGAGACAGACATACCAACGATACTTACGTCTTGGCGTCTTATACTTTCTTTGAAACACAAAACATTAGAAAATATACCTTTTCAGAGACTTTAACTCCTTTCACTTATAATAAAGAACTACATCATTAGAGAAAATAAAGTTCAGAAAAAGAGCAGAAATACGGAATAATATTATAATACTATGTTATACTACTCACACACGTTACGAGCAAGAAGCAAAGAAGTTAAAATAAAGTTCATTTCAGTGAAAATAGCAAAAATAAGTCGATAAATAATATTTACAATAATAGGATGTCGTATACATAGTTTTTAAATGTAGTTACACGTTTTATTCGCTCAACTTTAGCTCAAAACTTGGATTCACTCCAATTGGAATAATTTTGCGAGGAATAAAACAAACAGCGTTTCATTGCATTGGTCCCACCACGAAAACAATTAAATTTTAAAATATTAGCACACTTTGTACAGTAAAATAAATAATTTTGGTTAATATTTTATTTTATTGTTGTATTTCTTGTTATTGTTTTTGTTAATTGTTGAATATGCCGAAATCAAGAAGAGATAAAGATTGTAAGTTTATTGGCAATATTGTTCTTGTGTCAGCTTAACATATTGATATTTTATTGTTGTTGCTTCTAGATTCTCTCACTAAAGTCAAAAAGAAGTCAAAAGAAACCAAAGAAACATTGGTGGATCAGATCAGACAAAGTGTGGATGAATATAAAACTATTTACTCTTTCAATATTGAGAACCTACGTTCGTCAAAGTTTATTCAGGTAATCTTTATTATTTAATTTTTTTTTAGGTAACAAGGAAATTTGCTGTCATTGTATGAAAGAGCTCTATAATTGTCTTATTTCTATTGCATTTTAATTATTTAATGTTTAGATAAGACAAAGGTTCAAGAAGACGTCAAAGTTCTTTTTTGGTAAGAGAAATGTGATGGCGTTAGCATTAGGAAGAACAGCTGAAGAAGAAATCGGAGATGGATTGCACAAATTGGCCAAGACATTGCAGGGACAATGTGGATTGGTATTCACAAATGAAAAAGACAAAGAATTCGTTAAGTAAGTTTTATTTTACGTTTTTGGTAATATTTACTATTTATTACTACCGGCTTTTATTGATTCTACTGTTTTACATAAAATTGACTTGTAAATAATAGTTATTGTTCCAAGATTATAATGACTAGGTTGAAAGTACATTGCTTTAGGTTTTTCACAGAATTCGACGAACTAGAATATGCCAGAAGTGGGAATATTGCGACCCACTCAGTTCATTTGCCGGCTGGTCCTCTGACACAGTTCATCTTCTCTATGGAACCACAATTGAAAAGACTTGGTCTACCAGTCAAAGTGGCGCAGGGTTTTGTTGAGCTGTACGATGACTTCCAAGTGTGTTCAGAAGGCGATACCTTGACAGCAGACCAGTGCAAGATCCTGAAGTTGTTGGGAGAGAAGATGTCTACCTTCAAAGTGAATCTCGTTGCCAAATGGAGTAAGAAAGACGGATTCTCGACGTTCTGATTGTTGATTTTTTGTTGTGTATAAATTGTTATGAACTTATAAACGATGGATAATACGCGATTTCGTTTTAATGTCTTGAAATCAAATAAAAGTATATGTAATCAAGTATTTGCTAAAATAAGGAACTTTAATTGTTTTTAACTTTAAGATGATAAAGATACCAAGCAAAACCTTTCTGACGAGGTGGAGTTGTATGTCATTACAGTTAGTACGATACAAAACCGTAAAGCCCATCGAACCACGCTTCAGTCGCACAGGAGCATACCAAGGTGTAGACAGACTTATTCTGAAGCCATCTACACCAGCTTACATCCCAAACTACTATGATTCACAGAAGTTCATTAATACACGTGCTATTGTAGCGGTATTAAGTTTCACCATTATGATGGCGTATTTTGGATACTTCAGGTAATATACTTTTGCTAACTTTAGATACTAGTTCTCACTGCTTTAACTAAACATTGCTTCCAATTATTAATTCAACCAATTTTAGAGAACCAAATGATATAGACTTGATTTTGAACAGTGAACCTCACGTTCTGGCCGGAAATTTGGAAAGAAAGTTGTTGAAGGAACAGATTGAGCAAGCCAAAAGGGCTGGAAAACCAACCGATCTCTTGGAAGCCCAATTATCGTACGTTGATGTTAAAGAAGCTGCCATTAAAGCGACTTACGACAAGAAAAAGTAATTAAATACGACGTGTACAGTTTTATAGGCCAATGAAGTATTTATGACAAAAAGAATTTTGTTAAGCAGTGGCATAAGTTTTAAGGGGCTAAATGTATATACAGCTACGAGGTCAATAACTTATTTTATAATTGATTTAGGGCTAGAACCTTAATTCAGAATTGTGTGGTAAACTAATGTACCTTTTATGGTTTGTCTCCCAATTTTCTGTTTATGACCTAAAGTTTATTCTTCGGAGACCACCAACTTCCCGTGGTATTTGAGTTGGATCTGCAGGTTGACATTACACTGAAATAACTTTGAGAATTTGGCTTCGAGTTTCTTGGTTTCTGTTCGGAGAACTTTGTTCACGAGATTAGCCCATCGTTCCTTTTCACAAATCACGTCCATGATGACGTTGATCTCGTCCCCAACGTTTTCAAAGTCAGCGATCTTCAGTCGTAGTTTATAAGCGATATCTGCCGGTACCGTATTCAGAAACGCCGCTCGGGTGTGCTCTACCATGATGATATACGGGCTCTGTAAAAGTGGTTTAATCAACAGGGAAGACGTTATATCATCTAATTATTATTAATATATTAAATTTTACTGCAAACTTTAACCTTATATAGTTTAAAAACTATCAAACATGAGAGACTTACCTGTTTAAAAGGTCTTTCGTCTTCTTCCACTACATGGTTGAGGCCTTCAGCTTGCGTTTTGAGGAAACTTCGGAGCTGGTCCACTCCCTGCCCATTCTCACAGCTAATGAAGAAGACGCTGTTGAAATGGGGCCATCCCGTCTCTGTTTGGAACACTTTTTTGCTTTCCTGCCAGGGACACTTGTGAGTGGCTTTGTTGATGACCTTGCTGTAGACAGATTAAGTTATTGTTTGTAATGAGTTCAGTCACTTTAAACGTTAGTTTTATAAACAACTACTTACTTGTAATTCTCCTTCCACTCGTCGCTTTTCCCCTCCATAAAGTTGGCCAAAGGGTTGATTGTGAAGTTGTCGTTCCCCGCTGCCTTCTGTAATCCGCCCAATTTTACCTTTTTTAATTGAGTTGGTTGGCCTCCCACGTAGCCACAAGTTAGTACATTGGCCAGTTCGAGTAACTTGGTCTTTTGACGTACTAAATCAGTTTTGTTGATAACCAAGCTTGAAGGGATGTGAGAGTTTCGGTGTAAAAGATGTAATACTCTATGGTGAATATATTGTCCAGGTGAGGTGGCGTCCTGAAAGTAATAATACTTATAAAAACAAAAAATATAAGTTAATGTAGATTTTATGTTTTTCACAATAAACCATTCAAAATTTCACAAAAGCTCAAAGATAACATACACAAACTACCAGAACATGGTTCGCGCTTCTGAAGGCTTTCTCCGGATCGACCATGATCTTAGACTCTGAATGGGTGTTTATGACTTTCTTGGCGTGCGCTATGCCAATCAGTCCAGGACTATCGACCAGTGTCAGTTGCACTTCACCTTCTTTTAGTTTTGTTACCCAATTCTAAACAAATAATTTAATGCAACAATACTACTATTACATATAGATAAAAAATCTTACATAAGTGCCAAAACAGAGTCAGCATATGGCCTTACCTGTCGTGTGGTGTCGATTACTTTGCTGACAGCACATACATCATTTCGTATCAACTGATTGGTCAATGAGGACTTCCCAACATTGGGCGATCCGATTATGGCAACTCTGACTTCCTTAATAACTTTTGGAGAAACTGCTTGATGAAGAACTCGGGCATAACAAATAACAGTAGCCCCCCTCATTTCTGAATAACAATTAAAAAACAATACCTAAACCGATAAACTCAAAATTACAGTATCATGATTGCTATGTCTTGTTGATGGCATTATTTAAAAAATAAGTAGGAGTGGGAAAACCATTTGAGTATGATAAATCTTCAACAAAAGTTTATTATAACAATAAAACAACAACAAAGTGTACATTTTAAACAATTGAGCGATAATACTTGCAAAGCACATTACTGAACGCATAAATACTGTAATATGATCAAATGACTAAATCTATCAAGAATCCTACGAAGCTACACGGTTCTTAAGGTCGTCCCGAAAGTTCTAACATACGACAAAATAAAAGTTACCGTAAGGGTAAAACAGTCCCAAAGACTTGTTATAACTTTGCCAGAACGATGGGTACGACTAGTATTGTTTCTAAAAACATAAATGGCACTAACACAGTCGAAGTGGGTATGTACATGGGAAGCCTAGTCTATCACAGTGATTCAGGAGTTGGGTGCTCCAAAAGCACATACTGTTTTGTCAGTACCAACCCCAAGCATCACTTTGTGGGAGTGGAATCTCATGGCAGTTGGGCCCTTCTGACCTTCCCCACCCACTTTGGTCTGGGCCAAACATTTCTTGCCACAAACGTCGAACAGTCTGAAGTAGCCATCATTCGTGGCACACGATATCAGCTGCCCGTGAGGTTGAATGTCGACTGCTCTGATGGTCTGGTACTCTTTCGTCTTTGGAGTCGCTGAGAACCGCATCGTTGCCGGTGGAGAGGAGAAGGTGTCCTTGAACACGTTGAATTCTACTACCGGTTCTTGGAACATTCTCGGCTCCCAGAATCTGAAGTCACCGTCGGCTGAACCCACGATGATTCCTTGATTTTCTGGAGTGATGGCACAGTCCATTATTGCCGTTCCGAACTCGTGGAACTTCATTATTTCACATTCTTTGGCTGGGAGACGGACGTCCAGTACGTTGACAACTCCATCTCGAAAACCTGAAAACGTAAAATAATATATTTGAACAGCATGCCGTTACATGAGAAAGTAAATAAGTAGGAAATATAATAACTCACCACAACTTATGAGATTATTGCTCAAGTTCACTGACATCGCTGACACAACTTCGCTCTTACTTCTGAGGTTGATATCACGTTGAACTTGCTCTGCCCACGCATCCCAGATTCTACAAACTCTGACGTTTCCTGATGTCACAAGAGAACCAAAGTCTTGATCCCACCTAAAACAACATTACCTTTACTTTTGATCAATTTTGCAATGTAATCAACACATAGTTGAAAATTACTTAGTTCTACAACAATGTAAAACAATGCCCATACCTGTATAAAGTCAGGTTCTTGGAGGTATCCTTTCCCAGCTTGATCCTGCTCTGGTCCTTCATCAAATGGGCAGTTGTAATCAGTTCCGGCTGACCTTCGATCTCGTGGCCATGTTCGTGGAACTGAAGATCCCAAACTTTTAAAACTCCGTTCATTGACCCTGTCATTACAAGTTCGTGTGTTAATCCGTTGGCGACCATCAATTCTGTGATTCTGTCGCCCAGAATCCCTTCAGTAGACGCGTCGAACCATGCCTTCAAAGGTGAAACGTTTGTAGCTCTCTCCGAGTTGAAGATTGACACAATAGAACCGTCACAAGTGAACAAGTACGGCCGTAACATGCTCCATACCATACTGGTTTGTGGTGTTTGGACGTTAACATTTAAATGTTGCACATCACATCGGATCTTCTGTAAATTCATTTGTAAAATCAAAAATGATTATTTTTCAAATTTCTTATGATAGTGTGATATCAATATAATATCAAATCAGCCTAACGTACCTCATTTTTGAACAATTCCACATCGACAGCAGCCTTCTGTCGTAGACCTTCGTATGTATGCAAAGCCCAATCGGTAGGCTTAGCTTTGGTGAACGGGCATGACCCATCGACCAAGGAATTCCTGGTCGAAGTCGAAACTTCTTCATAAATTGTCTTGAAGATGGGCTCTTGAAACGATTTGGAACACCATTCTGAGAACTTTGTTGTCACTAACGCTTCGACCGGTTGATCTATGACTTCTTCGCTAACTCGAGCATACCTGCCTGATTGAGACCCGTAAATCTAAAATAGATATTTAACAAAGAGTTAGATCACCATCAGAACATGACACCCCAAATATTAAAAAAGATCTTACATTTCTTTTGGGCGTAAAAGATGTCGAAGAAGTCTGCAACAATCCGGTGTTCAACATGTCGTTGATAGAAGCACATTTCTTCAGTTGCTCCACATTTTTCTAAAAAACATAAGATAAAATCACTCCAATAGTATGCACAAATATCAGGAATATTTAAACATACTTGTTCAATATTGGTCATCGGCGATCCAACCAAGAACTTGACTTTGGGATTGCGATCAGCCATCGCTTTCTCAATGCCAATATCAGGAGATACGGAGCTCTTGATCTTGTTCAGCTTGTGTTCTCGATTGTGGGTGGCCAGCTCGTAAATGTGTCTGATTAGCCTCTAAAATACAGTCAAATGAACAATAACTACCAAAATATATCCAAACTGAGTTAGCTAGACAACTAAAGGTAACATATGCGGCCATAAAATATTTAAAATGTAACAATAACTTACTCTGGCCATCGTGGAAACATAAGGGAAAGAGTCGAAACAAAGGTACAACAACGACAACCAGATCCTTTCGAACGGGTCGTTGAAGGCTTTGTTCTCCAAGTACTTCATGTTTTCATACACCATTTTCCTAAAAAACCATGTCAATATTAAAAATAAGAAGTTCCAACTTATTTTACCAAAAATAGTATTATTTTGATATATTATTTCACTTTCTTTGATATTAAATCAAAAATATAAACACCTACTTCAAGAAATCAGGGAAAGTTTCGTCGCCATCTCCAAATCGAATAATGGCTTTAGATTCAGAGAGCTTCAGGTTGCCATTTTGTTCGAACCCATTCATTGACCTCTAAAATCACAATATAATAAATGTTACCTATGTGATCTACAATATCAAAACAAGGTTTACCTACAAAAAATTCAAGTTTTACCTGACTCATGGTTTCGAATTGTTTTGCAAAATATGTCTTGTTCAGCTGAATGAAAAGTTCCGAGAATCTTTGTTCAAAGTCGATGACAAACCATTGTATGGCTACTGTAAGCTCGGCGCGTACCAAAACTGATCCATCAAACGTGCACTTTTCACACATTTTGTCGCATACTTCGTTGTCAATCTAAATTCAAATGAAATAAATAATAAAAATAAATCTTACCACGAGACGATAATATTAACCTTTAAAGTATAATAGTTAAACTTACAGTAGTAGCGTGCTCATTGTTGACACTTCTATTCCGTACAAAACACCCCAATCCATAAACGGCAGCTGCTCTGACTTCTGGGAGTTCATCGGTCAAAAAGTCCATAGCTCTTTCGTAAGCCACGTTCCTGATAGCGTTCCATCGTGCCTTATCATACTCGGCCCACAATCTCCCCAGTCCAATCAGAAGCCACAAACACAACATCTTGCACTTGATCACCTCGTTGCTAGCCAACAACTCCATACACAAGGTCATGTAATCTGACTGAACCAGCTTTTCCTGAGCGATTCTGCATCTTTTGTCAATCAGCGTGGCCATGACAAAGGCCGGCACGATCTTCATTCTGGGCATAGTGCTACTGTCGTTCAGAATCTGAATAAAGTAGAAGTAGCCGTTCTCCTTGATCAACTCATGCTGACATTCTGGATCAACACACAGGATCTTGGCCCAAATAAAGGCTAGAGGACCTCTGAGATTGGGATCCGTGCTCTGTAGCAGTTTGAGTACGTAAGGGAAGATTCCGACTGACAAAGCTGCTCCAACTGCCCAAGCCCCCAAATCCACAAATTTGGCCAAAAGTTCTAGGGCCAATACTCTGTGAGATTGACTGAGAAGAACCTGTAGAATAACTGGCAGCTCGTTTGGAGGTTTCCTTTTCTCGATTCCAAACTTCAGCCACACTTCAAATGCCTTCAGGTGATCGACGAAGAAGTTGCTCGTTCCTTCCGATTCAAATGTCTGAATCTCCAACACTAAAAGTATACATTTCAAATGAAATTTTAATAAAACTAGAATAAAATAACAGTTTTGAACAACATGCAACGTTGCAAAACTCACAATTGTGTTTCAACGACGATTTGACAAAGAATTCGTTCCTCCCGATACACAGAATGTTCTTCTTGAGGCACCTTAAGTTAGATATGTTGGCAAGACAAATGTCCATCGTGTAGTCCCAGTATTCCCACAACGGATGAGAAGCTACAGAAGGTAACGCTGGCTGACTGACAACTTGACAGCTATTCTCCAACATTATTCTTTCTGCTAACAAGAAGCTACGAAACAGTGAAGCTGTTAGTAAATCCTGAAATTTTAGTTTTTATGGTTGCTTCATCGGCGAATATCTAAAGTTGAAACAAAATATAAACTAACTTACTTGTCTAAACAGTCTCTGGAAAGTGTCAGTACTCAACGCATTCCATGCTATCGTATCAGTAATCGCTGTGAATATCCAATTCAGTTCTCCAAGCACCGTCCTTCGATCAGTCAGTTGGCCAGGCAGTTGGTCAATAATATCTGGAGGATAGTTGTCCTTTGTACCTGTTTTCACCATGTACCACAATAAAGAAGTTTGAATAGGTGTGGTTAAACATGAGGTAAATAGATCAGCTGGCAAGTCTGGATGTTGAGGTATCAGTTCTCCGGCACGACAAGCCCCCATTTGAATGGTTTCCTGTAATATTTTAAATATACTTGACGTAGCACTATATTTTTAATGCAACTCTACATTTCCTTTATTACAAATGGAATATAAGAATACCGTTTAAACGTCACCTTATCATACGCAAAATTACTTACATCAAGTTTGCATTCCCTTGATCTAGCCTGTAATGCTCTAAATTGTTGTTCTTCAGCAAACCGCGTGAACATATTGACTATGGTCCCAGCTGAATTACAGTCCCATACATAAATCGTCGGACTGCCCATCCATGATTGTAAGTCATATAAAGAAAGTGGAATGTATTGTGTGATCGTTCGGTTGAAAACCCAGATTTCTCCAGCATCTGTCGGTCGTGGAACACCATGCCCATTAAAGTGGAACAACACCCTCTCCTCCTTGGCATTTCTTCTTAAGGTTTGACACAACTTTTTGACCGTTTCAATCGTTGGATCAATTGCAGTTTTGTACCTAAAAGGGCCTTATACTACTTTTAATAAAAAAGTGTGTAGATTCTGTTATGATTTTTGAAAAATCGATTATAAATTTCTACTAACTTTTCTATTAGGTTTAGGTCCAAAACAGTGACTCATTTGAACAGAAACAATATAAACATCAACTAGTCACAAGTTACCTAAAAGCCCAAAATATAAAAAATATTTTGAAACTTACCTTGCTCTAGGTTGTAATTTTTCATAGTTGCTTTGTAAGCTAAGAGCTATCTTATTAGCCGACTTCTGTGGACTACAAAGAACAGATTCCACCCAAGCCTGCTTTCTTGGCCCATTCGGTGCTTTCGGAACATCTGGAGGATCTACAGCAATGTTCAAACACAAAACAAGTGCCACAGAAACTGTTTTCGTGCGATCTTTTGATTTACGCCTAAAATTAGAATAATCTTTCAGTGATTTGCCAGACGAGGTCTAGTTTAACTTTAAGAAATATTTAAACGCACCAAAGCTCTTTATCAACAACATTATTTTCGTTTCCGTTGATTTCCTCAGTGTGCCGTGCTTCTCGGAACCAAACCTTCTCAAACTCCATTAGAATATGTTACTATTCTACTTATTCATTGGTCTTGGAAATCTTTCGGATCATGTGAAAATATTTATGGAAAACCAGCTGAAACGGAATGCCAAAACAGCGAAAACGACGCAAGATTTGAAGCGAAACAAATTCTTGTTTTTTAGAGAAAAAGCCGGGTTTCTTCATCAAATCCAATAAATCAACTAGGAAAATGTTATTTTTCGCAACTTTTAAATATGACAATAATTTTATAATAAATAAAACATAAAAATGTTTATTATACCAAAATAAATATTATTTTTGGTCAAATCTAGACGGCGTTAGTGGTTCGTATTACAAAGAGCACATCACCGGACTGTTAGAGTATTGTTGAGCAATACACATTATAGCATTTTATTCTACACGTACACGACTCAAGAAAGATTCGATTGTCCTCATAATTTTTGGAAATACGAAGTCAGCGTATGTTACCACGACTAACAGTACAGTTGCGGTGCCGAGAATAACCTAAAAATTAATTTTGTTCAATTTCTTGCTTTTATGTTTGAATTTCAATAATGGGTATTCAACTGCTACAAAACTGTTTGCCAAAGGGAGATAAATGTAAAAATGAAGTCACTTTCAGTGGTCTTTCTGGTGAGAAAGACTTCAGCTCTCAGTTTGATTTTACCTTAAAACTGAACAGAAGAGCTGTTGTGAGAGTCCATTGAAGGGGCAGCGTAAACGTAAAGTGTTGATAAATAACTGAAAATATTCTTTTCATCAAAAATACGGCGACTAGTTATTATCTGATTAGGAATTTTAGCTAAAAATGACGTTAAAATAGATTTTAAATAATATAAAATTTAGTTCCATTACCTAATATGGCTAGGCCTGGAAAGAAAGCAACCCCCACGACTGACAGTAGAATAGCTAGCGAGCTTTGGAAGCCAAGTCTTATCATTTCGCGCAAAAAACTGTTTGTCGCTGAACTCTTTCGTGTTTGAGTTGGTGGGTGACACACTTTCTCAAGGTCTTTTTCAAATTAAAATTTAAAATATTCATAATTAGGGAGGTGATAAGTACTGAAACTGTATTATAAGTTGTGATTTTGTTAAGTCAATTTTAATTATTATATGTTGCACCATACTAAATGTTGTCTAAATTTGAACAATGACAAATCAAGCGATAGTCCATAACAACTTTATTCATAATTTAAGGAATTATAATTATTAAGCTGATAGTAACCAATTATGCCAGTTGATAACAACCTTATTCATAGTTTTTGAGGAATGCAACCCGTCTAGGGATCAATATTATGCACGCAACAGACAACAAAATAAATTAAAGTTCGTCTCTCTTGATCAGTTTGTGGAGTTCGATGTCGAAGTACAAGGTGGAGTTGCCTGGGATCTGTGGAGGTCTTCCGTCGACGCCGTAGCCGAGGCTGGGTGGGATGACAACATGACGACGTTCTCCTTCACACATGTTGGTCATGGCAATGTCCATGCCCTTGATCACCTCCTTGGCGGCCAACTTGAAGATGAAAGGTGAGTTTCTGGAGAAGGACGAGTCCACGAAGGTGCCGTCGGCGAGATGAAGACGGTAGTGTTGGTGGATGGTATCTCCTGGAGCTGACTTGCGACACTTGTCTTCTTCGATCTTGTGAGTTTGTTTGATCTGAACTCCTTCCTCGGTGGTCCACTCTTCTCCTGGGTTAGGGCGAACCAAATCGACCAGTTGGACGGTGTAGTACAGGATTTGGTCGGACTCAATGTTGTCACTGAAATTAGACTTATTTTAATCTTTTCATTGTCTTTATATGCTTAAAATGTTGGGGTCGTGCCTTTTCAGGTTAACCTACCGTTCTCTGCCACTGTCTCCGAAGCCGAGCTTTCCTGGGATGACGACCTTTCTCTTTTCTCCGATGCACATTCCTAAAATACGACATTATTGTTGAATACAGTATTGAAATAAGACTTTGACAGTCTCGAGAGTAATCATGATAACTTGCCGGTCATAGCACGGTCCATTCCTGGGATAACTTGTCCAGCTCCGAGTTCGAAAACGTATCTGAAGATGTGACAATTTATTCATTGGTCTTTTCATAGGGTTTATCATGATTTTATTGGATAACCTAACTGTATATTAACCTAAGCATTAAAAACGCTATGGAACTGATTCAACTTTTACGACAAAAGTCTCTTTTTTACAGTGAATTCGTATTATACCGACGACCAGCTAACTTACGGAGTTCCTCCAAAGTTTGATCCGATCTCTTTGCCATCTTTGTCCGACAACTTGTAGTACTGATGGGCCTCATCTCCAGCCTGGGACTTGATCTTACACTTCTCGGCAGCGATTGGTCTGATGATTTTGACTTCAAGACCATCATCGTCTTTCCAGCTTAATTTCTGGCCTTGGAAGGTGTTCTTGTCATCCTTCTTCTCCTCAGCTGACACCATCACCAACACCGACAAGAGGACGAACTTCCACATCCTAAAAGAATAATATTGGATTAGATAGAGTAATCTATAAGGATAATATACAAAGTAGTCCCGTGCTATTGATAAAACAGCAAATATATTTGAAAGTACACTATGAAAATGGCAAAATCTGTTCAAATATGTTTAAAGTGAGTCCTAACTTTTCGAAATGGCCTAAAATGTTACAGTATGCGGCAACAGACATAACTGTCGATGTAAACACAAACAGTACAAGCTATGTATAAGATGGAATAAGATATTATGGAAATTAGTGATCTTTATACGAAAAGAAAGGCTCCACGTCGCGCAATTGCAGTTTTTGATTTTGGGAGTGAAGCTTGGAGAAGAAAGGTGCCGTTCAGTGGGGGGAGAGAAGAAAGAGCGACTGGTCAGCAGCCGCCCCTTTTCCTTAGTCAGTCCAATCTTTCGAACGCCCAAAGGGCAGGGATCAAAAGGAGAATGTCGTATCTTCCCACACCCTTTCCTTTATCTACTATAACGTTCTTGTCGTATCGTACGTTACCATGGTAGACTGACATCTTTTATGTGTCGGTAAGTGTTTGCAATAATTGTTGCGCAACGAGGGAATCCGTCGCTTCAGAATTCTCAAAACTTGGGAAATACGACTGCTTCGCCTCTCTAATTATCCAGTTTGAAGATATCAACAGAACAAGATATGTCAGAAACATAAGATAAATAATCAGCTTGGTCAAAAAGTTCATAAAAACAGAAAACACACACATATCCACTTCAACAAACTTTTGTGCAAGTTACTCTCTATAATAGCATCTCCACAAACTTCTTGACCTATCCATGAAATCTTGACAAAGATACCATTAAAGTGATAAGACACAAAGCGTGATAACAAGAAACGTATTTAGGCAACAAATTGGAAAGTATTACTTGAATGTTCGGTGGTTTCCCAATAAAACATATGGGCAACGTATGTTTACATCTTTCGTATAACTTGTCCCCCAGATGCACTTTAAATAAACAAAACAAACTCTTTTAAATCTCACAAGATTAACATTGAAATGCGATGAATTTGGAAAAAATAATAATTAAGGTTAATATCGCTGAAAAGTGATTGATTTGTTACCTAAAATACTCCGATATTACCTAAATTAGTCTGATGTTACCTAAATTGATAAAAACAAAAGTTTGTTCACCTTCCAATGATGTGATTATGCAAATTTGTCATTGATAAGTGTCATAACCTAGACAGAGACTGTTTTTTGAGAAGGAGTAGAGTTCCGCTCACTTGTTTTATCATAAGATGTCTTATAAAACTCGCTGTTTGTGGAATAAAACGCAAAAGGTTGTGTTTCGAATTGGTTCCCTGATCTCAGTTCGTTCGCTTTCATTCACACAGAACATGTCTTCCTTACAGTACAAGGTAAGTTTATTTTGTTTGACTTCTAAAAAGAATTTCAAGACCTGGAATGAGCAAGCAATCGTTATATGGCCAAATTTTAAGATTTAATTAACAAAAAGTCATATATGTTAAGATTAGCTTTAAAACTGGTCAAAAAACAAATATTAACATAAGAAAAAGTTAATTTCAGGAGGTTGTGGCAAAGTTGAATTCTCTACAAAGCAATGCTGTGACATTGCAACTCCTCAAATCCAAGCGTAACGAAATGTCACAACATAATTTGGCCGAAACCCAATTTTACCTCCGGGAGTTGAATGTTACTGTAAGTTGTTTTATTTGCTTCTTCACGGTTACTTTGTTCATTTTTACCATTATATTATACTAAATCAACTATAATTGTAGAATGAGGATGTAAATCGCTTAAATCCGGTTCACATAGCTGGGACCAAAGGAAAAGGCTCCACTTGTGCCTTTTTGGAGTCAATTTTAAGGTCTCAAAACTTTAAAACTGGATTTTACAGGTATGTTTGTAGTTTTAAGTATTTTTTGTTTTTTGGTTGTTTTTTCAAAGATCTTATATTATTTTTCAGCTCACCTCATCTTGTGCATGTTCGCGAACGCATCAGGATCAATGGAGTTCCGTTGACTGAATCTCAGTTTATATATTACTTTAATCAAGTGTATGATACTGTAAAAACAGCTGTAAGTTTGTATTTATGGAAATTTAACAGTGGACAAGTAATGTTATATTATTTCTTTTAACTTTGCTTTTAAAACATGTTGTTATAGGCAATTAGCAGTTATATTAGTTTATAACACTGTAAGAAATAATGAAAAATTGTTTTAGTCAGAAGAACATGACGTTCCAATGCCGGCTTATTTCAAATTTTTGACATTACTTTCATTTTTTGTATGTAAACATGAACAAGTTGATGTTATGATAGTGGAGGTGGGGATTGGAGGCGAGACGGACTGCACGAATGTCATAGAGTAAGTTGATAATATAAATTGATTAGAAATCAGTGTCAGGTAAATAAAAGGGCAGAAACTTCTTTTTTTTTGCTTTTTAAGTACGTAGAATTGTTTTTTTTTATAAATAATTTTAGGTATGATTTGAAATATCATACCTAAAATCGAAAAAAATGTTTAAAAGAGGGCTTAGAAGGAAAATACTGTAAATTGTCATTTAGGAAACCAGTAGTATGTGGTATAACGTTACTGGACTTGGACCATGTCAACTTATTGGGTAATACGATGGAAGAGATTGCTTGGCATAAAGCAGGTATAGTTAAGAAGAACCGGCCAGTAATAGCAGTACCGCAACAAAAAGATGCCGAAGCTGTGATTAGAAGGAGAGTTGAGGAGAAAACTGTAAGTGTACTATAATAGCTAGCTTTATTTGTTGATAACAGCTAGTGTAATATAAATTACTGTAAAATAGCTAAATTTTGGCATTAAAATTTTTACTTTTGTAAGATTTTTTGTATAAAACAAGTTTTGTTGTCATTTATGGTAAGATTATTGAACTTTAGGGCACTTTAGTAGAATTCACACCATTTGCGAAGCTCGGTTTGTCAGAAGATACGATAAGATATGTTGACTCACTGGGCAATCACCAAGAACAAAACGTTGCGTTGGCTATATCCCTGGCCAATGTTGTGATGAAGGAGTTGGACAAGCCATTAATGACACAAACTGCTTTAGAAGAGGCTATTCTGAATACACATTGGGCAGGCAGAAGTCATATTCTGAAGAAAGACAACGTTACCTACTATCTGGATGGAGCTCATACCTGCAAGAGCATTAAGGTACTGTATTTTTGTAATTTTCTGGAAGTTCTCGATTTTTTAAAAGTATTTTTGAAATTATGTAATATATTTATAAAGTGTCAACTTGTCAGGAAAAAGATTATGTTATCCATGATATTATTTTAGTGTTGTTCTGATTGGTTTGGCAAGACGATATCCTCAAAGATAAATGGCCACAAACCCTTAATAGTACTATTATTCCAATGTACTGGTGACAGAGAGCCAATGTCACTTTTGAAGACATTGTTGACGGAAAATGAGTTTGACTATGCCATCTTCACATCGACGAGGTTATATATGGTGGTGGAGAAGGTGAACGACAATACCAATCTGAACACGAGTGACCAAGCACAGAACCAAAAGTGTGAGGAGAGTAAGGATGCTTGGAAGACGGTCATGAGCAATGTAGGTTTAGTTTCAGCTACTTCTAATATTAATAAATTGTGGTGGATAATATACTAAAATTTGTTATAATTGATTGAACCGAAAAGATTGGTGTTATTTTTTGGATAATATATTGATTTCTTATACTATTGGCACTTCAGGACAATGTAACCACAACCAACTGTATCCAAGACGCTCTGAAGCACGTTCATCAGATGGCGGAGAACAATAAATCAGTCGCCGTGCTGGTGACGGGCAGTCTTCATCTGGTGGGGGGAGTGTTGTCTTTCGAAGATGAATAAATAATATAAAACGGATGTCGGATATTACTTTAGAGGCTTTGGCCTTACATTTCAGCCTAATCCTTTGAAGATGGCTAACGTGGATGTTGAGGATGGTGTGCAAGTCAGGATGGAGAAAAACAAGATGGCTGAGGTCACGAGAATGCTTATTGTAAGTCGTACCGGTCAGCAAGTTTGTATAAAATATAAAGGAAAACGAAATTTCTTGGTCTAGTATAAGAGGAACTAGTAAATTGCATCAGATGGGTATTATGTAATATTAAAGATTGATATTTATCTAACCAAGTGTAATATAAGGTGATGAGAAGATGGCTAACCGGAGAGCTAGCCAAGGAAGCTCGAATCGAGCACAGTGATGCCATGATGTCAACTTTCTTCGAATCCATAGCCACAGGCAACTTGAGGCTTCTGAAGCAGCTGGAAGACCGTCAGAGGAAGTCGTGGAAACAGAAGATTCAGAAGCTGTTGGGTAGCACTTTCTCTGTGTCGTCATCGCTGTTTTACTACTGGACTGGGATTGTGACATTGTGTTGTGTTTACAATATTATGACCGTCACTCTGGGCGTTTTCGAGGAATTCACTGTATATTATGGGACATGGATCAAGTACAATATAGTTACTGATCTGGTTAACTTCGTGGACATCTTGGTGCTGATGAGGAAGGGTATGCTGATTGAGAGAGTAACTTTGGTGTTTTAGAGAATATGCAAGATGGAGTTTTGGTCAACAGTTTCTGGAAGACGGCCCAAATGTACTTCATGAGGTAAGGTCAAGAAGTTTGTGGAAATGTTTAAGTCTTTCAAGAATTAATGTCATTTTTTAGCCGAACCTTCCTACTAGACCTGGCAGCCTTGTTACCTACAGACCTCTTCCTACTCTTCATGCCCAGATTCACTTTTATTCGTGCCAACCGGCTGTTCAAGGTGCACCGAGTGTCGGACTTCATCATGCGAACTCAGGTCAGGACCAACTTCCCTCATCTGTTTTTGCTCTTCAGACTGATCGTGATCTGCTACATGGTCTTTCACTGGAACGGCTGTCTCTACTACCTCTTCAGCCTGATGTTCTCCTTTCCCAATGCCTCCATCGATGACTGGGTATACACTCCTGACAAGATACCTGACGTCAGGTTTCCGTCGTGTGATGCCAGGTTCAATGTAGGCACTTGTACGATCGATGAAAGTGGCATGGATTACTTGAATAGGGAGAGTTACATCGATGTGTTGGTCGACTTTTACCATGATAGATTCCATGAGACCGACTTTGGCAACTTCACCAAGAAATACAGTTTGTGCTTCTACTGGTCGGCCTTGACATTGACGACGTTGGGTGAGCAACCTTGGCCGAACAATACTTTCGAGATGTTGTTTGAGGTTACTGACACTCTGCTCGGGTTGTTACTGTTCTCCATCATTGTTGGAGACATTGGTAACATGGTGACTAATGTAAATGCAACGAGGATGAGCTTCCAGGAGTTGAGAGATGGCTGCAAACAGTTCATGGATTTTAGGTACGTTTTTAAAATTAAAATTTTAATAAACTTAAGTATATATTGTAGTAGAAGCGGTGTAATAAATACTAAAGTACAGATATCGTTACTATAATAACTTGTGTGTATTATAGTTATAAGTTAGTTACTTAGTAACCTTTTGAAGTAGTAATGTAAACTTTTGTGTAGGGATGTTCACCATGTAGTAGCCAAACGTATCATGGACTACCTCGAATATAGCTGGAGTGTAGGACAATTGACTTTGGATGAAAGTCAGATTGTACGATCGCTACCGACAAGATTACATGGTCAGCTTGCTGTACATATTCACATGGAAACTCTTAAGAAGGTCACTTTGTTTCAAGTAGGTTCATCATGATATAATATGTCATTGTCAAGTAAAAGTCGTATGTTAACATAAAGAACGTAGGTTTTCACTTATATAATATAACAGTAAGTACTGTCAGTAAGTAATAACTTTAAAAAAACAAAACTGCTATGTAATGAGATTTAAATTTCTATCTACAGGAATGTGAATCTGGTATGTTGTACGAGATGGTGATGCGACTAAAGCTACAAGTATTCAGCCCAGGCGACTTTATCTGTCGAAAACATGACGTTGGCAAGGTAAGTAACAGTTTATAACACAAATAACATGTACAATACTACTAGTACTATTACTGATGGCATTTTTAGCCTTGAAGAGTTACAGTAATCGTTGAAACAATAACAAGTTACTATCCTTCCACCGAGTATTGAGGTCTGTTGACACGCATCTACACCACCCAGAGGTAGTATGTTACAGCCTCGGACCATTGAGATTAGGGAGCGATCGTCATTTATAAAGTTACCCACTAAAACAAGGTCAACATAGCATGAACAATATTATGATAGCTAAGAATCTGCGTATATATATAATATTATTATCTAAGGCTGTGATAATAGGACCCTTTATAATATAAAAGGGAGGATCACAGTGTTTTTGAAGGTACTTACTCTTGTCCACCCCTCCAGAGTAGGTAGCTATCTTGATGCAGCCAAAGAACCCGAACGGACATGTCTGTGACATGTAGCGGTTACACAACTTGTCATTGCCGGTCTTCATACACTGATAACAGTTGATAGCATTGGCCGAATGTAGGATCGAGAACACCACCACCAAGAAGGGACATATACTGGTCATCGTATGTCTGTTTTTTATTATTTGCGCAAACGAATTCTTTACCGCCTGAGGGCGTGTTTGCGTTGCCCATAAAAGAAGACATCAAATTGTGAATCATAATTTAATTCCTCTCCAAAACGTTGCCAACATGTATGTAGTTGCTTTAACAACATACGATTATATAATACTTGTTTTATGAGATCTTAGAGGTGTTATGGTACTGTAATGTCATGTTATAATATGATTGTATTGCCGTATCTTCCTCTGCTACAGTAAATATTGTTTAAAAAGACACGTTAAAACATCATAACATCAAAAATGCTGTAAAAAAACAAAACTAACTTTAGTTACCTTGCAGGAGATGTACATTATAAAGAAGGGCAAGCTCGAAGTCGTGGATGAAGCCAAGAATATTGTGTTTGTCACCCTGGAAGAAGGAAAAGTGTTCGGAGAACTGTCGATTCTGGATGTTCCTGGCAATAAGAACGGCAACAGAAGGAGTGCCTCCATCAGATCTGTTGGGTATTCTGATCTCTACGTTCTGACAAAGGAAGAGCTTCTGGAAGTGATGAGAGATTACCCCGGCTCCAGGAACTCTTTGGTCGAGAAAGGTGAGGTTGTGCGGGTTTTGTCCGAAAATATTTGGCGAGGAAATTGTGGGCGCAGTTCACGGGCAACGTTATACGAAAGAAGAAAGTTTAGGTTGTAAAAATAGGTATACAATATTAGTTTTCTTATCAAATGCGGTATTATAGGCAGTAGTTTGTGGGTCCAGTTGATTTTCATTTTGTTTCAAGTGCTTCTGATCAGGCTTTTATATGTTTAGACTTTTTATGACTTTCTTTGCTACTGTATATCTATACCTATTTGATAATAAATCAAAAAAGAAACGCAAATTCACAATTACAGCCAAAGAGATTCTACGCAAAGACAAGATTTTGGACGAAGAATTAGCCCAACGGCAAGGTAGTTGGGCCAATCCAGTCACCTTGATGATCGAAGAACGACTTGAACTTCTAACTCAAGAGGTCAAGATGTTCACCATGTTGTTGGACGAATATACCGAGAAAATTTATGTAAGTTTGTTGAGCATGTTACAGTAGTTTGAAGAGAAACCTGAACGAGTGGAAGAGACGGGTGTTTAAACTGGAGGCAGCTTACAATCGACAGATGTACTCTCACTACTACACGGACCTAGAGGACGATGATGTTGATGTAGACGACGGACTCTTAAAGCCTGGCGTCATCTGAGAACTGATTAAAGACCAATAAAGGATATACTGTAATCTTATCAGGCAGCATAGCTATCTACTTTGTATATGCAGGGGAAAGTATATTGATGTAGGGGTAGGCAAGGGCTGTTGTGCCATCAGAAGCTGCTTATCGAAAGATGTAGTATGTAAGATGACTTACGAGGATATTATGTTATAATCTTTATATTATAGTAGCTTAGTACAGCTAGTTTAGTTATGAATTTGCAAATAGTATGTTCTCACTACTGAGTGATATACTTTTTGAGTATATTAGTGTAAGGTCATAATAACATCTTGAACTTGCTTTTTGCAGCTTATACCTACTTATAGCAGTTTTAATTACAGTCAGACTTCTACTTTGTTGACATAGCAGTAGTTTGTTTGTACTTTTGGGCCGGCAGAGTGGTGGATGCTCTTGTATATATATATACATGTATGTGTGTTTGTGACACTCCAAAAAACAACAGTAAATCCAGTAATTGGCGCAGATATCCCTACACATATTCACAAAACTCTGGTTAATAATTTACTGTTTTTTAAAGTTTTGCAGCCGGCTGTCTTTAAGGATTTTTGGGAAATTATTGTGAGGGATACAGGCTTATGTGAGGTGTGTCTGATGTATGAATTGTGGTGTAATGTTGTATACAGTGTCTGGTATAGAGGTTTTAGTAGATAGTACAAAAGTACTTATTTATCTGACAGATATGCACCGTTATTATCGTATAACATGGCCAAATCTAGAAGACCTAGAAAACGAGGCGTAGTCTGTCACACGTTACCTATTTACTATGTCACAATCTTGCTTTCTTATATAAGCTACATTGTTGTTGTGTATGCTGGTATATCCTTGTCGTAGTACAACTCATAACATACCCAAACAAAGGAAGTATATCACGTTTATTAGTCAGACCCAATTTAACGGTTAATTTAAGCAAGTTGCGATGAAAGCCGGCTGTCCTTAAGCGACAATCAATTGGGGGTGGAGTCTGATTATGGCCGTTCTCGGTCAGGCGTGCCACGTTTTGGGAATCGGGCCAGATTGGAAGATTGGGTTATTTTATGATGTTTACTGCCAGTCTATTTGTAGATCATTTACTGTACTCATTAGTCTCATTATGCGCATTGTCATATCGAAGGGGGGGGGGTATGTTATGTTAGCTTCCATTAGCGATGCCTGGGGTCGAGTTACTTGGTAGAAACGTTTCCTCGTTCATTATGTATGAATGACCGTTTGATAGGGCATATTAGAGTAGGTATGTACATTAGCTATGCTATAACAGGTATAACTAGTATAAGAAAGCAACAGCATATATTTATCATAGGTGCAATAATAACAAGATGTACTTATGTAGTATAAGTAGGTCTCTGCCTAGTATAATATAAGGCGACAGCCGTGATTAATATGTTGAGATCACCTGTAAAACTAGGTCGCAGGTATGTACCTGAGCTTGCACAGAAGCCGTATCCAAAACACAAAAATAATTCTACGTTTTTGCCATTATATATTGTACATTGACTTGTGGTGAAGCCATGGAAGTAATCCCAATTTTGTAGCTAAGACATGCCTTTTTTACTGAATAACAAATTACTATTTTGGGTGACATCGTATAAAGGTTTGGTTTTACATTTGTCAAGGCTTTTGAGAAAGTTAAGTTTTTCAAATTTAAAATTTTTAAAATTAATTTAAAATTAAATATTGCGTAACACGTTGTTCATTTATTATGGTGGAATTGGTTGGTAGGTCAAAAAGTTTGTAGAATTTGGTTTTAGGATGTCGAGAAAGAGATATTGCAAAGTCAATGTTTATGTTTTGGTCAATATGGTTTAAAAACAGTATCTTCCAATTTTGAAAACTTAAAATTTGAATTTGGCGGGCTTTCTGGCATAGAGCTTCACGAAGTTTCACAACTAGAGAAAGGTGTGTATTTATTATTCAACCCGTTGTTTACCTTCTTTATGTAGTTATTATGTTCAATTGGCAAGGCTTTCTTGAAATTACTGGCCAGAACTGACAGTTTTAGGTATAAATGAATTTTAAAAAATTTTTACTTTGAGTATCTTGTTTTGTTCTTCCTTGATCATCCTCTTTACCGCGGTACCTAACAGTATGTACTACATATGTCATTGCTTTGTCTCGTATTACATAGATACACAGTATGAAGATGTTTGTCCTTATTGTCTCGAACTTGGTCTTTATTCCAAATAGCCTCATCTCATTTTGGCCATACTTATTTATTGCCTAACCCCCCCCATCCTTAAACAGTTATTATTATTTTCGAAACGGATTTTTTTCACGGGGCCGAGTCGCACGGTGAAGCACGGCCGCGCACTGGCCGATACTCTTGGTTCTTCTTCGAAATCCGTGAAAACTTCATCCGTCAACTGTATCTGGCATCTTCTGTCAGGAGCATGGAGTAGTGCGTTGTTGTTACTGGATACATCTCGTATTTGTGTTGTTGTCTTGTGTGGTTTACTGTGTTCGATGCATAGTTAAGTGGTCGTATCTTCTGTCTTTTAGAATTACATTAACTTTAAATGCTACTATTTTAGATAATGTTATTTGAAACAATATTAATAGTAATGTTAACATATAAAGCTTGGCCCAGCTTTAATCTACCTATTTTCAGTCTGGACTGGCTACTGGACCAGTGTTTCATCATGTTGTCCTACCTTCTGAACGGTCATCTGACGTTGTTCTGCGTACTGTCCGGCGTCGTGCTGAATCTGGTCTGCATGTACGTCTTCATCCGGTTCCGGCACGGCAGCACGCCCGTTATCCAGTGCTATTTGGTATGTTTTGATGGTAATTGTGACGTATACGTTTCCGAATGTTGTGATTGAACGAGGAACTTGTCAGCTCAAGTTTGAGGGAGTTTTAGACTTATATTTACTTTACTCTATGTTAATTTAAATTTAATTTTAAATTAAAGTTTTAAAATAAAAGTTAATATTTATATTACCCATCTTTATTGCCATCACATAGCTATCACACTGTTATCACACTTGCATTATTTATGATTTGTAACTGTCAATACCTCTTCAGATTACATTAACCGCGTGGCAGACGGCGTTGTTGTGTAACGCCTTCCTACTCTACTGTCTCCCCACCCTATGGTACGGTCACGTGGTATCTCGGGGAGAGTATGCTCGAGTGTATCCCTATGTCTACGCTCTTGCCAACACCACACATACCGGGTCAGTGTGGATTGTGTTGACATTGACCATCGACCGGTTTCTGGCCCTATGTAAACCATTAACACATCCGACCATCGGGAAAAGGAGGTAGGTTAAAGGGATTTATGTTGTGTTTGGTAGTAATTTTGAGGGTAAGGCAACTTTTTGCATTGGGATGCTTCGTATAAAGGGGCAAATATGACATTTTGTGGTATTTTTGATGATTTTTTGATGTTATTTTCAACATAAAATGAAATTTTTATTTATAAAACTTGTTATGATTTTAACACTTGGTATTGTGTACCAGTATACATAACAGTAAAATCAATATTTACAATTTAAGAGGCTCAAAATGGTTGATTATGTCTAATTATTGTACTGTAATTACAAGCTTACTGTCTTGTTAGCGAAATTACTTCAGTGAACTGTCTGTCGTCTCTCTTTCTCTATCTCACACAGTATTTCTCTTTCTCTCCTCTACTCTCTCTGTCTCCCACACTCTCTTGCTTGGTTTTATTATATAATTTATAGATTTACTTTACTATGCCATTTCTTAATGAAATGGGTCGGAGATCTGCGGCTGAAAGTGTAAAGCCTGACATTTCAATTGACATAATGTAAATTAAACAGATACCACGAATATCACACGTGACGTGGCGTATTTTTAGGTCCGAGTTGTGTTATAGTACACAGAAAGTTGAAAGCATAACAAAAAACGTGTGAATAGTACTATAAATAGTATGATCATGGGTTAAAAATAGCAACAGTAAGAGAGATTACTTAGCTTACTGTGAAATGACACAAAACGTTACAGTAATATTGTTACTGTATCTAAGGCTATTATGTTTTGATATAAACAACATATCACTTTGTAGTGCTAATAGTACCATTTCAGCCGCGTAAAGAAGCTGATGGTGTTTGTATCTATCTTGGCCATGTTCTTCTCGGTACCTCGTATCTTCGAAGTGACTACAGTCGTATCGTGTCTCCAAAAGGACCACAATTGTGCTCCACAAGTAGTTCGTACCAATCTACCAAGCGACCGGTTGTACTGGACAGTGTACCATATTATACTCGGTACTGCGTTCGTTACTTTAGGGCCATGTTTACTGTTGTTTGCTCTGACTCTTCGTATTTCTATGGCGCTACGGAGAGCTACACGAAGAAGGAAATCGTTGTGTCAAGTCGTTAACGAAGGGACGTGTAGACAAGAGTTTTCAAAGTAGGTTTAGGTGATATTGAGGTTACTTTTTGTCCAAAGTAAAATATAAAGTTTAGAATTTACTTTTAAAAAGATTTTTTTACTTGTAACTTAATATTGTACTGAATGATGGTATAAAGCCAAAGTTTAATTTTCAATGGTTTTTAGCAAAGATCACCGCGCTAACGTGATGTTAGTGTTGGTAATAGCCAAGTTCTTGATATCTGACATTCTACCAACCGTAGTTGATGTACTAGAACATGTAAGTTCCATATTTCTCATGATTTTAAGCAATCTGGCATAATTTTTAAAATTTTAAAGTTTATTTTAAATTTAATTTAAATCCTCAATGCTTTGCTTATGTTGATTACCATTTTTTAATGTAGTTCTTGTTACTACAGCCAAAATCTTGTTATAATCTGTAGAGTACTTAATATGCTTTAAATGTAAAACTAAAGTTCACCTAATTCCAGTTAGTTGGAAATCATGCGTTTATGTCAAGTGCGACAGCTACAGTGTTTGTAGACTTCAGTAACTTCCTACTGGTATTGAACTGCTCCACCAACTTCTGGGTCTTCTTCTTCTGGGGAAAGAGGTTCAGAAGGTACTGTTTCTGTTTGTTGTCCAACTCTTGTTGCGCTCCACTGTTCTCCAAATGGATATCCAAAGAAGCTGTAAGTTCTTGCTTCAACAATACTCTTTATCTTTGTCGGGTGGGAACATAAGGTTAGGGGTAGTGGAAGTTTTTTTTAAACTAAATTTTATTATTAAATCATAATTGAAAAAATGTGCTTTATTATACTTTTTTGTGAAACATTAGTCTAAACTTAAAGTATCAAGTGTAATATCCGCTACTTTTAACAAAAGTTTTTCACTAAAGAAGGTTGTACAATCTGTGGATGACGAGATATTTCGTATGTTCGTTCTGGCTTTGAGATAACTGCAGATTAAGGATATTAGCTTTCAAAGTCCCTGTTTATGGCTTGGTATTAGTCATCATACTTAACTTGTAAAAACTTTTTTAATTGCCTCAGGTTAAGCCATCTTAAAATTAATTGCAGAAAATTAAGGTTCAGTAGTACATTCATAAAAAACGGTAACTTTTTATTATTACTATCAAAACTATTTGTCATGACTTTATAGTAACTCGTTACAATTTCAGCACATGAACAGTTTCCTAGCCCTGAACCAAGCGACGTGCACAACCAAGCTCCGTAACCCGGCCAGTATGAGTGATTTCAGCAGAAAACGAAACTCTTTTTCCCCAGGCGATTTGGACGGAAAACTGAATACCTCTCTAACTCAACATCAGCTATTCCCGGCTGGAGAAGTTGGCATCCCTCGTACTCAACGAGCACGGTCCTATGCGGCTGTAGAAGACTGTGTAGACCGACGAAACTTCTTCTAGTCTTCTTTCATTGTTTTAGTTTTGTTATATTACTATGTGATTACCTACTGTGTTATGTGGTACTTAATGTCAGCATCAGAAAGTTATCAGTTGTGCCATATATTCTATTTTACTATATGATAACAGGTTGTTTTAAAAATACGGTCATTTGACACGAAATCTTTTGAAGCAGCCTAGTATAACATTGTGAAAGCCTCTTTTACAATCTGTTACCTTCTTTTATTGTTGAAACTCACGGGTCTATCGTCGTATTAAGTCTGTAATAAAACATTTAACAATACTCGGCTAAAGTATTAAGTAATTAATTGAAATTGCAATTAATTCCACTGATAATGACGATACCTTTATACATTATCAGTCTGGGCTGATGTATGAATCTGGAAGTACCATAAAGGAAAATGGCAAGATACAACGGTAAACAAACAGTAATTAACCGCATTACTTTTCTATGGAATCAAAATGTAAAATACGAATGCATTGCTAATCGTATAATATGGTAATACGGGTAAGTACAGCATGTTTCTCTCGACATACGATGCAAATGGGCAACACGTGATACGTACAATGTACAAAGTAAAGTATTATAAAATTAGTTGGAAAGTGGCATAACATAAAGTTTAAAGTATCCACCTGTTGTTAAGTCAAGGTAATGGTTGTTTACAGCGAAATATTGTATTAGCATGTCAGTAAATAAATAACAACTGTCATTACTATTACACCCAGAACCTGTAATCTAAGAAAAATGTCACATTCTTAAGTGACATTGTGTAACATATATGTCAACACAAAACATACGAAAGCACAGTAATCGAGGCAGTAAAAGGTAAAATATTCTGGAAAGATGATTTTAGACTAAAGAACATATAAAAGACATGTAGTATATATACATAGCTAATACATAAAGAATAAATATAGAGTAGATAGAAATATTTAAAAGTAAAAAAAGATATCTATCTAGCCATTAATACAATAAACATCTCAAACAAATGACAAACATCACACACACACGCTCTTAAACTTGACAGTTCAAAGTTTATATCTCAATATCAGCGTCATTTCTGTAACGTCAGCCCTTGCCACCTTTTCAGGTCATTTTTTGCTAAATTTAAAGGTCAACTTACTATGAACATAACATGTTGCATTAATAAGACATTTCACCTGAATTGAGAGCATTCGAAACGTTTCTCTGTGATGTTAGTGCGTTTTTTTGTTTGCCTTCAGCTTCCCCCCCACTATCAACAGGGCCAGCCGGCTGCCCTTTGGAACGGAAAAAGACCCGCGCCGCCAAAAAAATTGTTTTTGCTTTGAAGAAACTGTTGCCCTAATATTATACAAAGTCATTAGTTTCAAATCTCACCTGGACCTTGTTGTAGTCGAGGGCTTCCACTTGCACCCATTCCAAACGTCGAAAAGGTCTTGAATTCCGTAAAAAACAACTCTTGCCCGGAGGGTTTCTTTTTGTTACTCAATGTTTCGGCTGTATCTCCTGTTAAAACAACTCAACTCGCAGCCCATCAACCAAGTTCGCTTATCATTTACGGGTTTATTTAATTTTGTTACCTAAAATATCATTTTTGCTACATTTGATACCTAAAACGTAATTTTCCTGGGATTTGTTACCTAAACATCTTTTTCATTTAAGTCTGTTGCCTAAAATTTAGTTTTTATCAAAATTCTTACCTAAACTTGAATTTGTAACTTTAACGTCATTACCACCCAAACTTGTTACCTAAATAACAGTTTTTTTCGAGATTTCAAGCGTTCTCAATATTAATGTTTCTTTATCAGAAGATGGAATTGTTTTAGAATCTTCTGTTCGTCATGTGAATCGTTGTATTTTGGTCAGTTTTCAATTCAAAATATATTTTATTGACCGGCGATATGATCATGGCATGTAACTGTTTTAATGTTTTGGACTTTTTCTAAAAATTTTTTTGTTAATATTCGGTCATACGACAGGTAAAGAGTGGGGAAACTATCAATTCGCTGATTTCTTTTCTGGAAAGATGACATATTTTTTGGATTTTTAATAAAATTATTTTTCGTAAATATTTTGCTCTGAAGTTAATGTTACGAGGCCAGAAGGCGGTTTTTTCATAGAATTTGAAACTTTTGGCGGCATTCTGTTTGACCATCGTTTATTTGGAAACAGATTTTAGGTAACAAACAGTCTTTTTGTTTTGTTTCTGATGGATTTGGACGCGTCGTGATTAATATATTCTCCTTCTTGGAAGACGTTTATAATATTCGCTTGATGAATTATTATCGTCTTTACAATATTGTTTGGCATTTGTTATTAAAACACTGTAAACATTGATATCTGATGTTTCGAGGAGTTTCTTGTTATTTTTACTGTGTTTTTGCTATCTATAGTAACGTGTTTTATACCGTGAGAGGTGTTGTGGTATGCTCTGTTGGTGTTGCGAGTATTCTTGGCTAGTTGTTGGTAGCAAATGCTGTTTAATGGTTGATATTAGAGTAATTCGCGTACTTTGAGGTTGTTTTGCGAGAAAGTCATGGTGCAAAGAATGATATAATAGCTTGATTATACATTATTCTGGCTACTTTTGTTGATTTATAAGCATATTATAGTTAATTTTATACTGTTAAGGTGTGTTTTTATGCTAAAAATAGCTTCTTTTGATAAACAACATGTTGTAGTAGATTATTTAATTCAATATCTTATATATTTAAGCATTAATTCTTATAATAGTTAATAAAATGAATTTCAGGACCTTATAATAGTATATAAAAGACTGCAAAACGGATTCGTACACGAAATGTGATATAAACGTTGGTTGCCAACTCATCCTTTCCCCAGTATTTAGGAGATTAAAGCGTCTTAAAGGGCTAACCTTTATTGTAGCATCTTTATTACGTTTAGTGATGTTATTGCACTGTAACTGTAGCATTTATCGAGGTTATTGTAACTTTTTTGTTACAATTTTCGTTATTAGTGTAACTTTTTGGTGTTATAGCTATGTTGTTATGGGTCTCACTGGTGTTACAGTACGATATGTGTAGTATTATAGGCTTCTTCTCCTGGAAAACATATTTTTGGGTTTTTTTATATTCTTTTTGTAGTTTTTTAGACAGCAAGATGATTAATGTCATATGCTTCTCGGCAACATAGCACTTTGAAGTCTTATTTAGCCTAGTTTGTCTTTACTAAATCTAGCCAGTTTTGGTGTTAGTTAGGTGAAAATAGATAGAAATACCAAATGGAAGATAAAGTTTAAAAACATAATCAATTCTACAAATTTTTTGACCAATTTGCTGATTTTATAATAGCAATGTTTCTACATTCATAATATCAGAAATGGCTCTAGATGTCTCCGGCCACACATTTTTTCTCACAAATTCAGAATTTGGAATTCAAACATCGTATTTTACGTTTCATTTACATGTTTGATGTTAATGTTGGCCTCGGAATTAACTGAAAAAGAGTATGGCCAGACGTTTGCACTCTTGGCGCGGCTCTCGTTCCTATCTTCTCCATGCTCTAATTCTTGTTTGATTAACTGTTTATTTTTACTAGCTTTTTTCTTATTTTTGAATATTCTTTTTATAACTTATCTGTTCATTACGATGAATTTTAGGTATTATTTTTTTATTTTAGAGTTTTTTCTTGCATTTGAGGCAAATTTGAGACATTATTGAAGGTTTTTAGGTATTCATTGATTCTTGAGGTCTTACTTGTCTTTATTGAGGTATAAATTTGAGACATTTGAGATAACTTTGGTGATCTCTAAGTGGATATTCTGCGAAACGTTATGAAACTTTACTACTTGATAGGAGATCCGAGCCAAAAGGTCTGATCTGATCTTGGACTTTATTTTAAAGTCTTCTTATTTTAATCTCTGAATTTCTCCGAAGTCAGGGAGTGAGACTTGTTCATATTCGTTATCTGTTTCTTGTTTATCAAGAGTTGTGAATGACTGTTTTGCAACAGACATTATTGTATTAGGTAACACTATTTTCAACTCAATTAGGGCTTTCTACATACTTTTCGACCAGTATAATCTCCAATCTATGTCAATTTGGATATCTCGAATCCCATTCACTTCTGGACGTTTCTGTGTGTTCTTCAGAGCTTGGTGCTGGTACGATCGGTAGCTATAGTTACTTGTAAACGTTTTTATACTTTGCCATTTGGTGCAATCTCTATTCGTCTTATGTGTTGTAGTTGTGTTGTATAAATATCTTTTTGTGGCGAGCACGGTGACAGATAGTATGAGGTACGGCATTTGAAACGCTACAAAAAACACAATCAATTGTAGTTTTTTTGTAGTGTAATATCATGGTTTTGTGGTATTCTTTAGTCTGACGTGCCTTACGGTATCCGGCCATGTTACTGTAGTCGTATACGTCATATTCTGATGTTATAGTAACCAAATTTGGTTGAGTTCGAACAAGTTTTTTAATGTTATTGATGTTATAATGCATTTTCAACGATATGATAATTTGTAGTAGTTCGTCCTAAGAAATGCATCTTCAGAAGGCATTTCTCAAGTTATTGTTATCAGATTTGAGAGTAGCGATAGTTAGGGAGTAAATAGAAGTAATGTGTGGTCCGAGAAGAGTTATTCGAAAACAGTTTTGGGATTGCACTTTTCCGTTTGAACAGTAGTTGTAATATCTAAATTAACAATTATTGTTCCTCTGAAACCAGTTCTGCAATTACAAGGTTTGACTTCTTACACTTAAGCACACTTTAACAGTAATCTTGAAATTGCGTCAAAATTATTGAGAAAGTTGCAAGTTTGATGGGCAGGATTACACTTCTTGAGCGGAATTTTGTAAGATTCTGTTGCGGGTTGATGGGTTTGTCTAATTCTGTCGATGGAGGCAGAAACTGGTCAGTCGTCTGTGTTGTTGTTGTTTTTACTAGCCGTGTGGTTATATATGGGAAAGTGCTTTTTTCGAGGTCTCTAATGATGGTATTTTTGTTGCCAAAGTCGCGGATTTCGGCTGTCGTTCCTCAGGTGTTTTTTAGCCTCGTTATTCCTTCCATTTCCCCCGGTTTTCCCTTTTTTCTGCCTTCTGATGTTGTGTCGTTATTGTCCCTGCTCCTTCACTGGGCTCTTGGTTGCACTTTTAGAACACGGAACGGTCACTTTCGCTCATTCCAAATGTACTTTATGAGCGCCATTTCCACCGTTGTTGTGTTTGCACTTTTATCGGAGAGCCGTGGAAGGGATTGTCTGACGGTCTCCCCGTTCCTGTGTACTTTTATTTGTCCTTATTTCTCTACCAGCCAGCCGTTTTTTCGATTTTGTTCACAGATATAGACGCACAACGTAAAAGTGCAATTCCAGCTGTTTTTTGCGGGCGAAGATTGCTTTTACAGTGCTTCGGACGGGGGGGGAACGTCGGGGGCAAGCGAACGGTGCGACCGAAGCCCCCCCCTGAGAACGGCGGTCGTCATTTCCCCTTTGCAGACCGGGGGGCTTGTTTGTGCGGAACGACTGGCACCCGCCGGCACAGAGAGGAACGGTGCGTGTTGCCCGCTTATTTTTTAGTGCAAGGCTGGTCTAGGCGTGCGAAGAAGGCGGGGCGGTTTGATGGGCAGTGCTCTCTCATCTCCCTTCCCCTTTTCTCTGCCGTCTCTTCAGGGGACGGCGTTCGACGGTCGATTCTTTTTTGAGAACGGAGCAAGAAGAAGAACGGGGAAGGGAGGTCGAGGACATCTCGAAACAAAAAAAAGCAAACAATGTTGCATTCTGTCCATTCGATGCACTCTCACTACAACTACACCTCTCGGTCCGGTCGTTTGCCTTCAGGGCTGTTTAAAGGGACGATGGCACGGAACGGCCGGTCAGTTGGACCTCCCATGTGCTTGCTCATGTTGATGTACACTGTGTAATCCTGATGTAAACATAGTCAGTTGTGTTGTTGAACTCTGTCGTCGTTGGATATTGTTGTTACCTTGGTACTGTTTTGAAACCTGAGGCTTGACCTGATTTCAGCGAATCCTCCCTTCGTGGTAAACATGGCTTGACCCCGCCGTCTTTCATCACAACATCAACATGGAGATCGGTCTCTCTTTCTCTAATTAGACCGGGTTACTGTAGGGTTGTTGTTTATGCACTCGGTCTCTACTTTTATTTTGATGGTCAGCAGAGGTCAGAGTAGCCGTTCTTCTCTCTGCTGGGTCTACTGTAGTGTTCTCCTGACTTTACTTTCGGTCACATGATTTTTTTACTTTTTTCAGTTTTATATTGGTCGAAAAGTGTTTAGAATGTACTTTATTCTTGATTTTGTTTCTTTTCTGTTTTTCGTGGATTTCGTGATTGTGGGTTACTGTATTTTTCGTGTGTAAAATTATATGGTCAAAAAGTACGAAGAAACTATTTATATGGTAAATGGTGTATATTTTGGCCTTTTAATTAGCCTTTTGATTCAATTAGTGCTGTATTTCCTTGACTGCACTACTATTATGTCGCATGTTTAGTACACTTAAAGGGCTCGTATGTTCTTTGTCATGACAAAGTTATAGTGCAATATGTTTCGAGCTTTCGCGGCAAACGCTCGTTGCACGAGCACATTACACTAAAATATTGTAATTTCAGAGTCTTATGCAAAAAGTGCGTGCATCGGTGTACTACTGAGTAAAGAATGGACTCTCGCTTAGGTGCTGTGTTCGCCGCTATAAACGTTTCCTCGACAACCGGGCCTCAAGCGGTTTGTCCTTCGTCGTTCGCTCAAAGTTCAGCCGCCAATCAGATTGGCACAGTTCAGGCGGGAATCTCGCAGATCGGCCTCTCGGCTCCATTCCCACAAACCCAGTTCAACAGTGGAGCTATCTCACCACCAGAACTTCCGTTCTTCACTCAGCCCTTTCAGAATGGACTACTTGATCCGAGCCAATTCAACTTAGCCAATCTGCCTACCGAGACCTTACAAAACCTGAACAAGCTCGTCAGTCAACCGGTCGAGAATCTACGCTCATCTCCCATCTTGACGTATCTACGAGGTGCCGTGGTCCAAGCCCTGTCCCAGTCCAGTTCGGGATCAGAGACGTCGACGCCAGACGAGCCGCCATCTCTGGAAATGCCTTCTATTCTGCCTTCGACCAGCGAGCCAGCTCTTCCCGAGCCCAACCCGGAAGTGCCACGCCGAATCAGACGACGCAGACCTAAAAGTCCCAAACGCAGCAAGAGCCCCAAACAGAAGACGGCCGAGGAGGAAGAGGTGAGTCTGTTTTAATGGTTACAATTACTTCTTAATGCCTGCTTTTAATAGCAACAAACAAGACAAAGAGTACGCAAAAGGGGAGGGCCAAAGACAGCCGGTTGTTTTCGAACGTGACCTATAAAACTGCCATTTACCGTAAAAAACTGATCGATATACAACAGGAACTAGACCCAGTTGTAGCATAAAATACATATTTCCAACATTTCATATACAACAAGGTGAAAACAATGTGGCTGCGTCAGGAGGAAAGCAGTAATACATTAAAGTCATGACGTAGTGTCTAGGGCCAAAAACAAGTGTAAGGAATGAATGGCGATGAGGTGTGGCGGGTCAGAGGAGGGTTAATTGCTGGGGATTTGGGTCTGCGGTCGTGTTTGGTGCTGTTGGTACTGTTTAGGAAGGCTGTTGGTTTTAGAACAGGTAAAGATGTAGTTATTTCGATAATTGTACTCTTAAAACTTGGAAATCTTTTGATAATATAGAATTGCGGAAGTTTTCAAGACCCAATAGTAAAGATGGGACTTTCACCACGTTGTGGGACTACTTTTCAACAGGTTCTTCAACTACTTTTACCTACCCGTTTCTGAACTTCTCTTAGGCTGACTACTGTCGTAGTTTGGGAAACCTTGATTTCAAAACCTTGTTTTTTATTTGTTTATCTTGTTTTTGCGCCAAATGTTGTTCCTGGATACGTTTGATAATTTGTATCCTCTGAACTGTGATGACCACGTGGTATGTTAACCATGTTTTCGAATATAAATTATACAGAGATACATTGGAAAGGCTGTAGATTTTAAAACAAGGAACTTAGTATAACATAGGAGAGGTAGCATAAGATAGGGAAGTTAGCATAACATAGAGTAGAGTAGCTACTATAATATACAAGTAAAACAATGTCACAAAGGCTTGTCTTGTATAAAGACTGGCCGTGTAATACCAGCAATTAAGCCTCCCAAATTATAACCTGTGGTTGTTGTGAAGGCCTATCTGCCCGCTGGGGACGGCACTCAAGCACAATATCAATGGTATAATGAAGATGATACGGTCGACAGACACAGACTGTTTTTAGAGGCGTTTTTTGCGAGAGTTTTGTTTACCGGAAGGTCGGTTTTCGGGGGGCGGGGGACGAGATCCCCCCTCAGCAAGAGCCTAGTCGGGCCGCCAGGGGTTGTTGTTGTTAGTTGATTTGCGAGTGCGCCATCGAAAAACAACCGTCGTCCCGCAGTCCTGGGCAGCTCCGCTGTCTGTTTTTTGTTGTTTTCTGTGCCGTCCCAACCAACCGGCCCAGTCCAGGGTGTTTTTTGCGAAAACAACCCCCCTAAAATATATTTTCTTCAATGCTTTATAGTATCACTCTGTTGTACCTTTACACAACCGAGCACCAAGGTTCGTACTGGCCAATTTGTGGGGGCCGAGGTTTGTACTCTCCTTGTTTGGGGCCAAGTTGTGCATTGTCTTCTATTTGCATATTAATACGTTATCTGAGTATAAGTTATGACCGTAGATATGTTACTCCAATAGCGTACTGTCCCATCTTTTTGCCATGTTATTCTTGTCGGTTGCGTAATTAACAGCGGCGACCAGTTAGTCATAGTTGACAGTCGGCTCCGTGACCTTGTTTTAAGTGTAGCGGACTAATTTTCTCATCAGATTTCACGTATTTACCGTACTTTTCGTTTATTTTCGACCAACGTTACCTTCGATGTTCCTGAAAGTGCTATAGGTGGTCGTACTATAGTACTATCGGCGTACAATACGACGAAGATATTGCATTTTGGTTGTTTTCGAGGTGAGCGTCAGGTCTGCCCCTCCATCCCCCCAAAATGAGCTTGTTTTTCACGAGACCGTGTAGCTGTTTTTTGGGCAGAGACCGCATCAAAACAAGAGACCGCAGACCTACCGTAGACCGGGCTCAGTTTTTTTATTCGAGACAACTTACCTGCTCGCAAGGTGTACTGTTCTTTCTCTTTTTTTCTAACGTTCCTCATCGTGCTTTAAGACTTTGTCGCCATCGCTAACTGGAACGCGGCCGGCCCGGGCCGCCAAGACATGCTTGGCCTAAACAACTTTGCTGCACCTCGACAAACTGTACAGTGGAATGTTGCAAACGCCTTGGGCAAGGTAACCTCTAGTGTAATATCGGTGTTTTAAGGGATCAGCGGGCTCGCCACACTTTCAGCCAATCAGCGCTCGGCTCGCCCGCAAATCTTTAATCAGGGATAAGGGAGCGCTTTCCACAGATAAATAGCAACAAAAGTGATAATGGAAAACGTGTGGGGGGAGAAAGTTCAAAATTTTAAAAATAATTGAAAAACGGGAAATCTCGGTAATTTAGGCAGTAAGGCTCATTATAGTGTTGAAGTAGGTATCAACTTTATAAAGTTACTTGTTGTAGAAGGGGAAGCTTAAAATGTTCAAAATTCATGGTTAAACCAACGAAATTCTAAAAAATAGCAAGACAGAGGTATAAAGGTTGTTTTCGTATCTTTAGCAGACGATGAACCGCGAAAATATATTAATTTTATGCTTTTGATAGCCGAAATTGCAAAATTTATGAAATATAACCGTCAATTTTGGTTAAAAAAGGATTTTTAAAACAGTATTCGATGCGAAAAGAATGGCGCGTTTCATAGCGAATTAGCTGATCAGTGGGTCTAAAAGTGCCATTTTTATCAAGATTTACAAGAAAGCCGAAAAAAGTATTTTTGAATAAGCAGAAACTGGGTAAAATTGGAGAAAAAGATCGAAAAACGATGTGCAAAAGCAAAAATAAAAAAAAGATACGTATGTGAGGTTTACGGTCACAACGGAAGAATTGTAATTGTTCTTGCCTTCGGTATTAGCGGCTTACATACCACCAATACGACCGGCCAATTTCGAAAAAAGTCGAGATTAATGGGTCCGCAAAGAAATGACAGAAATTTGCATAAATGTTGAAAGTGCTGGAATACGTGGGAAAAGAAACTACAAAACCGAGTAAAAACTTCATTTTCAGCAGCAAATGAACACTCCGGACGACCCGGTGATACACTCCCCATCTTCGTCTCGAGCTATGTTTGGTACCAACCCGCTATTGATGTCGTCGCCGATGGGCGGTAAGTCTGTCATGTCCCAGTCTCTCAACGTCTGGCCTGCTTCAGATACCCAGGACAATTCGGAGGAATCACGGCGTCGTCAGAAGACGTGCCGTGTCTGCGGCGACCACGCCACCGGCTACAACTTCAACGTGATCACCTGCGAGAGTTGTAAGGCCTTCTTCCGACGGAACGCTCTTCGCCCCAAGGTAGCGTTGTTTACTCTAGTAATTGTTGTTGTAGGGTCGATTGTTATTGTCCTAGCTTAATTTCTCATTAGTAAAAAGGAAAATCGGTCGCAGTTCTTTGTTTTTTGGGTGTAACACTTTATATTATAGTAGGTATGAGGTAAAAGAAAAATGGGTTTTTTGAAGATATTGTGGTAGCTCCAGTAACCCTTTTGTTTTCAGGAATTCAAGTGCCCTTACTCTGACGATTGTGAAATCAACGCCGTGAGCCGTCGCTTCTGTCAGAAATGTCGTCTCCGCAAGTGTTTTGCCGTCGGAATGAAGAAGGAATGGATTCTGAACGACGAACAGCTCCGTCGTCGCAAGAATTCGCGTCTGAATAGCATGAAGGGTATGGGTGGCGGGCAGGCCTACGGCATCGGCCAGCAGCTCATCCACTCGCCTCAACCTGGAATGCTCATGAACCGAAGCCCCGACCTCATGGGTCAGGTGAAGAGCGAGCTTCCCGACCAGCCCCAGAGCAGCTTCAACACCCTCTGCAACTACGACTTGCAACAACTGTTCCAATCCGCGAATCAGACCAACTCTCCAGGTGCCTCGACCTTCAGCTCGCCAGCTTTGATGCAGAGAAGGCAATCTGATCTTGCCCTGAGCCCGCTAAGTCAAGGCCACGCCTCGATCAACTCGTTGTTGTCACCACAGAACGTCGCCAGCCCCGAGTCTCCTGTCGCTCTGCTGGGAGCCAATCCCATGGACCTCGGCAAACATGTGGACATCCAGAACCTGATGAAACAGAGCTTCTCGAACCCAGAAAACTACTCCCGCCTACTTCAAGGTGACCCCAAGCTGGCCCAATCTTCCGTGGCCCAGGTGTTCACGACGTCCGCCTTCAAGCCCGAGACCAGCTTAACATTGCCGGCCGTGCCTACCTCTTTCTCGACGGACGTCGCGACGTCCGGTGCCTACTCCATGAATGGAGCCCACGGTGCGGGCGAGGCTGCAGCTGGCCAGTACGATCAGTACAAAATGTTCTTCTCCAAAGAAACCGGCAAGATCTCACCGTCCAAGTTCTTCCCCTTCCTCGACATGTCTCCGGACGGCTACCACAAGATGGGCGAAACCATCCACGACGAGCTGCACAACGCGCACGAAGACTTGACTACCAGTGGGCCTGGGCATGTTGATGTAAGTCTTAAAACTTTTGGATTTTGATTTTAAAACAGTTTACTAATTTGAACTGTTCATCTAATCCTTGCTTCAGTTTAAGGTACTGAACCACGCCGACCACGCCAACGACTTCCAGCTGAACTCGTCGGAGTTGTGTGAGCTGGACGTGGTCCGGAACGCCTACTCCTGCATGGACGAGCCCCTGGCCGACACCAAATCCAAAGCATATCTGACCAAAAAGGGCCACAAACCCAACGACATTATGAATATCATGGACATCTCGATGCGACGCTTCGTTCGGATGACCAAGAAGCTGCCGTCCTTCAACACCCTCTCGTCCGACACCAAACTTCACTTACTCAAGGCCGCCATGGTCAATCTCCTCACGCTGCGCGGCGCCACGAGGTTCGACGTTCAGAAGCTGTGCTTCAGCACCAAGGTTGCGGGCCACGTCGTGGACATTAGTCTGGACATGTTCGACCAGTTGAACGACAAGAACCAGAAAATGAAGTTCATCAAGTGAGTTTTGGCATTATATTTTAAAAACAAAGGTCAATTATAATATTGTGACTTGGCCAAACTTAGTGTATTCTCATGTTTTTAATATTTAACTTAATTTACGACATTATCTTGATCTTATTTTAATCATCTTCAACTTTAGATTCTGCCTGAGCATGGACCCGAACCTGCGTCACAACGACACCATCATCAACCTGATGGGGCTGGTGATATTGTTCCGCAACACGAATGTTGTCATGAACGAGGCCGAGAAACAGCTCACCAAAAAGTATCACACCCTCTACAGTAATCTCCTGAGACGGTAAGGGTCTGGGACTTTTGATTAATTGGTTCCCAGGTTTTGGAATTATCGTATCATAATCCGGCACTTGAATAATCTAGGTTTGCAAATTGGCTTTTGACTTAGCATCTACTAGAGTATCTTTAAGTAAACCACGAAAAGTTTTGCTTTGATTTTGTTCATGAGGAAGAACGTTGTTTAAACTTGGTTTATTATCTTGTTAAATCTAAAAAAGATGTTAAAACTTTTATATTTTGAAATTCTGTTGTAAAATTATGATGTTATTTACAGGTATGTCGAGTCGATTCACGCCCACGAATGTATGCCCATCATAGAGTCGATCCCCAAGACCTTGGACTGCCTCCGCGACATCAGCAGTTCGGCCGAGACCTTGTTCGCTGGCAAAGTGAACCCGGACGAGATTGAACAGCTCCCCACCGAATTCTTCCGAACCGAGCCTCTGCCCAGCACCTCCCAACAACCGGCCGAGTCAAGCACAGCCTCCGCCGACGCCAAGCCCGCCGAGCCAGGGTCTTCGATGGGACAGCCCGACGCTTAATTCTATTTCCCCTTTCCTATACTATTCGTTATAAACTTGTACTCTTATCTGTAGTCTACCCGAGTGTTCGTATCGTGCTGGTCTAGTTCATAAGTTCTCGGACTCTGGCTTTTACTAATATTTGCTAATATATTACTATAAGTCTGTACTCAGTGTTGCAATATATTGTTTCTAAGTCTTTCCTTACTCTAAGTTATATATATTCGCAGCGAAAGTAAGGAGATTGTAATATTGTTTATGGTCCTGAACCCTTTGGAGTCGGCTAGCACTTCTTTTTCTATCTTCCTCTTCTACCTCCCCTCATTCAATTATTCGGTGAAAATGTTGAAAATAGTCTCAAATGGTGTAAATGATATTAAGTATGTTGTTATGTCCAATAAAATAATATATTGTCAGCTGGGAATGTGTATCTGATCTACTTCAAGTAAAGGTTCTCAACTTACATTGTCTTTGATTTGGTAAGGTCAGTTTGACAACTCAAAATATCAAACAGTTGAGTTCTTCTTTGTTTACAACATGACCATATGGTCAAAAAGAGATCAGAATGAGAAAGCAGTTCAAAAACGGTTAACGCAATAACTGTATCACAGTGAACTAATAAACATACCATAATAAACGTTACGAAACACACTTTAAAATTCAAACAATGTAGACATTAACTTACCCTTGATTATTTACTGGCGGAATCGAAAACAATATGGTTCAGACTGATGGTAAACAGTCGACTTGGATAAGCTGCTTAGAGTTTAATCAATCACATTGGTTAACATAATTAAATGATTACAGATACAAAGTCCGGGTGTAAAGAATGAATGATCAGGAAGTTGGTAAAGTATGCACATTATTCTGGAGGAACGGCGTGGAGCTCGTCGTCGTCGGATTCTGAATCGGATGGTTGCCCAGGGCGATCTTCGTCATCGTCCTCGTCGACATCCATCTGATCGTTGACCATGTTGAGAGGAGGACGGTCTCCGCCTTCGACCGGTCGACTAGTATCAGTGTCAGGGACAGCCACGCGCTGTGCCGCATCCGCAGCGTTCTGGAATGGTCCGTTCACAGTGCGGAACGGAGCGTTGCATCGGAGACCGTTACCAACGTTCAAGAAGTCCCAAATGAGAATGGTGTCGTCGTGAGATGAGCTCACGATCTGGAAGTCGTCAAACTGGAGTCTGAACACTCGACCCGTATGTTCCTGAAAGTTGAGGTATAATTAGGTTCTGCTGGATTCCAATGTGCGAAAACCATTAATTTAGCTATATGTAGTTCATTTAACTTACTGATAATGTGTTCAGACAAATAGCACTACTTTGATATCGCAGGTCCAAGGCTGCAGTCAAATCCCAGACTTTCAACTTCCCATCATACGCTCCCGACACAATTCTCCTCGAATCAAACCGAATACATCGCACCAGTTCTTCATGACCTTCCAATACCCTCAAGCAGTTTCCCCCGTCAATGTCCCACAATCTACAACAACATTTTTACGTCATTTCTTAATCAAAATAGATAAATAGTATTACTATTACAGCATAGAAAAGACTCAAAGCCAATAAACTAAATACAATTACATACCTGATGGAATTGTCGCTGGATCCACTAACGACCAGTCGATCTCTGTACTGCAGACAAGCGATTCCCCGTCTGTGGCCACTCAAAGTCCTGACAAACTCGCAAGTGTCAGCGCTCCATACCTTGATCGTTCTGTCTCCGCTGGCTGACACGATGTACGTCTGATCGAAGTCCACCACGTTCACGGCAGCTCGATGTCCAACCAAAACACGACGAAGGTCGATTTCAGTTGGAGAGTTCATGTTCCAGACGGCAATCGACCGATCTTTAGAACAAGTGACCAACATTCCGTTTTGGAAGCGAAGATGAAGCACGGCTTCGCAGTGGTGGATCAAGGTATTCAGAGACTGGCCAGTGTTAACGTCCCATATCCTAAAATTATCAAGTTCATTCAAAGCTTCATTTACACCTGTAGTTTCCATATTATAATCAATCTAATATAAACTAATAGAACATCTTATAAAATTGGTCAGATAACCGTACCTAACAGTAGAATCGCTGCTTCCACTAGCGATTATCCTTTCATCATACTGAAGACACAGCACCGAACCGGTATGACCAACTAACGTCTGAACGCATTGAAGATCTGATCTTCTCCATACTTTGATGGTGTTGTCTCGTAGACCCGAAATAATCTTCTCGTCATCGTATTGCAAGCAGTAAACACCTAAAACATGCATTAATAAATCTTCAAAAACCACCAAACAGAGGCTATAGTCAATATCCCCATATAAAATAGTAAAAAATAACATTTGATTTTGTCAATAAGTTGCAGAAGCGTTACCTAAAACAATACACTACAATATAAGACCTACCCCTGTTGTTTTCTGATTCACAATTGATTCGTTGAAGCTTGTGTTTGCCCGTCCTCCAGTTCTCTTCGATCTGAGCGATATCCTTGTTGATGTTGCGGTATAAATGCCAGTAAAAGTCGTGTAAGTAATTGAGCATGTCTAGTTGTGTCTGAACAAACTCTTCGGCTTCTGGACGATTCCACCCTTGGCTCATGGCTATTTGGATTGCTGCCTGTTCTTTGGGTATGAACAAGTATTTTCTCCTGAAATTAGTCAAAACTAGAAGATAAAACATTTAAAAGTACCTTAAAAAAAGTTAAAGTCGAACATAATAACATACTTTACAATAACGACACCCACTGTGCCTATATGTAATAATACAACTGAAAATAAAACACTCACCATCCTCTCTTATCACTCAATCCCCTCCAAACTGAATCTGTTCTGACACGACGTTCGATCAGCTTTCTCCATAACATACAGTTAGCGATCTTGTTCCTCCAGGTTCTACTGACGGCAGCACTTGCTACGAGACTTTTGGCATCCAAATGAGATAAAACATTCTCTTCAAGCCCATCTAAAGCAAGAACAATATAGTTATACACAAATTCGCGTATTATGATAGCTAATCGATATTCCCCTCAGACCATAGCTAGAGCAAGACAATACTTTCTCTCGTCTAATTGTGAGATTCACTTTTTCGACATTTATAGGACCATATTAATCATAAAAGCCATAAAAACCTCTCTTTCAGATTACCTAAATCAAAAACAAAATAAAAAACCTCTTACCTGGCAGAAGACTAATAAAGTCCCTTTTCAACATCGGTTGAAGAAACTGATCGATCTGACCGTGTTGATGATGACACATTTTCTGGAGGACTGTCTTTATAAAATCTGTTTGTTCATGCTCTAACCAACCAGAAAACTGCTGAAAAGTATAATATTAGAACCAATTTCAATATAACTCGCTTATTATCATATAAATTGAGTTATACTTCATTAAGGCTAGGTTTTATATCATTTACAAATAATTGTACCCCATCTACACTTGGTTGTAAATAAAATCTCTCTAATTAAATTATCTTTTGCCCCTTATACCTTCAAACTAAAATAATATCTTATTCCCGTATAGTTTTTCAGGAGTAAAACATATTATACCCCAATTTCAGCAGAAAAAATGTGGCAAATCGACCGGGGAAAGAAAAAGAAGTGTTACCTGAATAACCGCGTCTTTTTCCTGCATGTAAGTGGGAGTGAATGTCTTCTGTTTTTCCAGCAACGTCAGATGAGCCATATTCTGCCGGAGATCGGCAGTAGAGGGTCCCTGAACAAACTCCTTTTCAAAAATTATCTTTCTGTTTTCTCGGTTTTCCTGATTTTTAGAAATTTTACATCGAAGGCCCGACTTGACCCACATTGAAATTAAAAAGAGTGAAACTTGGCCAATTTTTGAATACTATTTTGTAAAGTACAACGCAAAAAATAAAGTTAAAATTATATTAATTGTTTCGGTCTTCTTATCCGAAAGATTGGCTTAATCAGTAAAACTGTTTTATGAAATTTTAAACTTGTACCGTGCTCAAATCAATGAGTTCCGTGAGCTGTTTAATATAGAAGAAGTAAGATATTGTAGTTACAACAGTTTCATTGAAAATTTGTGCTTTTGCTCAACGCATTTTGTTTAATATCTTGCGAGAATTCGATAAAACATCGCAAGACTAAAATTTTTATTGATTTTATAAGCTCGAAACGACATTTGGACTGTTTCAATAAGTGTAACATACAAAACTTCACCCTTACTTCAGTTGACCTTAATGGGAGCCCATTTGTGTCCGCTTTCATTGTTATGTGGACGCACAGATGACGAACGGCATCAGTGCGGCATCTGAAGAACAAGTAAAGGTTAATATAGACATTGATAGCTCGAATTCAAGTAATTCAGCGCGCAATTCAAACTGGATTCGACTTTGAAACGTTACAAATCGTAGTCAAGTTAAGCTTGAGTGTGTTGGACAATAAACTTCTTTTTCGACCACTGAAAATAAATTTGAGAAGCTAAGAAGCTCTGGTTTTCGCGGCGGGACACACCATCGAATATATGTTGTTTATGTGGTGGTTGGAATATCACAAGCTACTGGTAAACAGGCATTTTACACGAAAATATGGTTCGTTTGGGGGTTTGTTTACAACCACGTTTTTGTGTAAAATATTGTCAATGATTTGGTGGTACACGGAATGTCATTGACAATTGTAGTGGTTAATTTTAGTCCAGTTTATTAGTCGTGATGTTTACTGTTTATGGCAAAGTAATACTTGTTTAGATACAAATTCGGTTACCAGCAAACTGTTATTGCAGTCATGTTATCGCTTTTGCAGTATTAATGCAAACGCGATTAAATTGAGAGAAAATAATTTTATTGGAAAAGGCACACAACAATGACTAATATCAATGATATAATGATAGAACAATAGAGACACGTTTTGATAGCAAGCTGTACCGTCTTATGCTTTGAACTCATCTGGGGTGTCTGGTTGATGTCTCTCGTCAGCTCTGATTACTTCAGGAAGCTGCGAGAGTTCATCGTTGATCCGACTTATGATAGGATACTTGGTCATGTCCACATTAAATCTATAAGTCATAATGTTATGCAAGTTTGGTCGAAAAGTATACAGAATTCTTTTTGTCTTATTTTTGGCTTTTCATACTTAATACTTGCATTCTAAACCTTATAACATACCTTTTGGCAGCATAAACTTGAGCAGGAATGCAAACGTCTACTAGGGTAATGTCATCACCGATGGAATAGCGACCAGAAGTACTGGCTAGTCTCTTTTCTAGACCATTGAAACCTTTTTCCACATATGTCCGAGCAAACTCAGACCTCTTTTCAGCATCGTCTGGACTGTATTTCATAATGACATTCAGGTTATGGAGGGGTTGAATATTAGCAATCATCTAAAACAATATAATTTTAAAATAAGGTCAAATGCTATAAGTTACAGTGGGTAAAATTAAAAATGCAATTTTAAAATACTATAAAGTTGCGAAAACTAAAGTTACAGTAACCTACGATCAAAGCGAGACTTCTGATCAACGCCTTCTTGGCTGGATCTCCGCATATCAGCTTTGGGCCCTGAGGGAAAACTTCGTCAATGTACTCGATAATGGCCAAGGACTCGGTGATAGTGTTACCATTGTGCATGAATGCTGGTAGATACCCCACTGGGTTTAGTTCCAGGTACTTTTCAGAGTTCTGAAGGTAAGTTATTATGATACTCGAGTATGCCACTTACCTGTTCTTGTTTTACAAGATGAATCGGCACCATTTGGTACTCAACATTCTTCAATTCTAATGCTACTCGAACTCTCCACGCACACGAGCTTCTCCAGTATGTGTACAGGATGGGATCCGACATTGTTATGTTGTTTCTAGAAGTTATTATAAACAATGGCAATATTATACTTATTAAAGTGAACAAAAGTCATTTTTATCTGTAAAGATAAGCAAAATAGTTTATTGAATACCTAACTAAATGTAAAAAGATACAAAGGAAGGACTTATATCAGCAGCGATGGCTGTTTACGAGTGGTTTTTAAGCTTGCTCTAGCTGTTGTGGCGGTGTAATATCATTGCGCAAAACTTTATTTATAAGTTAGGTTTGATTAAAGATACGATATAAACTTTATTTATGGTTTCAAAAAAAGAAACTATTATACAAACTTGGTCAAAAAGTGACAAGAAATGTAACCTAATAAAAATGCCGCATGAAACGTGACCAACTGGGTATTTTAGATGTACAAGATGTTAATATTACAGTTGTTGTTCAAGCCTTTAGCTCTTGCGGAGTGTCAGGTTGATGTTTTTCATCAGCTTTTATGAATTCTGGTAGCTTGGATAAAGTATCGCTAATACGTTTTATAATTGGATACCTTGTCATTTCCACTTTGAAGCTCCTGAAATGTTTTGTCATCGCTTTAAAAAATGTCAACTTGAAGTGATATAAACATAAAATATAAACAAAAATAAGTGAAACCTAGTGCGTGAACATGATCGGTCATGTTGTTATACCGACTTACTCCGAAGCATTGTAAACTTGAGCTGGGATGCAGATATCGACTAGAGTAATCTCGTCACCGACCGCAAACTTTCCAGCCGTCTTCCGTAGTCTTTTCTCGAGGGCATCAAAGCCCTTTTCGACGTAATGTTTGGCCCATTCGACCTGTTTATCAGTATCACTCCCACCGTACTTCTCAATAACATTCAGGTTTTGCAGGGGCTGAATGTTGGCGATAATCTACAACAACGTTCTCGTGAGTTTAGAAATTAAAAGACTTTGAAAAGTGTTTACATGCGCTAAGCTAAAGAAATAACCCAGTATTACTAATGAAAGCACCCAATTTTTATCCTATTTAAGGCACCCAAAAGTATTCAAATTTTGCATAATCTTGCAATTTCATTTTGTTGTTTTTCCTTTTTTTGAAAACGGTCATTCATATTTTATCGACTGCGTGAGACGGTCGGGTCAGCATGGAATCTGATCGTGGTGATCATGGATCCATCGACAACCTGACAACCTAGGCCAAGATCAACCACCTTCAAAGAAGTCATCTTCTATCGAGTTTATGAAGACTTTTACTATGCTATACAGATGGATAACAGGTAAGAATTTAGTATTTATTTAAAGAATACGTTTGATTTTACCATAGTATTAATGTTATCTTAGTTATAGTAGCCTACTATTTAGTTACAGTAGCCAACTATCTAGTTGTAGCAGCCACTATCTAGTTACAGTAGCCAAAAGCCAACTAACTAGTTATAGTAGCCAACTATCTACTTATAGCGGCCAACTATCTAGTTACAGTAGCCCATTATTTAGTTACAGTAGCCAACTACCAACTAACTAGTTATAGTAGCCAAATATCTATCAGTCTTTCCACTAAAGAATTTGACAAAATCGCAAACCCCAATTTGGAGGAATCGCTGTCGCGCCGAGAATTGAGGGACGTCACACAACATTCAGCGAGTCGTGCGACATTCGCTTGCATCTTGCGACTTCCCAATGGGAATCGCAGTGTCGCAGGGTGCAAAGCTTGCGACAAACTGTCGCGTCGTAATTTAAAGGGCGATGCGACAGCGTGTCGCGATTGTCGCAACGCTCAAGCCACCACTGTGTTCAATGGGAGGTTTGCGACAAAATTTTTTTGACTGTTGCAAGTCGCCTGACTATTGGGGGCTTGCACTGTGCATTCTTTCTTTCATCGTTTGGGGTTGCAAGTGATCGCGGAGGAACCTGCACGGTGCAGTGGGATAAAAAATGGCGCGATTTTCCCAGGGACTGCACCGTGCAATTGTCAAATTCTTTAGTGGAATGACTGATACTTATAGCGGCCAACTATCTAGTTACAGTAGCCCATTATTTAGTTACAGTAGCCAACTACCAACTAACTAGTTATAGTAGCCAACTATCTAGTTGTAGTGGCCAACTATCTAGTTACAGTAGCCAACCATCTAGTTACAGTAGCCCATTATTTAGTTCCAGTAGCCAAAAGCCAACTAACTAGTTATAGTAGCCAACTATCTAGTTGTAGTGGCCAACTATCTAGTTACAGTAGCCAACCATCTAGTTACAGTAACCAACTATCTAGTTATAGTAGCCCATTTCTTAGTTACAGTAGCCAACCATCTAGTTATAGTGGCCAACTATCTAGTTACAGTAGCCGTGCACCTTATTATATTTTTTTCAGTTTTCGCTACAACAATCGCCATTCACGAATTGGACACTTCTACACCGCTCTTCGAAAGCGCTACGTTTCATAATGATAAAATTTGAATAAAGATTGCTGGGTGCTTTAAACCATTAGTGGGTGCCTTTATTATGTTGGGTGCTTTCTCTAGTATGGCCCCAAAAAAACTCACGTAAATTATTTTACTACGTACAGTATATAAAGTAAAGTTACCATGCGCAATATAATGACTTACAATCAAAGCCAGACTTCTGATCAGAGCTTTCTTGGCCGCATCTCCAGGTAGTAACTTGAAGTCTCCAGGAAACACTTCATCAATGTATTCTACTATCGCCAACGACTCAGTAATGACATTACCATTGTGGACAAAGGTAGGCACGTATCCAATTGGATTCAGCTCTGAATACTTTTGAGAGCCCTTAATATTACAGTACCAGTTGTACCACTTACTTGTTGTTTGTCTGCCAGTTCGATGGGAATGTTTTCGTACTCAACCTTCTTTAGTTCGAGGGCAATTCGAACTCTCCAAGCACATGAGCTTCTCCAGTACGAGTATAATGTTGGGACAGACGACATTTATGGTATCTTGAAAGACGCAAAATTACTTTAAGGTTGTCGTTATATAAATTATTAAAAAGTTATCGACAGGTTTTAAAGATAGGAAAAGTTCATATTAAAATTTCAGTTTGGTAAAAAGACCACGTTTGTTTATTATTTCCGTCTAAATTGCCATTTTCAATCAATGATAACATCATTTGAGTGTTTTATGACCATTTGTGTCTGTCATTTGTAGCTTTATACTTTTTGCACACCCCTTTATATCTTTTCAAGATAACTACAACTGTACAAATTGATTACCATGACAACGCTCTTACTATATTGTAGTATCAAATACCGTACTGTAGTGTAAACCAGTATCTTAACAACCTCTCAAACCCTTGTAAAGTAGTGGAACCAGATTTATTATAGTGACAGCAATATTAAGACAATGCTGTGTTTGACATAAACGATATAAATAGAACAGAATAAATAATAATCAACTATCGGTATATCATGGGCAGGTCCAGTTCCTGTAGCCGCTTCTGAAGAGAGTACGGTGAGCACGATAGGATGGTGGCTATGCCTTCCACCGTGTTCTCGCCGTTACACAGTTCGGTCACACTGAAATCAACCATTGAAATTATATTAACTAGCATTTTTAATTATAATACAATCCTAGCAATAACAGGCTATAGTAACATAGTAATAATAAATATCCAAAAAAGTAGTCCAACTAGTAAGTAAACCAACCTTCTAATTATAAATAATATGCTGTTATGGCACTTCTCTTTACATACTGACCATTATATACAAAAACATACCAAGATTCGGGCCAATCTTCTGCTTGTGGGTACACTTTGAGTACCTTGATGAAGTTGTAGTGGACCCCAAACTGAATGAACCGTCTCTCGTCAATATTATAGTCGGCTGGACAGTGGACACGGAACCAGTTCTGCATATCCATATTTGGCTGAAACAGACAGATTACTACGAAAATTAAATAAATCAAAAAATACAGTATACTTAATGAATGTGTACTGTAACTAAAGTAGCTATGTAACACAAAAACTTCGAACAGTAACTAAAGTCTGCTTACTGTGCCTTTAACTTACAGTTAAACTCATATACAATCGAAAAAGGTCACTTTTGGTAGGTATAGACAAGGACTTGTCCTTCTTCACAAACTCCAGACATTCCTCCACCACCTTCTCCTTCTTCATAAACTGTCGGACTCGAGGTGTGGCCATGTAGTAGTTAGAGTACAAAAAGATTGGCAGTAGGGCAACACAACCGTAGAAGTACAAGTTCCTGATGCATCGCTTCACCAGATCTACGTCAACTTGGATCAGACTGGCAATGTCTTTAACACAACACACTCCGTCGATGAACGGGCAGATCTACAACAGTATTATAAAAAAACAGCAAATTTACACACATTGCTCGGCCTATAACATAGAGAATAAACACACATAATATTATGTTGTATATTTACTCGACTTTATAATTAGTAACAATGATTGCTACCTCCTGTAATACTATTTTTGATAACAATAAAGTACCTTTTGAGACAAAACGTCCATTTTGCTGAGATCAGCGGGTGAAATAGGCGGAGTTTTTGTAAAGACCGGTACCATGAATGAGCTCACTTGAGGTGGCTCGCGACCATGAAAGGCTGGACATAACTTTAGGAACAACGTGGTCTCGTTAGTGATGGAATGAATGCACTCTCCTGAACAAAATCACACTATCTCAACGTATTTTACACAAAACGATACTACAACTTCCCAACTGCATAGCATGAGACAAAATAGTCTTTTCAACACTTTTAAAAATTGAACAGTTTTCATCGTATAAAAATGTCACTCAGCAGTCTGCGCCCCAAACTTAGAGCTTTATGACCATTTTTTACAAAATTTGGACGTGAACATTGTCTTACCGTTCTCGTTAAGCCCTTGAAAGACCCTTTCCATCAGATCTTCGAGCCTAGAGTCTTTTCGACTCAGAAACTCATTCTCCACCTCCATATCCACCAGATATTCTGCGCACTTTTGGACCAATGGCTCATACATACAATCACTTTGGGTGTCTTGTTTGTCGACCACGAAGCACATGTTGAATATGTACACTTTCCGCTCGTACTTCTCGTTTCTGATGTAAACTGGGTAGCCCATCACCTTCCAATCGTACATATTAACCATGATGAGACGATCTCGCATGTCTTCTGAGGGAATGATGGCGCTGGCAAAGGCATCAAAGTGCGTCGTACTGAATATGTTGTGAGGTACCTAAATCAAGAGACCTGTTAGTTAATTGAAAACTGTAAAATATCTGTTACCTAAAACTTTAACATTTTTGTTTTTTCACTTAAAATAGTATTAAATTTATACACAATGTAGACTACCACAAATTTGTAAGTTAAAGTATGTTTTATGACTATTATGTTACCCAAAATCTTCAAAATTTTTGAAAATTGTTACCGAAACGCCAAAAAAACCTCCGTTACTATACAAAAATAGCCAAAAACCAGAAAATTCAAAACAACTTACCTGGTGCCGTATGACCCTGCCGATCTTGTTGTCAAACTCAGCAAAAACAATGGCTTTTAACTTTGGGGATGGGTTCTCGAACAGTTCCGACTGCATTTTGTCGTAGTTTATACGGTTTTGGGATGAAGTGAAGATGACTTTCTGTAAAAGCCAAACAAGTTCAGGGCTCTGAATACTAGCACAAGAGCTACGCCCAGCACGAAGCCTGAGGTCGCGCCCACAAAGTTAGGAATCGGGTATCGCTGAAAACAAACAAATTTCAAAATATTTTCAGAAATAAAGTTTCATAATAGGTTACGAAGGAATTACTGGATCAATTTCTTTAAAAATTATTGACTTATAACACTACCGTCCTAGTTTTTGAAGTCAATCCATTAACTCTTCCGCCATTTTCTGTAGTTAAAAAACTGCAAAAGAATTAATAGATCTAATTGATAAAAAAGTCAAAACAAAATTTATTTTTTAATATTTTAATCCTTACCTGCCACCACAAGTCCCAGTCCAGTGGAATAACAGCGGCTGAAATCCAGTTGCCAAAAAGGGACAAAAATGCCACAAACTTGAGAGCTTTCTTTTTCGGATCGCTGAAATTTCGAAATTTATTAAAACACCGAAACTTCCATTTATATTATGAGTCTATTCGTATACTGTACTATCGTGTCCAACAAATCATCTTTACAAAGGAAATGAAGACTAAGCAGAAGTTTTTTTGTCACATTTGCGTCAACTTTGACGACCAAACTAATATTTTTTCAGACTTACAATTCTTTTTCGACCAGAAACGGGATAATGTCGTCAGTTCTTCCTTCTACCGCAATACTCACAGGAACGGCCGAACAGAGACTTTGAACTGCAGCTAATGCCAACGTCCACTCGAAGTCACTGTAAGTTGTTTTACATAAATAAAGTTATATAACTTTCGTTTATTCATTTTATTTTCACTCGTGTTTTACAACAGAAACGTATTAAAACATTTATGAAATACGACAAGCTTCTTTTTATAACGCTAATATATCGATAGCCTTTGCAATTCAACAATATGATCTTACATTTATATAAACTTACACAAGAAATGGAGCTCCAAATAATACAAACAAAACGTGAAAGATGTTAACTCCAATAGCGAAGTGCTTGATAGTACCAACAGTTATCATTTTATTGCATCTACATTGGTTACATTACTCTATTTCCTTCTTATCAATATATATTGGCAAACTACCACATTAAAACCAATAATGTAAAACAAAATGTGTAAAACAATATTTATAAGAAACAAAAACCGTAATCAATAAAAGATAACAAATAACCATAAAATCAACAACTATTACAACTTCAACTTGAACTCTGGCATCGAGAAGACAGGAGTTTTGATCAGTTGTGACACTGGAGGTACCTTCCCTCTATTCTGAAGCAACTTGATCATTCCTGTACCGATCCGGGCCTGAGTTCCCATGATAATACTCTCTGATACTCCAACAAGATCATCCTTCTGGCTAAAGAAAGCAGCTTCGAACAAGTGATCTGTGGTGCGCTCAAATGAAGCCAACAACAACACTGACTCCTTCATCTTCACCAAGCCGTTACGAGTGATGCCAAGGACTTCACCTCTGTAAAATTAAGTTAGTTGTATATCCACATAACATTAAAACTACAATAAAGATACATAATTGAACTATACTTAAACTTTCGTAAAACCCTACCTATAGGTCATCAAATCGGCCAACAACATGACATGTCGTCTATCCAGTTCAATACCGTGAGACTTCATGGTGGAGATGATCTCAGACACGATGCAATCCCTAGCCGCCACGATACCCAGCACTTCTGCCACTACTGATGCATTGTTAAACTTGGTCTTTAAGGGATTGGTCTCGTAGACAGCCATTACCTCCTTAAAGTCAGTGCCTTCTACCAGTAGCTGATAGCTGTCTCCTTTCTTCTCATCTGCCTGGATAACACATCGTACCACGTTTGGAAGTCCTTTCACAACGACATTGACCAGAGAGTACTTGAGACAATGCAACGCCATAGTTCGGGTCATACCTTCATCACCGCCCGGCCTTACCAGAATCATTGTCTTACCGACCGGTCGGACTTGTCGGTTCTTTAAGGGAATCGGAAGTTTGGCGCCTTGAATGGCTCGGCAGATACTGTCCATGGTTACCTCCAACTGCAGCAGTCGTATCCTACGAGCACTGAGTTTGATAAGGACAAAGGAATCGTCTGGCATGAAGACTTGTTCCACATATTCACTGATTTCACCTGAAATTTCATTATTTATATAAGATAACAATTGGCAAAAGGTTTCAAACTACTGTTACCTAAACGAATTTAAGGAGTTTTGAAAGCTTAAATATAAAATTTTACAGTACATACCCAACGTCGTCTTCTCGATTCTAGCCTTAACTCTTCTAGCCAGCTTCTCGTCTTTTTCGTTCTTCAGAGATACCGTGATGACAGGTGTAGAGATGTTCCTGACAGCATTGATGATCTCCTTAATCCTGGGTACTCCCTCAGTGATGTTCATCGAAGCTACTCCAGCAAAATGGAAAGTCTTCAATGTCATCTGGGTAGACGGTTCTCCAATTGATGTAGCCGCTACTGCTCCAACGGCCGTTCCTGGTTCCACGATGGCCTTCTTCAGCTTCTTCTCGCACAATTCGATGAATGATATTATCTGGGTTTTAGTTAAGTAATGGGCCTTTAGTAGAGTTTCTCGCATCTTCTTCACGTTTTGGCACAAACGACATTTGCTTTGAGTTGAGGCTCTGAAACAATATTTTGTAATAAACTATATGCATTTTAATATATAGTGTATATCATTGTTTTATACTTACGCAGCAGACGTATGTTTAGTGCACGCCGTCTTGAGTTCGTAGAAGGTCTGTTTGGTGCTAATATAATCGACCAGAAACTCCTTCACTTTCTCGCTGAACAAAAACTTTTCCTTCACTTCACTGAAAGTCTTGGTGATGTTCTTGTAATGCTCTTCCATCGGTTTGACGGCTTCTTCGACCAACAACTTGACATTATCCAAGTCAAGTACATCATCCTCATGGTACTCAAAAGGACAGACATTCCGAGTGTGGAAGAGGATGTGGTTAAAGTCGACCAGATCTCCATCTTTGGCTTCCATAAAGCACGGATCCAAACAGTCTTCGCCGAATCTGAATTGCACGATCTCGCCAGTAGACGATCGTACTGTGTTATCGTAGTTGGCCACCAGATCTTCCAAACACTTGACCAATCTTCTTTGCATGTAACCCGTTTCGGCTGTCTTTACGGCAGTATCGACCAGTCCTTCTCTACCAGCCATCGTGTGGTAGAAAAATTCTGTAGGTGTCAGACCAGAATAAAAGGAATTCTCCACGAATCCTCTGGCTACAGGACTCTTGTCATTCTTCTGGAACAACGGCAGACATCTGTATTCGAAGCCTTCGGCCGGTCGATGACCAGAGATCGACTGTTGACCTACACAAGCGATCATCTGGGAGATGTTGATGAAGGACCCCTTGGAGCCACAGATGGCCATGGTCAGAGGAGTGTTGCTTCTGAAAATTTATATTTAACAGTATATATTAGCTTTCATTACAATTAAATTTGAATAAATTTCATTACAACTAAATTTTAAACCGCAAATCCCAGTAACCTACTTTGACAGATTGTAAAGACATGCTTTGCCAGCGTGATCTCGAATCTGTGACAATTCGTGCATGATCAAACTTTCCAAGGTTTCGGCTTCGGTTTGGCCAGGTCGTGACTTCAGTTTGCCAATCCTCAATTGTTCGATAAAGTTGTCACATTCAGAATAACCCGTTTCCAGCAACTTCTTCTTCTCCCTCAATAATCCAGCACTTGGAGTAACATCACCAATACCTAAACCAAAAAAGTTATTGTGATTAAACGTAAATTCCCATATGAAGCTACCACAAAAAAACTTCTTATTAAGGAAATATCAATTAAAACTAAACATATATTAACATAGTCTTACCGATTGAAAATCCTCTGTTAGAAAGAAACACTGGACTGATCCTGGCCAACCTCCACATGGCTTCAATAGCAAAGTTTTCGCCGAAATCACGAAGTAAAACGTAAAATATGTTAGTCTTGCTGCCAGATCCCAACAATGCCTTGTCCAACATTCCCAAGAGAAGCTGATTATTCTTGATCATAACATAGGTATCCTAAAAGCATAACCAACCTTAATATGGCAACTTACTTTGCATTCGAACTCGTCTTTTCCTTTGGGATGAGATTTGTTTGGAGTTGAGATGTTTACTTTGACGTGAGTACCAAGTTCTGGTGCCAAGATAAGCTCCACCAACTAAAATGTACAAAAGTTAGTTCAACAATGTTTTACTACATCACTATATCATCAAAGACATATTCGTTTAACTGCATTTAAGAAGAAACTCCGACTTACCTGCTTCCCAGTCCACAACTCTTTCGGCTTCAGAATGGCAGGGGGTGGTACCCTGATCTTGTACTGTTTCTTCGCATTGACATCCACCAAAGCAGCCGCACACCTGTATACCTCATCTCTTGGCAAGAACGTATCTTTGTGGGTAATAACATAAGCTGCCGTAATGAAATCCTGAATTGCGGCTACAAGAGGCTCTCCTGACCTTGGTGTGATCAGATTCGACTTGATGTTCATCAGAAGAGAAGCTTCGGCTCTGGCTTCGTATGTTTGCGGCAAATGAAGATTCATTTCATCTCCATCAAAGTCAGCATTATATGGAGTACAGGCACATTCGTTGAAACGGAACGTTCGGAACGGCATAACTTTGGCACGATGAGCCATGATACTGATTCTGTGAAGAGAAGGTTGACGATTAAAGAGTACTACATCGTCGTCCTTCAGATGTCTTTCAACAATGTCCCCGTAATGAAGTTGCTGAGCGATTTGTTCTCGGTTACCATACCTAAACTTCATGTAAACTCCTAATAAAACAAAAAACTTTTTACTACTATAATACTGAAAAGTCACTCAGGTAACCCTACCGTAAGAACTTTTTATTGCCCGTCCTCCTATCAACAATGTGATTAGCACCAGGATGAACTGAGTCTCCATTGATAACCAACTTCCTCATCAATTCGATGTTAGTTTTGTTGACAACTTCTGGGAAGGTTAGTATCTTGGCTACGTGGATGGGTACTCCAACTTGGTCAACCTTCAGGTTCGGATCAGGTGAAATCACCTAAAAGCAAGACTAATTACCGTAAAATAAAAGAACGTTGACAAATATTTATAATGGATTATATCTTGCAACAAAGGAAAACCTTAAAATCTTACCGTTCTCGCACTGAAGTCGACACGTTTTCCACTCAGATTCCCTCTGAATCGTCCTTGTTTGCCCTTCAGTCTCTGAGTAAAACTTCTGACAAACTTTTTCGGCTGTAGGTCTGGAGGTAAACCATTAAGTTCACTGTTGATATACAAAGCACACTGGATTTGAAGAAGGTCCCAGGTTTCGGCCACTGTCTTCATCGGGGCTCCATCGTGTTTGTGTTTCCGTAGAACTTCGTTGATCATCATGATTTCGGTAAGCTTTACAGTAATATCATCTTCATTGGACCCAGCTCTCGTCTCTGTGATTACTGATGGTCGAATACAGACTGGAGGAACTGGCATTCGAGTAAGTAGTAGATCGATTGGATGTTGAATAGCATCTGCTTGAACCATGAGGAAAGGAATGTCCTAAAATTAAAAATACTAGGTATAAACTGTTCTGCAAGATGTCAAATATTATTCATAGTGTTCTTTCACGGCGAATAATTAAGAAATTTGCAAACGTCTTTTAAAATTTCAAATTAAACGTCTAATATATTTAAAAAAATAAAAACAAACACTTACAGCCACGTGAACCTTCTTGAAAATGTTATACACACGCAGCGGGTCAACCAAGGTGAACTTGACCATTGCAACCAATGAGTTCAGTTCTTTGCTCTCCTTTGTACCCATACGGAACTCCTTCTCATCTCCAATTGGCTCAGCATGCACAATCTTCAATACTGCGCCAACTGCCTTCTTCACAGTACCATTCATGAAGCCGCAAACTGGACATACTGAGATCTTCTTACTTTGAGCCACAATCTTCTTCTGAATCGCTTTTCTCTTCAGGTAGTCCAACGCTGGATTCTGAATCTGTCTTAGAATGTTTTCCTTCACTTCTCCAGTTAACAATGTAGCCGAACATTTCTGCAAAAGTAAAAATTTTAGTTTTGTTACCTAAATTTTAGTTATTGAGTGTTTTGATACTCGGTTTCAATTCAGCGTAAATTTTTCCTCATATCAATAAAAGAATCACACCCTAAACTTATAAAAAAACATAAAGACTTACCTTGCAAACACATTGTAGAACCTGAATGATAAGCCTGAAGAATCCAACATGGAACACAGGATACTCAAGATTCATGTAGCCAAAATGACCAACGCAATCCGTCGAATTCTGCCCACATGTGTCGCAGTTTGTCGTCTTGGAACAGGTACCCAATCTGTTATCCAAGGGACCAAACAATATTGGAGTAGGTTTACCTCCACTATCCTCATATAAACGACTGTTGAAGACTTGTAGATGAGAAATCTGACGAATATCGACAGCACTTCCTGTCGTGAACCTCACGGACTCACTGAAAATGCCAAATTTAAACTTTTTATTAAAATTTTAGGTTTAACTTTTTGAATTTTAAGTGTTATAGAATTGTTATGATAGATTTCCTTAAAATAAACATGTTATGTCACTTTTAACTATACTGCTTTATCTAAAAAAAATGAAGATAAGACTTACACGGTCCGAGAGTGATCAGACTCCCTGAACAGTTCTTTAACCATCCTTAAGGTGTTACCTAAAACAAGTCAACATCAAAAATAAAATTAAAAGTGTATATTCAAGCCCGTAGATAGCAAAAAATTGTTTGACAACAACAAACGAAGCAAACCCAAGCATCAAACGTTTATGCAAACATTTTTCCAATCAAAAAAGGTAAATTTTTGAAGAAAAACGTTTTCCGTAATATGGGCGCAGCTCGCGTTGATCTGATTTGGAGATTTCCAATCACGTATAACTAATAGAGTTGTTTGCGTACGATATAAGTACACAGTTATTACTCATACATGAGGTCAGAACGTTGAAGGGAGTGTAGGAAACGTATTATTCATAAAATAACGTATTTTGAGTGTATTCAACTGTGATTAATGTTGTTTTAGGTATAAAAAGGTGCTTTAATCGTTTTTATGTTATAACTTTGTATAAAACATTTTCCTACTTCATTGTTAGTGGTACCTGCAAGGGGAAGATATATCTGAAAGGTCTGGGACAAAAGTTGTCTCAAAAAATAATTTTCCATAAATGGCCAGAAGTGTCTATGCCAATATTGACTTTTCTATTGATTTCATTTGAATATTCTTTTGGTCATAGAGTTATGTTCTAGTATCTTGCTAGTTGTTATAGTATGCTACTCACATGGGTTCGAATAAAACCGGTAACTATTATTTCTTCATTTCACCATTACATCAAAGACTTTCGGGTAAATTCAGTTGTCGTATGCGTTGTCGTTGTGTTGTAAGTGTAAGTCTGGTATCTACATTTTATACTTTTAATTGTGTTGTTTTTATTGCACTTTGTTACGTTTTTTAATTAATGTAAATTGATTTATATTAACCTTGTTACTATAGATTAATTCAGTAAAAGTCGTTGTGAAAATGGCGTTGTAATGTAGAACAATAATTTTAAATTACTTAAAGATTATACAATTGCAGATTTTGAGAATAGGTTTCGTAAATGGAGAATATTCAATAAACGTGCCTACTCCAGGTCGTCAAGTTCAGAGCCGAAGCCGCGGATTTTAAAGCCGTCGAAGCCAGTTTGTTTCACTTCGCCAATCCCAAGGAAAAACATGAATTGTAAGAGAATACTCTTTGTTTTACTCTTTAGATATCCATCCTTACAACTTCCGGCAAATTTAAATAAAAATATTTTAACTATCTTAACATACATATTGACACTTTTAGTGGATCTTTCTTCTCGTCGCCAACGGATTCATTTGGAATCTATGGAGACGTCGATCTCCGATGATGATTTAAATGACAAGTACAAGCTTGTGCAGGAAATGTCCGGCATCTTAAAAATAAACGGCCAGGTTTACGAAGATGTAAAAGTAGAGGACCTTATCTTTGTAACCGATCTGGGCTCTGGAACTTGTGGGAATGTCACAAAAAGAAAGCTTAAAGCCAGAGCGATGGCTGTTAAGGTAGATTACTTAGAAAGCTATTACAAATATATTCTATAATAGTTTAGCTATAAGAGCTTACTTTACCTTTCTAATACAACGTACTTCGCATTGATAAATATAGTTAAGCCTTTACCATAGTAAAAAAACTAAAAGTCAGATTAATTTTAGGAGATGAAACGAACAGACAACAAGGAAGAATCCAAGCGCATATTCATGGATCTTGATGTAGTTCGGAAGTCGAACGACTGTCAGTACATTGTTCAATGTTTCGGGTATATAATCACAATGGACCATCTCTACATTTGCATGGAGTTGATGGCGAGCTGCCTTGACAAGGTGCTAATAGCAAGGAATTACATAGGATTGCCAGAGGAAATAATCGGAAAAGTGGCTTACAGTGTGGTAGAAGCTTTAAAATATCTCAAAAATGTACATGTAAGTGTCTTCGTCAAGTACCTTTGTTAATATTGTAATGTTAAGTACTATAATACTATTACAATGGTATTCAGCGTGCGAAAAAGGTGTCTGGTGCTTAAAATGTCTTATTAATTCTACTTTTATAACTATAAGTAGTCGAATGTTATTGCAGTGTACTGTAACATTACGGTATTTTAGTACTTGATGCACAGAGATGTGAAGCCATCGAACATTCTATTGGATTGGCATGGGAATATAAAGTTATGTGATTTTGGCATTTCTGGCCAACTCATTGATTCCAAAGCGACTACTTGGTCTACGGGATGTACAGCGTATCTGGCGGTATGTCATGCTATAATAGTAGACAAATAAGAGTAATAATATTAGTAATTGTGTATAAAACTACCATAGATTACTATCTAGTTGTCAAAGTAGATTTTACACACCTTAACTTTAGCCAGAAAGAATAAACCGGCTGCCGTACGACGTGAGAGCCGATGTCTGGAGTCTGGGTGTTACCTTAGTCCAGCTAGCTGTCGGCTTCTTTCCTTACAAAGAAGACCCCTCCCAGAACATGACCCCCTTCCATTTGATGCTCAAGATTACTAACGAGGACCCGCCCAGGTTGGATCCCACCAAATTTAGTCCAGAATTCTGTGACTTTGTAAATAATTGTCTTCTGAAGTCGACTCAAGAACGACCCAAGTACAACCAACTATCGGTCAGTCTTTTTTGTTACCGTAACCAAAGTGTTTGTCTTACTGTAACTACAACAGTTGGTTTGGTAAATACAGTAAACTTGAAACAAACATTGCAAAAACGTTACATTACAACACCAAATTACAGGTTATGCCATTCCTAATAAGGTCGGCCGAAAGCGATGTTGACGTAGGTCATTGGATGGCTAACCAAGACCAGTACGATCCACCGTTCCCACCGCGAGAATAGAATACCGTAGTAATACATTCCAGTACGGTGGTATTGTCTAATTCATTTTTGAATAAATTATATTGTTTAACCGTCTGAACCCTGGTTACAATAGTAGCCTGGCTATTAGAATGAGGCTCGTCCCATACCTACCCTCAACGAGTGGGAGGGGTAATCCTTTTCTTAAAAAATATTTAAAAACAGGCCGATGACCATGATACTAACAGGACAACATACAATGACAGTTTTACAGTTTATTTCATGAAAATAGGTAGGTTGGTAGACTGATAAGAGTACCTGATCATAGCTTTTTGTATTGTGTTCAGTATGGACGGGTAGTTTAACGTGCTTGTGTTTAGTGTGCCAAGCATCTCACTGAAAGACTAATATAAGTGACGGTGTTTTCACAATAAAAATGTTTAAAATATAGTGTCAACTTACAGGTAGAGAGCCCTTATTTCCCGAGGCAAGTGGAAGAAGCAGATGGAACGTGTAAACTTTTCTTTGGCCTCTTTTATTGCTTCCTTCATGTATATCGACCGCCATGGTAATCTGGAAAGATCTTTACAAGCCTGTTTGTAAACTTTTAATTATCAATCACACGTTCTTATCACTATTTATCAGATTCGTATTATATGTTAAGAAATTGCTGTCAAAACTTACTTTCCATATATCAATTCAGCGACAACATATATGACAGAGATGATGTCATCAGCTGGCCCCAACTCTTTATCGTGATGTGAATTCGGGGATGAGTATCTTAACGTTCCAACGAACGTAGCGTACCTTCTGGGTCTAAAAAGAAGTATAATGTCATAAAAAATCATCACTATACATTCATGCATATCACAACATATAAAACGAATAAGAAAAACACTATCACTATGTAAAAGTAGTATTATCATCACACATAACAAACTGACTCTGACGGAAATGGTAAGACACTGCCAAAGTCTATAACCATAAGATCATGTTGTAGCCTGTTGAATGAGATGGGGGTCTTGTAGCCGAGAGTGTACGGGGATACCTCACGATGCACAAAGCCAAGATTATGTAATGCTGCTAGAGCTCGTACCATTCCTTGACCAATGGCCAGAGCTACTAACGTTGGAAAGAACCTTAACATAGACATTAATGTACTTGATATTTATAAAGTAATATAATATATTATATAACACATAAAAATGCAAGTTTCTAATCATATTATGACAGTAACTTACCCTTTCTCAGTAAACGCCTTGAGTTCACCTAAGGGATGAGCAAAGTGACTGAAGATGCATATAGACCGGTTGGTTATGTCAGGAAACGGCTCTTCTTGCACACCACCTTTTTGGACATAACACAACTAAAATACAATAAAAGTAGTGCCCAAAATAAATGTTAAGATATAGTTACAATGACTTTTATGTGTGAAAAACCGTTTATATATTACACATAATATAAACCAAACTATATGATCCTCCTTAGATACAGTAAGACTTACCGAAGGCACTGTACCACTTATGACAAGCTCTGGAATATGTCTCGAACGACCTTTGGCCTTCTTCAACACCATGATATGTCGATGAATCATGCTTTCACCTACTTCGAACTCGTTCTCATTCGTTGTTATTATCATATAAGACGGACTGGATGGGTCTCTTTGGTCATACATCTGTAATTTACATATGATTATGGGTAGTTCTAGATAAGAAATGTGATCTAGATAGTAGGGTCAAAAAATATTTTCCGATAGATATTATATTTGTGAACTTAAATTCAAAAAACAAAAGGGTTGGCAATTCAATAAAAACTACAAGGAGAATACACTAAGGCAAACACCAAAATATACTGTAACTTACGCGGTAACACGTGATGGGCCGTCGTGCAACTTCATCGACCGGTGCATAAATAATAAAGCGGCTATCAATCTCTCCGGCCAAATTCCACGAAATCTTTTCCCAATTCTCATCCGGATTATTCATTTGCCATCAAAGATCGACCGCCCCGTGTAGAAGAATATCAAAGAATGCCATTCTCTCCTGAAAATGCACGAAATAAAACAAAATTAGGAAATGAAAATTTGGAAAAACTCGTGCATTCAAAAATTTAATAAAATTTCATTGAAAATAAAAAAAATTATAAATAACAATCTTACGCTTCACACATTCTGATAAAACATCGGCCACACGTCTCTTCCACTTCTTCTGCGACTCGGCATTGGTTGTTGTTAGGACACACAGGAAGTCCTTCTCCTCTAATTGGCATAAAACTCCTCACAATGCCGGCAAACAAACTTCTCGAATCTTCTCTCTCTCCGCCGAATTGACTGAACCGTCCAAGGCCTAACTAAATATTAAGAAAAACCTTTACTATTTACAAAGGCTTAACTTTTATACCAACTACATGCAATACAAAAGTATAATTATTACGATTTGGGAACTAGTGTTTACAAGAATTCAAATGAATGTTTGTTTGGTAAGTTTGAGTCAGGGTGTAACCTGCTTTGTCATTATATATTTTGAAATCAGCACAATATATATTAGAGTTTACTTATTATTAAAAGCACAATGTTTACAATAATACAATGCCATTACTATTTGGACAGGCAGTTTTCGTAGATTTATGCAAAGCAAATTAACTTTGGAACATTTCGTGGACAAAGGTTTCGTAGTCGAGGGCGCCTTGGATGGTACGGTTGGTACCGCCTTCCACGTACGCCTTCATACGCCGCATACAGTAGCCGGCTTGTTCAGGGGTCAAATTCTGAAGCAATAATCGTAAGATACAAAAAATTACATCTATTACAATATGTTACAAGTCTAACTTTAATTCTTATCAAAAAGTTTGTAAAATACCGTTCTATAATACTATAACTTTTGCTATCATTGTAGTAAGTAAACTTACAGCATAAAGCTCCTCTGCCGTGACATACGGCCTCATTTCGCGGCTCAATGCCCTGAAGGCACGTTCGATGTCTTCACTAGAGTTGACGTTCTCTGTCTCCTTGTTAATCATAAAGCTCATGTATTCTTGCAGTGTAATATAGCCATCTCTGTTTGGATCCACAATATCCAAGATCCTCTGGAATTCTGGTTCGTTTTGGCCTTCATCGACAGTCGGAAGATCGTAGCCAAGAGATCGGTAGCAGGACTTGAAGCTCTGGTGGTCGAGACGTCCGGTCTTGTCCTAAAATATTATAAATAAGTGCTGACATTAAAAATTTGGAATACGTTGTGTTTAGTAAAAAAATATATTTTTCTGAAAGCTTTAAATTCTATTTTTCATCAGTTTGTATAGATTCGTCACAATCAATAGAAAGTGACATTTCGTTATAAATAATTTTTTTAGAAATTTAGAAAACAATTTCTTGTCCAAATGTGAAATATTGACAAAAGAAGTGATTTTTGAAAGTTTCGTCATGCTTGAAAGTAATTTTAGAACTATTTTTACCTTATCAAAGTGCATGAACATCATGGAGAAGTCTCTGAGTGCCTTTTCGCTGACTCCAGAGTTGTTTCTGGCCTGGATCTGTTGCTCCAGACTGTGTTGCATCCTCATGGCCAATTGGTCGATCTGATCCCACGCCTGTGCCAACCCTACAGTCGAATGTTCTGTATACCTGTTGTTGAGGATGAGTCTTTCTTCGAGGGCTGCCCCAAGCTGTTCGATCTGGGAGAGATGATCTCGTTGCGCTTTGATCTCGCCGGTCTTCCTCTTCAACATGTCGAGTTGTTGTTCCAGAGATCCATGGGTTTCCAGCATTTCCGACCTCGTCGTCTGTAGCCATTGGTGGAACCTGTTGGCGACTTGAGCGAACTCTTGACGGAGCTTGTCGTTTTGTTCTTGACGAGCATGTTCTTTAACCAGCTCGGCATCCCGTTCTTGGATGATCTTCTGGAGATTCCTCCAGGTGTCCTCAAGGGCTTCCATCGTGAACCAGGTGTAGGGGTTGGGTCCAACATTGTAAGCCTTGATTTGGCGGTCCAGCTCTTGTAGCTGACAGAAGTCTTTTTCCGCGGAGACTAGAGACTTCTGGAATTCAGCGTGCGCTTCTCTCAAGGTCTTGATCTCGTCCAATGAGTTACAACGTACAGGATCGGTGAGATCTTCTTCAGCGTTCTCGAACCACGAGTTGAAGGCGGAGGCTTTCTTCGCGAAGCTCAAGAACAGTTCCTCAACCTTCTTGTACTCGGCTTGGGTGTCCATCAGTCGCTTTCTGCGGTTTACAGAGTTGGCCAAGAGTCGTTGCCATCGTTGAAGAACATTATTGTGACGGTTCTCGATCTCTGGAGTCTGTTTATGTTGCCCAGCAACCAGATGATCTTTGAGTTCGGTGATCCTCTGGATTCCTTCTTGTTGGAATGCATTCAGTCCAGCGTCAAAGGCTTCTTGTTTGGTCAACAGTAGCTGGACTGATGACAAATCACGACCGTAGTCTTCTGACTTGACGTGGGCTTCCTTCTCGGCGATCCAACTCTCAACAACATCACACTTCCACATGAATTGGAGGTAAGCACTGTTGTCCTGGAGTCTTTGACGACGTTCTTTGGCCAGACCTCTAACATGTTCAAGATCACGACGTAGTTGTTGAACACGTTGTTCGATCTCGGGGGCGTGATGGTTCTTCTGGTTGATGAGGTCTTTGCCGAGGACAGCGATGTCATCGATGCGCTTCTGATGAGTTTCGAGGTCGGTGTCGAAGGTATCGTGCTTTTTCAGAAGCCCTTGGACGGCAGCCATGTTTTCTCCGAAGTTGGGGCTGCTCAGAATCTGTTGTTTCTCGTTCAGCCAAGCTCTTTCTTCCTCAACCTTGCCAATGAAGTTCTGGAAGGCTTCGGATTCGTTCAACTTCTGGTCACGGTCAGTTGTGAGGTCGACGATTTGTTTCCAGCTGTCTTCTAACGCCATCATTCTTTGTCTGATTTCTGGTCCTCCGATGTCAGTGGCCTCCAGCAGTTCGATTCCCTTCGATTTGACATTCTGGACAACTTGTTCGTGCGTAGCCAGTTCGTTGTCTAGACGACGGTGTTTTCTGCGCAGATTCTGAACACCAGCAAGATCGTGGCCGTAGTCGTCACTGCTGACAAGAAGCTTCTTCTCCTTGATCCAACTCTCTTCTTCGTCGATGTCACGCAAGAATTGGTGCACGTTGATGGCCTTGTTCAACTTCTCCCGGCGCTCGGCAGCTTTTCTCTTCACGTTGTCGTAACGGTCCTTGATGGCGTTCCTACGTTCGTCAATCTGAGCATTGTCAAACTGTTCAGAGACCAACAACGAGTCAGCTTGTTGATCCATCTCGTTCAGACGATCAACATGAGCAGCGATGTCGGCTTCCAGAAGTTGGTGTTTCTTCAACAGGTTCTCGATGGATCCGAGATCACGACCATAGTCTTCAGAAGCCAGAAGGGTTTCGACTTCACCAAGCCAGAACTCAAGATCCTTGACAGCCGCCATAAAGCTCTTCTGCTTGTTGGCTTCCTTCAGACGGTAACTCTTCTCCGTGGTGGTTTTCATCAACAGGTCCCATTGTTCTTTCATCGACCTCAACTTGTCTGACACTGCCACTTCACCTCCACCACACTTGGCGTTGTTGATCAGGTTTTCACCGGCACTCAATAAAACCGAGATTCTGTCGGCATTGGCCGTCAATTCGGCTTCGAAGGCTTGTTGTTTCTGGTACTTCTGCTGAATCTTAGTGGGGTCTCTGTAGCTTTCTTCTTGAGCGATCTGATACTTCTCGGCGATCCAGTTCTCGACCTCTTCAGCATCTCGACTGAATTGTTGTAGAGTTTGGGACTCTCCGAGCTTTGATCTCTTGTCAATCAAAGCTCCCTTCAAGCTCTCCCAACGGTCCAGAATCTGGGCGTTCTTCTTGTCGATGGCTCCCGTATCGTAGTGTCCTCTTGAAGCTAACTCCTTCGCGAACTCACTGAGGCCGTTGATCTTCTCCTGTTGAGAAGCGATGGCCTTGTCGAAGTCCTCGTGTTTCTTGATCAAGGACTCAACATTGTCGGTTCCGTCATCGGCGTTGAGGAAGGCTTCACGAGCAGTCATCCAGGTGTCAGCTTGTTCACATTCACGGTAGAACAGTTGAAGTTCAAGACACTGGTCGAGGACCTTTCTTCTGTTCAACCAAGCCTGTTCCAAGTCTTGTCGAGCCTGATCCACGTCTTGGAGGCGTTGTTTCACGTCTTCAGTGGCGTAATGCTTGTTGTTAATCAGCTGATTCCCAAACTGCTGGAACGCTTGGAAGGTAGGGGCCCTGGCGTCGATCTCCGTACGGTAATCTTGATGTCTTTCGAGTAAGGCTTCAGCGCCAGTAACGTCGTTAGCGAGCTCATCGGACGAAACGTATTGACGCTGTCCGGCAATCCACTGAATGAGGTCGCGGTAATCGCTCAGGAATCGCTGGTAATCATAGCTGTCGAGGAGTTTGTCTTTTCTTGAGTTCGCCTTCTGAGTGAGGTGATTCCATTGTTCGTTGATTTGGCGTTGAAGGTCGTAGATCTGTTCGGCGGCTTCGGGGTGAGTCTGACGAAGCTTGTTGGCCTTCTCGTCCAGATTCTTGATCTTGTCTCCAAGAGCGGCCAAGTCTCTTTCTACACCATCGTGCTTTCTCTGAAGGGCTTGGACGGAGCGAAGATCACGGCCAAAGTCATCAGAGTCAAGGGCTTCATTCTTCTCTTGAATCCAGTCCTTGGTCTCATCGATGTCACGGTGGAATCGTTGGACTTCATGAGCAGAGTCAAGCTGTTGTTCACGTTGTTCCGCCTTCTGTTCGAGAGCCTTCCAACGTTGGTTCAAGTCATCGATCTGTTGGCGAATCTTAACCGCGGTTTCTGTTTGTCCAACGTTGATCAGAGCTGTGGCAATTTGGTTCATTTCGTTCAGACGGCTTTCATTGGCCTTCATGTCTCCCTTAAAGTCGTCGAACTTCTTCTGGAGCACCTCGACTTGTTCGAGATCAGTTCCGATTTCTTGCTGTGAAGCGACGGCTTCTCTGGATCTGATCCAATCGGCCAAATCGTTGGCTTCTCTTAACAGTTGGTAGCCCTTGCAGGCCTCTTCCAACTTCTTGCGTCTCTGATCTCCAAGTTGACGTAGTCTCATGTATTGGTCGGTGATCTGTTGCTGTTTGGCGTTGATGGTGTTTGGAGCTTGTTGGGCAATGGCTTGATGATGATGTTGTGATCCTGGCTCCACTTTCTTCACGTAGGAAGCCGGCACGAAGCCTTGACGATCGTTGACTTCAACTTTCCACCAGTCCTTGTTCGTAGCGTTCAGCAAGGTGAGGACGTCTCCTTTCTTCATGGAGACTTCACGAGGTGACTTCTCGGTGTAATCGTACAAAGCTACAACACATTCTTTGCCAAGCTGGCCTCCGGGTTGTTCTTGGTACTTGCATTTCGCAGCCTCGTTCTTCAGATTCTCGATCGTAGAGTAGAAGGCTTCCAAGTCCGACATGAGTGCTCTGTGCTTCTTCAACAAAGATTCAGCACTGTCTTCGTCCTTTCCGTAGTCAGTAGATCCAACAACCGGCTCCTTTTCTCTCATTCTGGACTCGGCTTCGGTAGCATCGGCCAAGTATTGGTGGGCTTGGCACGAGTCGTCCAAGTCTTGTCTTCGCTTCTCGGCCTTGTTCTTCAGATTTCTCCAGTTGTCTCTGAGCTGGGCCAACTTGTCACGGATGTCAATGGCCAAGAAGTGACCTCCATTGATCATGTTCTCGGCAGCTTGAGCTACAGATTCCATTTGAGGCTCGTGATTGTTGATTTCAGCAATCAGAGCGGCTTGTTTCTTGATCAGATTCTGAACTCCAACAAGGTCACGACCTCTGTTCGTGGAGGCAGCAATCTGCTCCTTTTCTCTGATCCAGGCCAGTTCATCCTCAATGTCACGAAAGAGCTTGTTGCCCTCCAAAGAGTCGTCTAACTTCTTCTTTCTCTTGTTCATGGGTTCTCCCAACTGTTCGAATCTGGAGTTCAAGGCTTCTTGCTTTCTGACGATGATTGGAGCATTGAAGTGTTCACCTTGGGCGAAGCTCTCGGCTTGACGCTTAATGTTTTCGATTCTGTCGTTGTGGGCATTGTAGTCGTTTTCCAGAAGACCTAGCTTCTTTTGGAGGTTCTGCACGCTGATCAGGTCTTTGCCAAAGTCTTCACTTTGAAGTTGACCTTCAAGTTCGCTCAGCCAAATCTCAACGTCTTCAATGTTTCTGTTGAATTGCTGTTCTTCGTGGGCTTCATTCAGCTTAGTAGCCTTCTTCTGAGTAGCATCAACCAACTCGGTCCACAGATTGTCGACTTCTGAAATTCTGTTGACAACGTGCTCACTGGCGTAATGGTTTCCGTCGATGAGTCGCTGGCCTTCGGTCTTCAGCTCATCGAGGCGGTTTCTGTTGGCGCGAAGCTCTTGCTCGAAGTTGGCGTGCTTTTGAAGTTTGCCGCGAATGTTGGTGGGGTCGAGATAACTCTCGTCCTTGGCGGTCTTCAGCTTTTCATTGATCCAACTCAGCATTTCGTCGCAGTCTCGGTCGAAGGATTGGAGTTTGAACGACTCTTCCAGACGAGCACGGCGTTCGTTGGCTCTGTGAATCAGTTGAGTACGACGATCTAACAAACCTTGACGTCTCTTGGCAACGTCATCAGAAGCGTAATGCTGACCTTCGATCAGCTTTGTCGCGAACTCATCCAGAGCACGAATCTTCTCTTCCTGAGCTGCCAGTGACTTCTCGAAGTCTTCGTGCTTCTTCAGAAGGCTTTCCACACTGTCCAGTGAATCTCCAAGGTCTTGGTTGGCCAAGAAGGCTTCTTGCTTGGTCATCCAGTTCTCGGCCTGGTTGGTGTCTCTGTAGAAGAGTTGGAGGTCCATACATTGTTCGTACAGGATTCTGCGCTCTTCCCACAATTTCTCGAGCTCTGATTGTTCAGAAGCTAGAGTCTTGAGATAATCACGCACTTCGTCGCTTTTATCAGTGAGCCCATCATTCAGCAGCCTTTGGCCGGATTCTGAAGTCTGAGCGAAGCTGTCAGCACGAGCATCAATCTCGCCTTTGTGTTCTTGATGGTTCTCCAGAAGAGCTTCGGCTCCAGCTACGTCCTTGGCCAGCTCGTTGGACGAGATTAAGGCTTTCATACCACGAATCCAGTCGATGAGTTCACGGTAATCGGCCAAGAATCTGTGGAGGTTGTAGGACTTGTCCAAGTTTCTTTTTCTGTCCAAAGCCTTCAACTTAAGGGCATCCCAACGAGTTCTGGCTTCACCCAGTTTGTCTTCGATGTCGCTGGTTCTGTCTGGGTACAATTGGCTGAGACGTTCGGCTTCAGCTCCAACTTTCTCCATCTGAAACAAAGGTTTAATACATTTTTATATGTTACAGTAGAAAAATGGGCCAAACATATGTTGAAGTAGGTTAGCTTTACAAGTACTCACCTTAGATTCCAAAGCGGCCAAGTCTCGTTCAGTACCTTCGTGCTTCCTCTGTAGCGCTTGAACGTTGTTCAGATCCCTACCGTAGTCATCGCTGGCAAGAACGGCTTCTTTTTCAGAAATCCATCCCAACGTTTCATCAACGTCTCGGTTGAAGCGCTGTATCTGTTGTGCTCCGAACAACCCCTCACGTCGGTTGGCAGTCAACGTGCCGAGATTGTGCCAGGCCTTGATGACCTCGTCTCGTTTGTCATAGATCTGGCTTTGTTCTGGGTGACCTTCGTGGACGAGGTCCTCGGCCGCTTGGTTGATTTCCGTGATTCTGTATTGGTGGTTCTCCAACTCCTTCAAGAACTCCTCGAATTTGCGTTGCATGACTTCGACGTGCTCGAGGTCGGTTCCAAAGTCATCTGAGTTGACAAAGGTTTCTTTGTCGCGGATCCAGTACAACATCTCGTCGCATTGTCTCATGAATTGGAGCAGCTTCAAGGCTTGTTGAAGTTTGATTCCTTTGTCATTAAGTTTGAAGAAAAGTTGGTCCCAGAGTTCGTGTAAACGGTCCAAACGTTTCTACAACAATATTTTGTTAATTTTGTTTTTTCTGTGTATTTTTAATACATAAATTGTCATACAGTCAATTGATCTCTCTATGAGTGTGTAACTTACTCTAATAGTCTCTTTTTCGTAATGTCCATGAGCGATCATATCATTACCGGTCTTGTCCAAGTTTTTAATGGCATTTGAATGGGCTTCGACTTCGGCCACGAAGGCTTCGTGCTTCTGAATCTTAGCCTAAAAAGAAAATGTTATCACGGCATGAGATGGTTACCTGAAGATTGGTAGGATCTCTGAAGGATTCTTCTGCAGCAGTCTGTAGCTTCTCCAGAATCCAAACTTCCAACTCGTCGGCATCTCTTTTGAAGTACTGGAACTGTCGTGCTTCTTCCAATCGATCCCTCTTCAGCTTGGCATAGTCCTTGAACTGACCATAATGTGTCAGAACTTCGGACCTTCTGTTCTGAATGTCATCTGCGGTCTCGAGGACCTTGATTTCAGTTGGAGGTGGTACCTCGAGCACCGGATCGGGTGGCGCTCCTTCGTCACTCATTGTTCTGCTATCTTGTTCTGAATTTCATTTTTAAATTTAAGGCGAAGTTTAAGTAAAGTAGGGCAAAAAAGAATTAAAATATAAACCACGCATTAATGAAAGACGCTTAACACGTTGTAACATTCTCAAAAACAAGTAAATAAATTGTTTTTGGTAGAAGACATTCCACAAATACCCAAAGTTGCACTATCATGCTAAAAAATTCAATAAAAATTTATGACCAATCAATTTCAAACCCCATGCATTACTTTTGTTTCGAAAACGGCACCAACATCTTGGTTTAGCATAAGCGAACACGTAAACAGGCACAATCGTAAAGCCGAAGTAAGAGAAATGCAAACGGATACAGAAGGGGAGCGACCTTGAGGCGGAAAGGTCGATGAGCGAGTTGATAACGACAACTCAAAGAATTTGAATATAATATTGATACAAGGGGAATGCGAGGAATGCGATGAGTCAGTAACCACAAGAACACTACTCTTCGGTCAGCCCCAAAACACAACCGCGAAACTGTTTTATGGATGCCTCCGGATTAGAAGGCCGGAACCGAGCAGTCCGGGCGATTGTTCTGAAGGGCGCTTGTGCCAAAAGCAGAAGAAACTGCAGCGCCCTCTATGTTCGTACGAACAAAACCAACCCCCCAGAGTCCGCAGCTGACCTCTTCTTCTTTCCCGATGCGAGGCAGAGGGAAATGTGTCCCCCTTCCATCTCTACTCTGCACTCGTTGTGTTTTGGTCTCGACTCACTAGGCTATTCTTGTCACTCCAATGATATTTCTAGTCGGCGGTCCGATGCAAATTATACCCAGATTTTATCCTGTTATGGAGACAGAATGCATTCATAAAACTCAACATAATTATAATATTGAACCGCTTTTATGAATCCAAAACCATTCATAACCAATTAATTCTGTTCTTTTCTCAAACAGCCATTTATCTAAAAAACCGTTAACGGGTTCGTACGACATTTGAAAACATGTGCCATCATTTAAAGCAGTTTTCGAGCCAAGGATCAAATCACACTTCTCTTCCTAAAACATAGCATGTATCATAAAACCCGATATAATTTAGTATAAAAATTAAGCGTATATAAGTCTACTAGGCAAGCTAACAGTGAATTTCAAAATACTATTATAAGAGGGCCCTGAAGTTCAATGTTTGTTTAAATAAACAATCATACAAAAAAACTCAAAGGCATGCCGACATTACTTTGCGTTTCAAGTTTTCACTACTTCGAAGAGCCACCATGTCAAACTATAGCGCATCACTAAATATAAAAACGCATATTTCAATTTACTGTCAACAATAACATTAATTTCTTTTAAGAACTATCTTATAATAAAGAAATAAACTACATATTAACTATTTTAAAAAGTAAATATCCGTCTTTAAATGTCTAAACCTTCAGAACATCTTCACAAAATAATAGTTGAATTCATCTACCAAATATATAACCACAAGTTTAACAATTTAAAAACAAGAGGCTTTATAACAACCTTCAACAAACAAAACACAATTTAACGGTTAGACTTGGCCACACGCTCCAATTCGTCCTTCTTCTTGATGGCGTATGAGTTGCTGGATCCCTTAGCGGCATTGATGAGTTCATCAGCAAGACATTCAGCAATAGTTTTGATGTTTCTGAAGGCGGATTCACGAGCTCCGGTGCAGATCAGCTGGATAGCCTAAAACAACATTGGCAAATATTTTTGCAACAAATTTTAAATCAAATTGAAAACCTAACAAGAAACGTTTATTATAACAAAATCAAATAAACCACTTAATATACTAACTCACAAATTCTTTGACTACGTTAAAAAACAAAATTTACCTGGTTAACACGACGAAGAGGAGCAACATCAACGGCTTGACGACGAACGGTACCAGCACGACCAATACGGGTCGAATCTTCACGTGGTCCACTGTTGATAACAGCGTTTACCAAAATTTGTACTGGGTTCTAAAAATAACTTATTCAAAACCATAATAAGAAAAATTAAAAATAAATACAAAAATTAAACCCTTAAAAGGTATAATTTAGCTATGAAATATAAAAAATTACAAAGAATTGATGATAAAACCAAGAAAACAGTAAAAAACTTCTCCTTACCTCTCCAGTGAGCAAGTGGATGATTTCAAAAGCGTGCTTCACAATTCTGACGGTCATCAACTTCTTACCGTTGTTACGACCGTGAGCCATCAAAGATGAAGCCAAACGTTCGGCGATTGGGCATGTAGCCTTGCGGAATCTTCTGATTTGATAACGTCCAGCAGAGTGGGGCAAGTATTTGGCACCCTTTTCCTTTACGGCGATGTAGTCCTGAAAAACAAAGTAAAGATTTATAAACTAATTAAAAACTCGTGTAACAAAAGTAGTAATGCCCACAAATGAAGTTAAGTTCCTTCTCTTTTATATTTTTCTATATCTACTACAATTTTCCAAAATAAACTTTCCTAAACATAAAAACAAACACTAAAGATCAACTTACAACAAGGGAGATGTCGGAAACCTCAACATCGTTCAGAGACCACTTGTTGAAAAGGCGGACCTCTGGCATCTCGATTTGTTCCTCTTCTGGAGCACCAACGGCTACTCCTTCAGCCACTTCATCGTCGTTCCAGCTCATTTTTTAGTGGGAACCTAAAAGTAAAAACTAAAAGTATGATAACCGATATACAAAATTTTACCACGAGAATCAGAAAATACATACGAAACTCTACTTTACCCGGTAATTATACAAAAATTTTGTCAATACTTGTAAAAATCTCTAAAATTATTTTTTCGATGGGTTTTCAGAAATTTTACCGTATCAGTGGCTGTTTTTAGTTTTCGCGGTGGGACCAAATCAACTTGAGAGTGCAGCGCCAATCGCATTTTTCCACGCAAAATTTTGACCGAAACGACGAGAAAAACGTCGTGACCCCGATTTCGTGTCAGTGTAGTGAGTTGGCCGCGAAGATGAAGGTGTCTTTGATCCTTCTCGGTAAGTTAAACTTATTTTTGGGTATGTTCTGATTTTTAGGTGTAATTTGCGCCAGTGTTACCGCGTTATATGAGAAAAGGGATGAAGTGATACAGTTGAACGATGGTAACTTCAAGAAAGAAGTTTTGGATTATGATGGTGTTGTGTTGGTCGAGTTCTTCGCTCCATGGTAAGTTCTTTTTATTTGTTTAGGTAAATATAGGGTACTGTAAAGTCAAGTTTAATGTAAATAAGAGTAAACTTAGGCAACGTAAATTTAATATCTTTATTTAAACATATGTGTTCAGGTGTGGACATTGTAAAAACTTGGTGCCAGAATACAAAAAAGCTGCCAAAGCTTTGAAAGGATTGGCCAAAGTTGCTGCCGTTGATGCTACACAAGCTCAAGGGTTGGCTTCTCAATATGGAGTTCAAGGATACCCAACCATCAAAGTGTTTGGAGCTGATAAGAAGAAGCCTACCGATCATAATGGTAAGAGTAATATTAGTGTTTCAATTATTTTTTAGGTGCACGAACTGCTCAAGCTTTCACCGACAGTGCCTTAAACGAGATCAGGAAGATTGCCAACAAGAGGTTAGGTGGTAAATCAACATCTTCTGGAGGTTCCAAATCCGGCGGAAGTAAAGGAGGGAACGCCGTAGTTGAGCTGACCGATGCCAACTTCGACAAGATTGTATTGAACAGCAAAGTGGGTGTTATGGTAGAGTTCTTCGCTCCATGGTGTGGTCATTGCAAGAACCTGGAACCTCATTACAAGGCTGCTGCTGCCGAATTGAAGGGCAAGATCACTTTTGCTGCTTTGGACGCCACCGTACACCAAGGAAAGGCTTCTGAATACCAGATCAAGGGATTCCCAACGATCAAGTACTTCCCTCCAGGATCTTCTTCTGCTTCTGATGCTGTCGACTACCAAGGTGGAAGAACGTCGTCTGATTTAATCGCTTTTGCTTCTGCTCAAGCTGCTGAGAATCTACCTCCACCAGAATTGAAACAACTAGTCTCTAAGGAATCGTTCGCGGAAGCTTGCGAGAACAAACAACTTTGTGTGATTACTTTCCTACCTCAACTGTTGGACTGCCAGTCTAAGTGCCGTAAAGACTACATCAAGTTGTTGAAGGGATTGGCCGACAAGTTCAAGAAGAACCCATGGGGATGGTTGTGGTCGGAAGCCGGAGTTCAAGGTGATATCGAACAATCAGTTGATGTTGGAGGCTTCGGATACCCAGCTATGGTGGCTGTCAACCCAAGAAAACTGAAGTACAGTACTTTGACTGGATCATTTGGAAAAGATGGAATCAGCGAGTTCTTAAGAGATCTCTCGTTCGGACGAGGAAAAACTTCATCAATCAGAGGATCAGCCCTTCCAGATGCCCAAACTATTCAAGCTTGGGATGGTAAAGACGCCGAACTGCCACAAGAAGAAGAAATTGATCTTTCTGATGTGGAATTGGACGATTTGGATGAAAAGACAAAGACTGAACTGTGAAGTCCTCTTTGTTACAATTAGACACGGTCTCTCAATTTTACGGAGTAATTAATTTATTGTTTTAATAAATAATATAAATATTACTTTGTTTCAATAGTAATCGTGTGTTGTCGGGTTTAACGGTGTGTTTGTCAACACAAATCGATCATTTTTATCATTAACTATTGTCCGTAATAATTTGGATACTTTTGTGATAATATGTTTTTTTAGTAATAATTTAATTTATTGTCATACAAAATAAAACAGTGTACCCGCAGTTTAGACATGCACTAATGTTATTAAATGTGTAGAAGAAATGAATAAATGCACTTTTAGAATTACAAGGTACCTAGGAGTGAAACCCTCTGGATTTTCGAAAACCAAAATATTTTTAGGTATTATCAACAACATAAGGCTCGAAAACCAGTAACTTCTCACCCAAGGCCCTTGTTATCACCCGTTTGATAAAGTAAGTACATGAGATCAGGGACTTATTTTAAGCGGCCAATTGCTCTATATCGTGTGCTACTAGATGCTGTTGAACAGCCGAATCCTTTTCGTCCATTATATGTGGAATGCGCGGAGGCAGTGATCGGCGAGCGCCGTAGTAATCCGGTCGATTTTTAGACATCGGAGGGCCTAAAATCGATTTTAATTAGTTTTGAATCACTATTAAGATCTGAAGCAGGCTCTTAACTATACGTCCAATAACTTCTCGTATAATTATAAGAAACAAAACCAAAACTGACCGATGAAAGAGAGAAGCACGGGGAGTAGAATGAGGCCGTGAGTAAAGCAAACCATGATGATGCTAGCGAACATACGGAAGTAATAAACGTTGAATATCTTAGAATGTGAAAACAATATAATCAGAAGACTGCCTCCCTTGGCTGTAGTGATTCCACTGATGATCTGTAACACAATATAATGTTAACATATTCTTCCTAGATAGTTTTATAGCGATATGTTACCAAAATGTGCAATACTGTAAGACTTACAGTACACCCAATTAGCGCAAGAGACTCTTTAGCACGTTCAATTCTAGATGGATGCTGGATGGAGACAAACGCTCGTACTGTGTGAGCCGAGTACTCCAAAGAGATACCGACGGACATGATAAGATTCACTACTGATATGGCATTGAAGTCGATATTAAGGAGGTACATCATAGCCAGCTGATTGATAAGACTCATCACCACAGTAATCGTGATAATCATCGCTGACCACGGGTCCATGTCACAAAGAATGGCAGCCACAATGAAGATAGAGACGGCCGAACATATGAGTTGGAAGATGGCCGCCTTTACTATAGTTTCGTATTGCTCGTAGAAGATGTAGTGGAAACTGAAAAGACTGTATGTATTTAATGGAGATTACGATAAGACAGGTAATGTACTTTATTTTGGCCAAAAAGTCAGTAGAAAAGCTGAAGTCAGTAGAAAAGCTGTAAAGTAAACCAACCTGTAAGGGAATACTTCGACCGGTGGGTGCCCCATCAAGCTGAGCTCTGTATTCAAAAAGTTGGTAATGTTCTTGGCCAGAAACTTGGCCCCTTGCATCGACTGGAAGTAGTCGGACATGTGTTTGAAGGGAGTGTGATACGTCATGAAGTGGGATGACACGATCCGATCAGACTTGTTCGCGAACTTGATGGCATTACTGTACAAAGTGTGCCCACTGAAACGCAAACTAAACATCAAATTTCACACACATTTCACAAACAACATCAACATCATTACAATATGAAGAATGCCTTACCTTGTGGGGCAATGGAAGGAAGGGTTGTCACCGAGGAAGCCCTTGATATGAGTGTAGAACAGGTCCGGCCGAGGTCGGCCATCAATGTACTCGATTTCACATGTTTGGCAAAGAGTTTCCGCTACTAAAAAGCAATTTTACTTGAAAAATAGGGCTTATTTGTAATTAAATAATTTTGTACATTCTTTTTTAATGTTGTGAAAAAAGCAAAGAGTAATACCTAATTCAATATAAAGTAATATTGTGGCAGATTGTTTCATATATGATACTTACCTAAAGAAGAACAAAACGTATTATTTGAAATGTATTTACGACAACAACGTCCACTCACAGAAGGCCGTAGCCATTCAATGTAGTCATCCACCCAATTGAACACTTGATGTGAGATCTTCGAACTAAAACATATGATTGTAAAACACAAATAAAAAGTTTGTTACAGTAATACTGTATTATAGAATACCCAATCAGTCATAAGAAACAAACTTCGCCCATAACCATACCTAAATTGATAAAACAACTTACTATTGCGGATATCTGGCAGCTCGGTTGATCTGAGCTCCCAACGAATCGGTGTTACATCCATGTCCCGTACATATCAGATTCTGAAGCTGAGGATCCCCGTAGTCAAAGCTTCCTTTGAGAACAAAAAAGACAGGAGGGCCTACATTAAGGTTGAGCTCAAGATCTTTGAAATAACTATATACATGAGAGTCGTCAGGGACGGACCGCTTCTGGTCCAAACCCAACTGAATGTTATCAACAATAACAATCGATATTGCAAACCATAACAAGAATACTACCATCTGAAATGACAAAGTCATATGAGTTTTTTAAAGGCCTGTTAATTTTCTAAAATTAAAACAAATCCAAAAAACGGACAAACAGCTATTACAATACCCTGTAAAAGTTATAACTTACAACAATGATTCTGACCGGTTTGATGATAATAGAAGGCGCTATGAAATTCTTAATTACATTATACATATAACTCTCCCTGTAAGGTCGTTCTGGTCGCAGTTTGATACAACATAGCATGTCCAGACGTCCTTCTTCTTGTCGTATTGCATCCCAAACAAAGGCTGAGAAGAATACAGTAATCTGAAGGATGAAGTTTGTAATGATAGAAATGGCAGCGAACAAGGAAAACGTCCTAACAGCTGGCATCTCGGATATTGCACCTAAAACAATATTAATTATCTCCTGTAAATTTAAACCACAAATACATTAAAATTTCTACAGTAACACCACTAGAGTATACTGTAATTTATCCTTTCCATAAACTAACCTATACTATAAACCCTTCTAAGAACCTACCAAAAGAAAAGCAAATAGCTTCAGCCGTACTTGTTAACAACATAGACGGCATTACTTCGGCCGCGATCTCGCAGATTCGGTCGTTCAGCGGAATATCGTGTCGATCTCGCCTCTAAAACATGTTTTACATCATCTACTGCGACAAAACCCGTACCTGGTATGCTTGGACAAACAGAAAGATGTTATCCACTCCAACAGAAACAATCAAGAATGGCAGAATCTCGAAGACAATCAACGTCGTCTCAATATTCCAGTACGAACATATCCCGACAGCACTAAATAAGAATTAAGCAAAGTAGTTAAATCAAGTTTAAATTATACAGTAATACCAAATCAACATCCAAACATACAAGAAACCAATTGTAAGTTACTGTAATTTTATAAGTTCAGTAAAACTTATAGATTCATTAAAGAAACTTATGGATCAATGTTAACATATAAGGTAAACCATGTTATATGAGTACAGAATGGAAGCAGTAACATAAGCTAGTCGACTCACCTTGTAACAGCCAACACTATTCCCATTATGCCCACAAATCCCAGAGTAAGCTTCGTATTTATCAAAATGGTACACAGGTCGTCGCTGACTGGTACTTGATATTGACTGAGAGCAAATGATACGTAGAACAGTAAAAAAACGTAACTCAGAGCTACAATGATCACATCAGACGACGCTTGACGGTGAATTTCGTCCTAAAATATTTTTTCATTATTTTTAAGTTCAATAATGTCATTGTATTGTTCATGATTAAGTGTAAATATATGTAGTTACCTCAATAGATCGCTGTGATATGAATGATATTCTAAAAATGTCGCTTTTGACTCGTTTTAAGTATTTGATCAGCCCTTCTTCCCATTCCATAGCTGCCTTGTTATCTTGAGGATTAACGGAGTTGTTCAACAACAGTGTGATCATGATCCCTTTCGCTGATTCGTAGCCTTTGTCAAAGTTACCAAACACCAAATAGGGCTGGATTGGCCCTCCAAACTCTCCGAAACAACTCATCTTAAATTTGGTCTTCATAGAAAACGGGTTCTTTATACATTGTTGTAGATGAGTACGGAAGTCGTAGATCGAAAATTCGCCGTCGATTTCAATGTCCATGGCTTTTATGTTGTTCTGCAATAAATAATGCATCTGGTTTTTAAACAAAATTTAAAAAAAGGCAGATAAACGAAATTTAGGTATAAATAAAACAATAAATCCTTAAAAAACATTCTTTACCTGAAAGTAGTTGAACGGCGACATAATGGCACAATGATTGTTGTCAGGCTCCAGAGGTTTGTAACAGACATCTTCCAACGTGATGTTCTTCTTGGTCTTCAGTTCTAATATATCTTGATTCAAGTAGAATGACTCTCTGAAGAAGGTGTCTCTGAACACTGGCCCCAAGAAATCAGGACTTCCAGCATCTTCTTCAGTGTCAAACGTGTCTACTTCAATCAGTCTGGTGTCTTTCGGAGTAATTATTATTTGTTCGATACGATGGAATGGTCTAAATAATATTGTTCAGACAAAAACGATAATAACATTATGATAAGAAACAACATTTTAATTGTACGATTACCTATATAAAGGTAAAAATCAGCTTAAAGGCCTTCAATAATTAAAAATTAATACAAACGTACTTGAAATTCTTTTCAAAAAAGGACTCCTGTAATCTAGACGAACTGAAGGGTGATGTCCACAAAGACTTGGTTTCTGTGGTCAAGTTTACGAACAGAAGCCCAAAAGAACATATTATACCAAGTACGACGAATACAAGACAAATAATCGAGTGCCTTCGTAGTACCAGCTAAAAATATTACATTACGTTTACATTAAAATCCTGTCTTTAACCATATTTCCCAAAAGCTTCAAGCCAAACTTATATCTTAACGTCTAAATTAAAAAAGAAGTTTTTACTCAGTAAGTTATTTATTATTTTCTTAAAAAATATTTTGCTAAAAATAAAGACAGAACATACCTTTGCATAACTGATAAACAACTTTTGGATAAGCCGATCCAAAGAAAATGACTTTTTCAAATCAGCATCTTCAATATTGTCATTGTCGTCTTTTACAGCGATATCAAAAATGTACTTAGCAACAACACCAATCATCAATAGGGCACAAATACAACCCAAAATAGCCAAGTGAAAAGCATCGTGACAGTCCATCGTTGCTACTTTGCATGATATCTAAAGTAAATTCATTTTATTTTACTTGCAACTTTACATAAAATCTAATAAAAACCTATATCAAAACCACAAAGATAAAATGCTTTTAAATCTTGAATAATATAAACATGAAAATATAAACAACCCATACCTCATCCAAGTTGGGGAACGGCGACTCAGAGACACAAGAGTTGTTACAATCCTGACATGCACAAGCCGATGATGACATGTCAGACGGAGCGTTACACGGATAAGCAATCGCCTTCATGTAGTCGTATGTTCGGTTTCGTATAATCGTCTCATCGTGGGTCAATGTAAACTCAATGTCAAAAGGAATTCCAAGATTCTTGTTCGCTTTACCCATAAAATCGAACCATTTCTGAGGAGTACAACTCTCCACATCAGTACCACACATCGCTTTTAAGGCAAAGTCTCCAGATGACATACGAACCTAAACAAAATATTTTGTTACCTAAAATCTTTGAAATATAAAAACATCAAAAATTTTGCCGTAAACTCAAAAATCAAATAATATTAAAAGAAAACCAAATTTAGTTACCTAAAAACTAATTTTTATCTAAAAATCTATACTTTGTTACCTAAAAATCAAACTTACCCCTTTACAAGACTGAAATACGTCGTCAGCATATTTTTTATCCACAAAGTACTCCACCTTCTTCGCGTAGCTACTGTTCTTCTTTGAGAATACATCCTGTTTACCTGTTTCCAATAAACGAACAAATCTACTTTGATATGGAGAACAAGTAAACTGACACCACAAGTTCATAAAGTTGGACAAACAGCTAGGACATCTTACCAGCATCTGCCTCGCTGTTTCCATTCTTTTGTGAAATATTCTGAACTGTTCATCGTCGCAACAAAAAGATACTGTGTCATCTAAATTATCATACGTCAAGGTTTTTACAATTTTTTAATAAAAAATAATTAAAAATACTAACATACTACAATTTTTTAATTTTCTTTGAGTACTCGTAAAGTAAACTTTAAAATTAAAAATTAGACATTCCAGTAAGCGACATACCGCAAGAGGTACCTAAAATCCAGAAATGAAACAAAAGTGCTTACTCAAAAACAATCTCGGACAAAGCTTCCTCATCTGAGCTTCCATCTCGACATCTTCTGTCGGCACAGGTGCAGATTCGTTGGGACAGTTCTGTGCCAATCCCCCTTCTATCCTGCACACACCGAGCATCGTGCAACCGTAGCCTTTGCTCGGCACAACGCCAAACTTCTCATCTTCTGGACTCTTCGCTTCACTATGAACAACATGAACGCATATGGATGTGACTATCCATGCTGAGAGTACGAATTTGCGCCACATGAAGTAGCGGGAACAACGACCAGCAGAGAAGGTCGTGTTCCGCTCAATTCTGAAGGAAAAAAGTAATTGGAGGTAATAAAAGTAATATACAAAGGTAAATTAAACACGCAGGAGAACTCCACGGATGCGAGAGAGAGTTGCTTTCCCAATGGCCGCCGGTGAGACGGCCAAAAACCACAAAAATCGTTTCGCTTTCTGTTTTTTGTCAAAATCCGCTCAATTTTCTCGTAAAAAAGCGCCGAGCTGCGCCCGCAGATTAAAATTATTTTTGTTTCGCGCGGGTTCGAAGCACGGATTAACGAGCAAAAAACAAAGCAATATTAGTGTTTTGGTGGTTGGGAATACGTTTTTATTATACAGTAATACCTTTTGTCACAAATATTTTGTAAAATACGAACGTATTCCATAATACATGTTTTAAAGTATAAGTAATATTGGCCTGTAATGAGAATTAAACTGTTTTTTATATAACATACCTAATTATACTTTAAAGACGAGACAAAAAAATATATATAACCTTCTCTATTACAAAATCCTCTAGATTGAGACAAAACTCTCAAATATTGTTATTGCGAGACAAAAGCTGGAGGTCGTGACAGACGGCTGTCGATTCAATTTGTTTCCCATTTTTAATAATTATTCGAATGATTCGGCCACATTGGCCCACAACACTTCTGAATCAGCCGATCATCAGAGTCGACCATACTTTGACCGAGATCTCTCGTGATCCGCTGCCACGTCATAAAAAGTTTCACAAAAACCGCGAATTCTTCACGGTTCAAACGTATATTAATATATCTGGGGTGCATTAAAGGGCGCGGAAGACGAAGACTAATTGATCAAGATGGTTGATATCGATGAGTAAACTATTTCATGTTAAAACGGAAACCTATGTGCTTTATGTAGTAGTACAGTGTGTTGTACTATTACATTGTACTATAGCTAAGCAGTAAGTAGAAAATTGAAACAAGCATGACAAAACTTTTACGCATATAGCCATTCTTAAAACAATTGATCAAGATATCTCATAGTGGCTGTAAGCATTTCCAAATATCGAATAATAAAGGTAAAACTACTGTACATAGCATAAAGATATAAATCAAAAAGACAAGCCCTTTACTCTACAGTAACCACAGTGCAAAAAGTTAATCCAAAAGTATGAAATAGAGCGTTTCTAATATTTAAATAAACATACGATGAGTCAGAAACGTTCTTATCTAAATGGGGTGCGAACTCACAATATACGTCATGACAATGTTTTGACTTATGTGATTGTAAACTCATAATGGTATTTTATAGCCATAATAAAAACAGTTATAAACGTTTAAAACAAGAGTTGCAGTCTAATATAATTTAAGAGTAGTCTCCAAAATAAGGGAAAAACGTAGATTACCTTAAAATTGACAAAAATGATAAAATAGAATGACAAGCAAGTAGAATATATTATTCAAATTCTGCACAACTTTGAGATTCTAAATTTAGAAAGGCTACAATGTAAGACTTCAAAGGGCATTTCGATTATCACAAATTGGGGTTGTTCATTTTGGTTATCACTTTGTTATCAGTATTTTTCAAGCTTACTTAAGTTAATGTAAAAACATTTTGATTACTATATAAATATGTTACTTTTTACCATATTTTTACTAAATATTTATGTTTTTTGACATACTTTTGATTTAAAGTTTGAATTACCTTGATTAATGTGACATGGTAATCTGTTTTCCCATAACATAACCTCTGCTTGTGCCATATTAACATTGCTCGTAACATAACGATTGTTGCGTTGAGTTGAACAAGGTTTTAATTGTTGCGGCTAGACATGATAACCATCATTATAAAGCATCGATGATAGATGGCAAAGACCCTCGATTCATCATTCTGACGGTCAGAAAGTGTAAAGCAATCAGCGACTTTACTCTCCATTCTTGTTCGCCATGGCTAAGGTTGTCGTTTTGGGCTCTGGGGCCAGAGAACATGCCTTGGCCTATGCCTTTGACAGGAGTGCCAAGGTGGAAAGTGTGGTTATCATACCGGGCAACTCTTGCAAGTACTCGGTGGGATCAGCTGGTAGGTTTGAGTTGATCAAGTTCAGAGTAAAGTTAATATGAAATATAATGTTTCTCAATAGGTTTTTTCATATTTATATCTTTTAGTTGACGTAAACAACGTAGAAAGCGTCAGAAAGTACTGTAAAGACAACGAAGTAGATCTTATCGTTATTGGCCCAGAGAAACAGATCTGTGAAGGATGGGAAGACCAACTGATAAGTGATGTTAAGGTACTGGCTCCATCGAAGAAAGCTTCTCAACTGGAAGCTTCAAAGAGTTTTGCCAAAGATTTTATGATACGGCATGGCATTCCTACCGCAAGATATGTCACGGTATCAGCAGCTGATAACTTATCAAGCGCATTCTCTAAATTGTAGGTTTAGTATAATATTTTTGGTTTTATTTATTTGATTATCGTTTACATTTTTAATTATAGGCTTGAAAATCATTTTAGTTCAATATTTTAATCTGTATTTTTTGCGAATTTTCTTTTTGAATGAGCTTGCTTTTGTTACTATGAAACAAAAAAGTTTTGGAGCAGAGGGCATGTTTAATCGTATAACTTTGACTTGCGGGCTGCAGCGCTCTTTGGAAGCACTTATTTCTTTCAAATTTTTGTAAAATTTTGTATAGAAAATATATTTTTCAATAAAAATATTATATGCTAACCAAAATAAACTATTTTTGACTTAATTTTATATATATTATCATCATATAACACTTTTTAATTGGGAATATCATACTTTAGATCAGATTGGAAAGGCTACGTGATAAAAGAGGACGGTTTGTGTGCTGGAAAAGGTGTTACAATCTGCAAATCGGTTGACTATGCTTCTCAAACCCTGTCTGAAATCTTCAGTGTTCAACCAAAAGCTACAGTAGTTCTGGAAGAGTTTCTAGAAGGCTACGAAGTGTCAGCGTTGTGTTTCTCAGATGGAAAAGAGTTCAGGCTACTGCCGTTCAGTCAAGATCACAAAGCAGTTGGAGAAGATGATACTGGACCTAATACTGGAGGTATGGGAGCAGTAGCACCATTGGTACTAGATGTTGATGTAGAAGAGAATATCAGGAAGATCATTGGCAAAACTGTTGATGGAATGGCGAAGGATGGATGTGTTTATAAAGGTATGAGATTGTGTTTGGAGTTTATAATTTAAAAAAAAATAATTTATAAGCTTAATTATTACTTATATTGTTGTAGGTATTCTGTACGCTGGTTTGATGATCACGTCATCAGGACCAAAAGTACTCGAATATAATTGTCGTTTTGGTGATCCTGAAACCCAAGTAAGTTGATATTTTGATTTTTCGACTGATTTAATCGACATAAGTAATTTGTTCAATCGATAACTTTAGGTTTTACTTCGACTTCTTGAATCCGACTTGTACGATGTAGCTGTAGCTACATGTGAAGGCCGTTTGAACGAAATCAATTTACAATTTTCTACTAAAAAAGCAGCAGCTGTTGTTGTGGCTTCTAAAGGATACCCAGGCTCTTTTGTAAAATATGTCAACATCAACCTACCTCAAGATTCAGAAGACATCGTGCTCTTCCACGCCGGAATGAAGAAGGATTCAGAAGGCTACAAGAGTTCTGGAGGCAGAGTCTTGACTGTCAGTGTTACTGATAATTCATTCTTTGATGCGTTACGAAGATGCTACGAGCACGTGGAGAAGATCGGATTTAGTAATGGATTCTGGAGACGAGACATTGGTCACCATGTAGTCAAACCAAAGGCTATCGACTACTCTGACAGTGGTGTGGACATTAGTGAGGGGAATCGACTGGTCGACGAGATTAAAGGTTCTTGTGCGGCAACAAAGATTCCTGGAACTGATACGGTATGTTTTAATACACATTTGTATTTTGTATGCATATTGAAAATCAAAGAGATCTTTTTTGTAAAATTAACGTTAAATGGGTCGGTTTACTAAAGAGGGGGGGGGGTCAATTGGGGTTTCTAGAAGCAATACCTAATATAAACACGGCAGTTTATACACGAGCGAGCACTAGAAATATACACAATACAATACTAAAATCGGCGCTGATGCAAGGGGGGGAGGGAAGGAAAGGGGATCGATAGAGCTGGGGACATCCTGGAAGGTTCGAAGCGGCCAGTTTATATACTGTTGCCTGGGGGCGGTTCTTGGCTCTGAAAGTGATAGGTAATTAGTAATTATCACTGTATGCTGTTTGCTGCGCTCTCGATCTAAAATGATCCCCCCGAGAGCCGCTTCATAATCATGCTTTAGGCGCAATGAGTCATGGTTTGGCCAGCGGCCAAGGCGCTTTAGAGGTGAAAAGTCTTCTTAACTCACTTTAATTATACGGTAGCGCTATGCTTTGCTCTCTTACCTTCGCTTACATTCTACCTGGAATGTTACTGTATTTTACAATATAAGTCCATTTAAAAATCTTCAGATTGGTGGATTCGGAGCCATCGTGAACCTGGAAGAACTTGGTTACCGTAACCCATCTCTAGTCATTGGAATGGACGGAGTAGGGACTAAACTTGAGATAGCTGACCAGGCCAACAAATTAGATGGACTAGGCTACGATCTGGTGGGGATGTGTGTGAATGACGTTATCTGTCACGGTGCCAAACCCGTAGCCTTCCTGGATTACTATGTTACAGGCAAACTGAACCGAGCCAACGCTGTTACTGTAGTCAAGTCAATAGCCAGTGCCTGTTTGGAGAGCGGGTGTGCTTTGGTGGGGGGAGAGACTGCCGAGATGCCGGGAGTGTACCAGAAGGACCAGTGGGACTTGGCTGGGTGTTGTGTTGGAGTCAAAGAGAGAAGTGCTCCTACGCTACCTCTTTTTGACCAGTAAGTTCAGTCTAATAGTCTTGTTTAAAAGTGTCAGTAAAAACATTGTTGGAGTATTATGCTATTTGTATTACTGTAGTTTAAAGATCTGTGTATACGAAACATTTTTAGAATGAAAGAAGGCGATGTTATCATTGGTGTCGAATCCAACGGTGTTCACAGTAACGGTTTCAGTTTGATACGAAAGATTTTGAAACAGAACGGTCTTACTGTAGCCTCGAGGTGTCCTTGGGATGAAACGAAAACTTTTGGTAAGATAAATAGAGAAAATAGTATAAACACATACTTTTTATTACATACGGTGTTGTATTGATGTATGGTCTTAAATTCTAGGTGATGAGCTTCTGAAACCAACAAAATTATATGCCAAAGCGTTGTTGGAGTTGATTAATCAGAATTTGGTCAAAGGAGCAGCTCACATTACTGGAGGCGGTCTTCAGGAGAACGTGCCGAGAGTTCTACCGAAACATTTGGCTGCTCAAATTGTAAGAGAAAAAAGTTATATTATACATACGTTAAGTTATATTATACATACGTTAAAACTTTTTTACGATACTATGTAAAAATACGACGTTACAGTACAAAAATTTACAAAATCATTTTAGGACTGCTCGGCCTACCCAATGCCATCCGTCTTCTCTTGGCTACAACAAAATGGACCGGTCGAACCGAAAGAAATGTTCAGGACCTTTAATTGTGGCATCGGAATGACATTAGTGGTGGCTTCAGAAGTGAAGGAACAAGTTTTGAAGACCCTCAACGGTCTCAACACGAAACATTGGGAAATTGGGAGATTGGCCAAGAGAACAGAGGATTCTGTAGTCCTGGAAGGCTTCAGAAGCGTGTTCCCCAACTTTGATCTTGACTATCTGAAGAGGAAACGTGTCAACGTTGGGATTCTTATTTCTGGCACTGGTACGATAGTTTTTTGTTTTTTTTATGAACTTTGACTATACAATATTTTTATTGATAGATCTTAAGCAAAAAATACTGTAACAATGGGAATATATTAACTTACAGGAAGCAATATGGTCAAGTTGATAGAACAAAGCAGATCATCTGGCAGTAATTGTTATGTCAGCGTCGTCGTGTCAAACAAAGAAAACGCTTTAGGGCTTCAGAAGGCCAGACGAATGGGAGTCGATACTTTAGTCATACCACACGGTACCGATAGAGCTGAATTTGAACGAAAAGTCACTAAAGTAAGTTATTATACTAACGAATAGCAGGCTGCAAAAACCAAGTTATACGACGAAATTTTCCCTATTTAAAAGTACTATTTACTTCTAAAACTTGATATCTTGACATTCCAGGAGCTAAAATCCCGCGGAGTTGAGCTGATCTGCCTGGCTGGTTTTATGAGAATCTTGACTTCTGAATTCCTGAATGCCTGGCCCAATCGTATTATCAACCTACACCCTTCATTACTTCCATCCTTCAAAGGTGCTCATGCTGTTGAATTGGCATTAGCAGCCGGAGTGAAGTTCACAGGATGTTCGGCACACTATGTTGTCGAAGATGTTGATGCTGGGAAGATTCTGGAGCAATCTGTAGTCACAATCAAGCCTCACGATGACAAAGAATCGCTTCACAAGAAGATTCAGGAGAAAGAATACGAAATGTATCCAAAAGTAATGGAAGCTGTGGCATTAGAGATGCTGAAACGTTAAATTTCGAGTTTTTAATAAATTCATACCTATAATAATACGAAAAATAGTGTTATTTAATTTAATAACAATACCAGAACTAATATTTTTTAATAAAATATATCATGTATAACATAACAAATTAACAAGTCCATGAACAAACCAAAATTATGTCCCAACCAGTCGACAACAAATTAAAAATTATCATTCTTGCTTACTGACTGCACACCGACTGGTCGATGACGCTGAATCTGGAAGAGTTTATCAACCGGCTTCTAGACTTTGCGACCAAAAAGTCAATTGATATTCGTGGCGATGAACTGGTGGAACTGATCGAGATGGCCAAACCCGTGATTTGCCGCTACAAGGAGGACGGTGCTCTGGTCAATGTCTCCATTCCAGTCAACATTGTGGGCGACATTCACGGGCAATACGACGATCTTCTCAGAATCTTTGCAGCCATCGGGGTTCCTGGTACCGAAAGGTATCTGTTCTTGGGAGGTAAGCCTTTTTAAAACTTCGTATTTTGATCTTAAGGTACTTGTTTTTAAACAAAAACACAGATCTGTAAAAATTAAAATTTCGTATAAAATGGCACTGCAGCCTGTAATGAGGAAAAGCGTTGATCTTAAGTACTGCGCCCGGGGCACGGTTGTTTTTTTGCGTCCTTTATTTTGGCCTTTTCCGAATTTCCGAAAAATTCGCTGCAGCCTGCGGTGGACGTATTATACGAAAAATTTCTGTATTGTTTGAAGGTGTGCGCTTAGTACTTAAAAGGGATTACACTCATTAATAGATCAAATAATTAGTAAAAAGCACCATTTTTAAATAATTTTATTTGCAATTGGGTTTTTTTTTGCGTTTTTAGCTTCAAATAATAAGGTTAATATAATGTTTGACAAAATAATTACTACCCTATAAATTGAAAGTGTCTTGTCCCATTGAACTAAAATTTGGCATACGGCATCTAGGTAGACCTAAATTAATGGTATGCTTGTAATATGAAAAAAACATAAGCTTCTGAAAATTTTTTAGGTTTACCAAAATATTTTTGGCGTTCAAAAAGTAGACAAAATTACTAGGCCACGCATGCAACTTACAAGAGACTGTAGTTAGAATCTTGCAACTTTATATTAGCGCATTTATTACGTTTAGCTAAAAATATTTTACTCTATTATAGGATTCTGGAGTTCAACGTCAAAATAGTCATGTACATCAACATGGGTATTTTAAACTTGGTAATCACTTCTACCTGTGAATCAACTTTGATATTTAGCTCATAGTAATAGTGTAGAAACTTTTTTTACTGTGTGATAATTTACAGTGGCTTCAGAATCAAGCATCTAAATTGTCATAGGTACCCCACCCCCCCCTCCCCCCTGACTTTTCAACTACCAGTAGCTTCTCAATTTAGAAAAAATAACACAACAAGCAATGTTTAACACCACGACTAGACTAATATCAACACATTAAATTTAAGTCAGTATGTGTACCTTCTCTCTCTAGATGGCAGGTTGAAAATTGTTTAGCAAACCTACGACCAAGATATAAATCGGCTTTTTCAAATAATGTTTTATACTATAAATTATATAATGCTTAAGTTATTTGCGACCCCTTAAGAAATTTTACAATTTGTACTACATTAATAAGGAAAATACACTATCACACATGCTGTGTTCTTACTGTAGTACTTGAAGCTGTGTACGATAGCAGTGCATTTTGGCAAAAATCGTCAACACACTTGTAAAGAACAATAAGACAGGTACTAATTGTGTTTTAATATGTTGATATTAGTTTAGTCGTTGTATTAAACATTGCTTGTTGTGTTATTTTTTCTAAATTGAGAAGCTACTGGTAGTTGAAGTCAGTGGCGGTACCTATGACAAATTAGATGTTTGATTCTGAAGCCACTGTAAATTGTCACACAGTAAAAAATGTTTCTACACTTTTACTATGAGCTAAATATCAAATTTAATTCACAGTTAAAAGCGATTACCAAGATTAAAATACCCATATTGAACATGACCATGTATATAACATGTGTATCATAATAAAGTTTAAATTCTGTTACTAGAACTATTTATTTAGTAGTTGAACTGCTTTTTATAATCGTTTTCTACCTTACAGTGAGCTATATTTGCGTATCATGGTTTTAAATATATCAAAATTTCCGGGCCATAACTTTATATTACGTACCATGTGTAATATCGGCTCAGACAAGTGCCATTTATTTTCAGCAGATGCTGCTCTTTTTTTCAGATGTAAGAGCTAAGACCCTTTACATGTAAACCTCTGAAGCGATTTTCTTGTTGACTGACTGGATTTGAGAAATTACAATTTAAGTGTCAAATTACTGTATATTTAAGGTTTTATGAGTAATATCTTGGCTGCAATTGGGCTTATGGATATGTTTTTGGCCTTAAATTGACTATGAACAACGCAGCTTAATATATACATTAATCCCATTACAGTGTTTGTAATATAAAACTTGATATTCAATATTGTAGGTTCAAGATACTTACTACAACATACAATTGCTAAAACAAAAATTTATAACTAAGTGAGATTATTTTCAAAAAGCTCAAAATCAAATTGTTATTTGCCAAAAAGCAAATCTTATTAAAAAATACCCAGTTCGAAGTTACAACTCTTTAAACCAAACTAGGTCTAGACAACAAAATGAAAAAATTCCGCAGCCTGCGTCCCGGCCTCAAAAAAAGGACAGAATTAAGGACGCATTGCTCTTGCTTCAAAACAACCGTGCGGGGATAAATATTTAGTTCACCGGAGAAATACTTCACCAAATAAATAGTATACCGGGTAAAACTTTTAGACTACGTCGATCGCGGCCCAAACCAGACAGAATGTATAGCCCTGCTTCTGGCCATGCGGATATTGGCTCCAGATCGTGTGATCCTGCTACGTGGAAACCATGAGTGTGAACTGGTCAACAGAACTTATGGATTCTGGGAGGAGCTTCAGCGTCGCTTCACAATTGGGTTGGCCATGAAGTTGCACAAAGAATTCAACGTCATCTTCAGCCATCTTCCCTTGGCGGCCTTGATCAGAAGTCGGATTCTGTGCATGCACGGGGGCTTGAGTCCGCGTCTGAGTTCCATCGACGCCATCAAGAGAATCCGGCTTCCGTTCACCGACCCGATTCCGGACACTTTGGAGCAGGATCTGCTGTGGTCGGATCCGTCGACCACCACCAAAGGCTTCGAGTTCAACAAACTGAGGGATGTGAGTGTGTCGTTCGGACCGGATGTTGTTAACAAGGCCTGCAAGAAGATGAACTTGGATCTGATTGTAAGAGCACATCAGGTAAGAGTTTTATAGAAGATTAATGAATAGGTAATAAGAATAATTTTTTTTTGTAAATCTATATGATATTGTAGATGATGCCAAACGGCTACGGATTCTTTGCTAACCGGAAGTTGGTCACCGTTTTCTCGGCTTCTCGTTACGTTCCAGAGTTGGTGAGTGTAAATATTGTTTTGCAATCCCTTTGACTTTATTTTATTGTTTATTTTCTTTTATTAGGTAACAAGGTGATTTAGACTTTCTAGGAAGATTTTTAAAAAAAATTATTATTTACAATTAATGTTACTTTTAGAATAACAAAGGCGCTGTGGTTCGTATCAACTCGAAGCTGATGATTTCTTACATGGTCATGAATCCGTCGACGGGTGGTGCTACTGGTCCAGAAGCGTTTGCCCAAAGTTTCAACCAAGATGCCACATTGGGAAACAGTTCGAAAGCTCTTTGACATTAAACTACTGACTTTTCTTTGTTTGGCTTTTGGGATATGACTTGTTTTTGAAAAAAAATCTGAATATTTATAAAAAGTTGGACAATCTGTCAAAAGCAGAAATTGCTTAAAATTAGTGAATTTGCGCAATATTATATTGCTTACGGCTAAGAGCATGTTTATGCTATTTCAAACATTTGTTTTTAATTTTTTTGTTTGTTTTTGTTACTTTATGTTTCACGAGGTTTGTTTCTTTTTATATTTTCTGTTACAAAAACCGGTGGAATGTCGCTGAATTTGGAAGAGTTCATCAACCGTTTCTTTTCCTACTACAACAAAAACAATTTCGAATTTACTAGTGAAGAGATCTTTGAGGTGTTGAAGCTAGCCAAACCTGTGTTTTGTAAGAATACCAGTGCTCTAGTACAAGTTCCAACCCCTGTCAACATTGTGGGCGACATTCATGGCCAACTGGACGATCTTCTTAGAATCTTCGCGGCGATTGGAGTGCCTGGAAAGGAGAGGTATCTGTTTTTGGGAGGTGAGTGAACTGTAGTATTATTTGGTACAAACTGATTAATATCAGGATTAAAAATTTTATAAAATGGTACTACTTTTTAGTAAATATGTATCTTAAAATTTACTGTAACTTGTAGACTATGTTGACCGTGGTCCCAATCAACTTGAGTGTATAATGTTGTTATTGGCTCTGAAGGTTGCCGCATCGTCTAGAATCTATCTGCTACGAGGGAATCACGAAGTACAATCCACCAATCAGGTCTACGGCTTCAGATCCGAGCTGAATCACCGTTTCAAACGTAAATTAGCTTCTCGAATTTACAGTGATATCAACAACATCTTCACGTATCTTCCATTGGCTGCCATAGTAAAGGGTCGTATCTTGTGTATGCACGGTGGGTTGAGTCCGCATCTGAAGTCTCTTGACGATATCAGAAGGATTCAGATTCCGTTCGAAGAGCCACCGGTCAATAGTTTGGAAGAGGATCTTCTCTGGGCGGATCCTTCGTCTGCCATCTCTGGTTTCAATTTCAATGTTGTCAGAGAGATCAGTATATGCTTTGGTGCTGATGTTGTTCATAGTACGTGTACAAGGTTGGGGGTTGATCTGATTGTGAGAGCACATCAAGTAGGTTCACTGTGGTTGTTTTTGGCGTGGTGTTGTGATATTTATTAAAATTTACTAGTAATTTTATAATAATGCTTTTCGGGTCATTTAGTATCTTTTTCCTACAGTGTTTCTTGTGGCGTTTGTATACTGTATTTTTCAATTGTTTGACACTTTAGGTAATGCCATCTGGTTATGGATTGTTTGCAAACAAGAGGTTGGTCACTGTGTTTTCGGCTGCCAGTTACAATGTTGAACAGGTCAGTATTGTGTTCTAATGTGGTCTGAAAGTGCGCAGAAAACTTCCAATTAATTTTTAGTGTATTTTATGTTCGCAGTTTATTTTTTTAGCTCGTGTATGTTACAAAGATAACTGATTTCAGGATAATATGGCGGCCGTAATGCGTGTCAGCAAAAAGCTGGTGATATCGTATGTTCTGTTCGCTCCTCCACTAGCTGCCGATGTTATCAAACATAAGCAACGTACTTCGAAACGACATGACTCGAGTGATATAGAGGATGGATGATCTACATCAATAATGTCTTATGTTCTATATTGTCATAAATTGATTGATTTTAGTTATTTGTTCATGTATAATAGTGCAAATATGCCGAAAAAGGTAGTTGATATATATTTAAGAAAAGAGTTAAAATTGAATATTATGATATAAGATGACCTAACGTAATCCATCTTTCCTACTGTACAAACTGACCTTATTTTGCGCGAACACAGTTAGAAGCAAGAGTCAAGTAAGTGGCTGTACTTGGAGTAAGATGTGTTTGTTTAGCAATGTTCTCGAGCTCGGAATGGTCACTTGAAGGTTCTCTTCAGAATCCACTACGAAATGGATTCTATTAGTTGTTTTCGGTTTCAATGAGATGCTCTTACTTCTCATTTACTTTGCCAGTCAGCTTCTTGTTTATGGTATGTCATAACGAGCTTTTGTCATGATTTTAGTTTTTTTATGTCATTTTGACTCAAGATATGTCATATTATATGAGTACAATAAAATTTTATTTTTTATTATCTTTACATAGTGTATTAGTACTATGTAAGAGATATATGGGTAACAAAACAAAGATGACTTATTGGCAATGACATTGTAGTAGCTATGTTTAGAATGTTGTATGCCACCATTGGACAGCCAGGCATTTGTACTGGGCGACTTTCAGAGTGCGGCTAGGGCATTTGGAGATACCATCAACAAGGTTCAAACGCCAATCAAGTTGGGTAAGGTACTAATTCATTATGTTTTTCAAATTGAATGTTACGCAAGGAAATTCAAACGTTTTACTGACTTTACAGTTCGAACGTATAAACTTTAAACTTTTGTCATTTTGTGTTTTTCTATGAACTTATTGACCAAGACTCTTTTAGATGCTAAAACAGTCAAGAATACTGTAGTCTCAGATCCGATAGATCTGTTTTGTTATGACTTTGATGACAAATGCAGATGGCGTAACATTGAAGGCGCTGGGGTCGATGAACTGGACTGGTATCAAGGAGCGGGCTTCCTTGATGAATCTAGGCTTCGAGTCTCTACTGGAACTCATTTGAGTCCGGGTGAGTGTACATATGTTATTATTGTTAAATTTTGGTACAAAAAGCATAAAACAAAATAAATTAGGTAAAGGTAGAACAGATGATTATAAGGAAGTATATGAAATTAAAAGACAATAAAATAGTTGCATTTTTAGATGGATATTACGGTATTGCTGCAAGTGACCGTATAGAGTTTCCAACTTCAAAGGCTATCCTGGTCAGTGATCCAATAGACTGCCAACTAGGCCAGGCCGAACTCAGGTTTATGTAAGTAACAGTTTATTTTCAGCATGTCATCTATGACATAATTAATGTAATGTATCTGTAAATGACTAGTAAATATGATTTAGGTACTGGACCAGTCCAGACGTAAAACTGATCATATGTACCAAGTCAATGTCAAAGCCGGCTGGCGACTACGATTACTGTGCGTCGGCCATAGAAACAGGTGATCCAGGCCCAGCTTATGTTAGTATACCTGACCTCGCTGGGGAACCTTTTCAGGTAAGACATATATCAATTAAGATACGATTTTAGTAAACTATGAAGAATAAAATTTAGAAAAATGGAAATATTTGTTTTGTTTATACTACTGTAACCTGGTTTAAGTTATAGATATATGTCCGCGCCGAAAACTTTATTTACAATTCGGCCAACTTACAAGGCGGTTTCGCTATCATAGATAACATCGAATACTTTGGAGAATTCTGCCCGAAACCTCAGCTAATGAGACACAAAGTGCCGCACAGTCGAACGGTAACTTCATTTATCTACTTTGCATTGTATACTATAATATCTTTAACAAATAGTCAGTAATTTACTACATATACAGCTTTATACATGCAAAGTAATATAAAAGTTACTCAATTTAGGAACCCCACCTCTTATCAGATGCTGTAGTTCCATCTCAGGCTGATCAAAGTATCATAATCCACAGTAACCCTGACATACACAAGGACGTATGTGAGGTACTGGACTGCTCTTTTAATGCTACAGAGTACTGCGCCGGTCAAGTACATGGTAGTGGATGGCTGACTACAACCTTCCCGACCTCTGATATCATAGGTGGCATTCCGGGTGACGCTTCTCGGTTACCGTATAACAAAGGTAACATTACTTCAGTTTTTATGTAATTTCGGATAGTAAGCTCTTCAATGATACTTAATTCAAGCTAGCATAATCTTATTATAACTATGTTACTCATAGATACATTTGTCTTTAGATGGTAGTTTCGCCTACATAGGAGGTCCTCAGATGAAGACCCGCTACACGACGAAGAAGTTCTCGGTGGAGGAAGACCTGTTCCTGATGTTCGCCTACTTCAAGGCCAACCAGATGGGAGATCTGAGAGTGTTTCTGAAGCGAGAGTACGACACCAAAGAGCAGTTATTGTTTACGGTAGGTCTACATTAAGGTACGGTACCATATTCAGACACCTAAACTCACATTGGAGAGTCACCGGTGGTTCCGCGAAGTACGACCGCTATATCCTGGCAACTACGAGTATGTAAGTCAATATTACAATGAGTTAGCCTTACTAATACGACACAAAGGTTTTTCACAAGGTGATATATTGTTGTAGGTATCATTTGAAGTGTCTGACTTGCCACTTGGATTCAGCGTCGGCCTCGACGAGATAATAATATTGGATCGAAAGAAACAATATTACTGTAGAATTTAAATTATAATAAACATTAAATTTTACATTAAAAATATAGACGTTAAAAACAAGTTCAAGCGCCAAATATGACTCAAATTCGGCTTTAAGTTCGTAAGAAGTTCGTAACCTGCAACTTCCAATTGCTATTCCTCGTCTGTATTCGGAGAGTTTAACCGAATTGATCAAGTATGGGCCCAGAAAAGCCATCTTCTCACTAGCCGCTCCATCAACTTTGAAATTTTAAAAGAAAAGTTGAGAGTCAGGTTTATTTTTGAATCAAGTCATTGTCAGTTCAGTGTCGCGATGTCGGTGGATGTGTGAGCGGATCATCATTGAAGTCTCATTATCCGGTTCGATTGAAGAGACGTGCCGGAGGGTGCTTTCGTCTTGCCACATCTGAACAATAATATAAGGTGGCATCTAGTACATGGATAAACATATTTTTTGTATTTTGCTAAAATCTTTGTGACCGAAAATAAAAAAAAAGTGAAACGGAAACAAAGTTTCTTACATTCTCATTACTGTCTGTTGGGTACAGAAAGTCGATTGGCTTGGCAGTTCGAGGATCTCCGTTCTGAGTCTCTTCAGACTTGCTGTAGGCTGGCGGTACTTGGTGAGGCTCTGGAATCACATTTTCAAAAAATACCCAAAAAATAAAGCCAAAGACGTCGAAAATCATTAATAATGACAACTCTTTGCAAAAAATAAAACTTACTTTCATTGGCCTTGAACTTTCGCCCAACAAGTGATTCTTCTCCTTCAGCTGTCTTCACCTCTTCTTTGGACATTCTGGCTTCTTTGGAGTGTTTCCTCTCCTTACTCAACTTTCTCTTCCTTCTTCTGGCCTTTACATGTGACTCCAGGACTATAAAATCAACATACAATAAGAAAAATGATAAAAATTACATTATCAAGGCGAGAAATTCTGTGAAAATTAAAAAACAAAAAACAAGTAAAAACTTTCTTTACAGAAAAAAATCACCTCAACTTACCTCTGTCGCGAGAAGCACAATTCCATAAAATTGTACAAGACACCAGTGCAGTGACCAATACAGGCGCAGTCAGTCCAGTAAACGACCAGCCTAACATTAGTCGTTGAATCAGTATAAAAATTACTTTTGAAATTCAAAAACAAAACTCTTGAAGTTTTAATTTGTAATACGACGCAAGTACCAAAAACGTTAATATATTTACTGTTTATCGTCTTAAATTAAGTTACTTAACAAAATATGCAGTGAACACGTTACTCGAGAAGAGGTAGTCTTCTGGGGCCATAGAGAAGCACGTAGGCACAGTGCCAGTCTCCACCACCCGACAGCTTCTGGATCTGGTCTTCGGTGACTTCGTGAACTTCATCGTCATCACACATGGCCCACTTCTTGTCGTCCACCCGCACCCATGCCACGTAATGTCCACTGTTACTGCTACGACCCTTGTGGGTGATAATGGCATTCAACTGGTAAAAGCCCGAGTTGTTAGATCCTGGATCTCCTTCGAAGTCAGATGGAGCATACTTGACATCTACGTCCATCTTCGACTCTTCACCAAGTTTTGAGGTTCGGATCTTCTCCACGGCTTTGTCTTCGTATTCCTAAAGAAAAATAGTTATTATTAAAAACCATTGTAAAGCAACAAAGTCTTGAAGTTGAAAAGCTAAGTTATTGTAGATAGTATTGAAAAACATCAAGATACTTTAAAAAAAGAAATAAGATATATCATACCTTGAAAGCATCTCTTTGAGGCTTCAATTTCGCTTGAAGGTCAGGAGTAGAACAGTCGAACACATCCAGAATCATGGGAAACTTGACATCTTTCAAAATTTTAGCGTTTATCTGAAATAAAATACTATGTTTAAAATAATAAGCATATTACTGTCTTAAAATCATCAATAATATTAAAGTTATTCACAATGTTACCTGATCTTTCTCCTTGTAGAAGAACCTGACCATCTGAATGCTGAGGTAGGCAGGTAAACGAGAAATCAAAGTTTTCTTCTCGTATTTGCAGTTTCTGCCCAATGTCTGAGAGTTCTTCTCGATCTCTTCAGTCAACTTTGACTTGATACCTGATTGGACGTACCTGACTTCTTGCGACAGGAAACAGCTCAACTAAAAACAAAAGATATCAATACCAACTTTACTCAAATCAAAGATTATAACGAGCTTATGCCTGTTTTAATCAATAAGACACTTAAAAAGCTTATGTCTATACATCTCAAATGCTCAACTTGGTACCTAATACCTACTTGTAAGAAGGTTTCCTTTGACTTTTGTTCCGGTTCTTCTTCACTTTCCATGTTCTTCATAGTAACATCAAATTCACCCTCCAAAAATCGTCGTACCGGCACCTTACCTTCCCCAACGTTGATATCAGCACATCCAGAGAACTCTCTCAATAATTCGGTGAAACATTCATTGGCATCTTGTTGTTCATATCCACCTCGTTCTCCTTTGGTCGCGAATTGAGGATACAAAGAGTGCATCAACTATAAGATGCGGCTTTTTACTCGGTGTTAATTGCTGTCACCTTTTACTTTTACTAACCATTAAAAGGTATTAATTATATCATCTTTTTATATTAAAAACCTCGTTACTAAAATCAGCAAAACGTAAAAGATTAATGACTTACTTGTAACGGAACAAGTGGAGTTACAGTGCCATTTGGCTTCGACTTCATCTCACTAAACAAGTTCCTGATAGAACTGGTATACAATCTGTAGGTATCACTTCTAGCTCTTTCAGCACCTCTGGCATTCCATCCTTGAACTCCTTGAACAAGCTCGGGAATCGTCTAAAATTACCAATATAAATTCTCTGTAAAGTTTTGCCTCGTTAGCACACCACTTCACAATAATTATATTTTTCTTTCTGTTAAACACCACAAAATGCTACCTAAAACAATGTTTCTTACCAAAAAGGATTGAAGAGTGGCGTTCATGTAGCAAGTGTTGCCTAAATTGACCATGCCAGCTGGCAATGCCAATTTCTTGGCTTCACCATCAGGCTTTTGGTTTTCATCAGCCGGCTTCACGGCTTGAGGAATACCTCCAGTGCTTCCCAACAACATCATCATGGTACCGTCAGTTAAAGCCACGCCATTCCAATTGTCGTCAGCCAAAGTCTTCCCCTAAAAACATAACCAAGTATAAAAAACGTCACATACCTTAACCATAACCTTCTGTCTTTCAGGCACCACTCCAGTTAGTTCAAAGAGTTGAGACTTGAACACCAAAGGCTCCAGTTCTTGATTAACATCAACCTCGAACTGCTTGCCAGACCATTTTACGTTAACTTTAGGCATCTTTAATCTTTGTTATAAGAATATACAAACTTATTGAAACCTAGGTTAGCCGAAACAAGTCCGTCGACAAATAATTTTGTTGAAAAATATGATTACAGAAAAAGAAAGAGATGACACAAACAAGTGTGAGTCGAGTCTGGCCATCTAATAATACTCGAATTATCAAAAGATGTAGTAAATATTTTGCTTCTTGTCTTCTCCGTTCTTGCGATATTAAACAATGTTTTTCACAAACCCCTAACTTTCAATCTGCTATGATTACCTCGAGAGCTCGATTAGGAACTATTTATTTGTCAAAGTCAACTTGCTTGTACAAAAATCTGGCATTGGAGGAATGGTTATTCAGAAACCACGATTTAGAACAATCAGAGGAGTCGGTACTTTTGTGGAGGTAGGTGTTTTACCTTTCTATATACATCAGGTCAAAATGCTTGTAAGATATGTCTTGTTTATTTATATCAGAATTTACTTCATACATTAATAGTTTAGTAATACTCCGTCGGTGGTTATTGGTCGGTATCAGAATCCATGGCTGGAAAGCAACCTCAGTTTTTGTGATACCAGAAAGATCAACGTAGTCAGAAGGTTTAGTGGTGGTGGAGCTGTGTTCCATGACTTAGGTAAGAAACTTTTCTTGTTTTACATATTTTAGGTAATTTTTAAGAATGCCTTCTCCGTAGAGCAATTGAATGACATTTTATTGTTCTAGGTAACTTGAACATATCGGTTTTGACGTCCCATAAACGCCACAATCGACCGAGGAATTTGGCGTTAATAGCTGAACAACTCAACACATTATTAGGCATTTCTGTAAGTTTGAAGAGTATTATTGTTGAATACAGTAACATTTTTTACTACTCAATATTTCTGGTAAAAGAAGAATATTATGTTGTTTAGATAGGACTAAACACTCGCGATGATCTCTTACTGCCCGGTGACCGAAAGATATCGGGCACGGCTGCACGAATAGCTAAAGGAAGAGCTTATCATCATTTAACGTTACTGGTAGATACGGATTTGGCAGCGCTCAGTTTATCACTTCGATCCCCTCTCCAGGGATTAATCCAGACCAATGCTACGAGGAGTGTCAGGGCCAAGGCTGTGGGACAACTAAAACAAGATGTTCCTGGAATAACGACGAAGGAAATCAAGGATATTGTGATAGCTGGCTTTGGAAAACAGAACGTTGAGACACAGATAATAGAAATCGAGGAAAATGAAGTCATAGATGAAGAGAAAAGGCCCGGTATCACGACCAAGTACGACGAATTGAGGACGTCAGAATGGCTGGTAGAGAAAACACCAAAGTTCACTTTGACATTACCTGAGGGCAACTTCATAGTCGACAAGGGACGAGTGATAAACTCTGTGAGTCCGAAGCTCAAGAACGACACTTTCCCATTATTATTCTCAGTTTAATACATCTATTTCAATAAAACGCTAGATCTATGCTTTTGGAGGTTGAACAACGATTTGATAGGATGGCTTTCCTCCTTCTTGACCTGCCTTCACCTTCTGGCCATGGAGAAGGTAGGGGTCGTTTAAGTCGTGTCTGCAGTTGCTCCATCCCATTCCAATGCCTAAAACACAATTTTTTTTTCAGAAGTCTTAAAATTAAAGCAAGATAAAAAACTAATAATCAAAAATTGAGGTGTTGGAGGAATGTTTATTTAACCTACCAATTCCGGTACCCAACCAAACTGGTGCGGTACGTCCTTTGAACAAGGCTACTGATGACACTACACCAATGGCAATACCTCCGGCGACCTTCAGTAGAGAGTCAGCGAAACACCGATCCAATTTAACTCCGAATTCGTTTTCTGAGCGGTCTCCCATTTTCTATAACAACCTTTAGTCAGTGAAACAACTATATTGTTATTATAGTTAGCCATCATACATTTCTATAGTTAAAATGTCAACTGTAGTAGTTGTAGTAAGATTCGGAGAAGAAACCGATAGTTTATTGTCACAAAATTATTAATAGTATTTATTTATAACAAAATAATAATAAGTTACATGTACATTAACACATTCGAGGCACTAAATTGCGTTAAAAAGTCTTTGACTCAAACTGGAACCCGCTTTGATCATGTTTTGTATGACTACTGGTATTCTAGAAGTTAGTGAATTTGAATGAATATTGCTGTCCGCCACCGCCGAAGCCTCCGCCGAATCCGCCAGGGAACCCTTGGAAGCCGTGGAAGGGATGGTGATGATGGCCATGACCGGCGTTAGGATCGTTCGGATCTTCTCCTTGATCGAATAGTTGACGCTTCTCTGGATCCGTCAACACATCCTTGGCTTCGGCAATGTTGATAAACTTTTCCTGAGCTTTCTTCTTCTCGGCATCGTCTTGAAAGTTATCTAAAACAATATTATAAGACGCATTATACTACTTTATCCGTGCAAGACGTAAATACCTAAAAACAAAATACCTACCTGGATGCCATTTATGAGCTAGCTTTCTGTAAGCCTTTTCAATTTCACGCTTGCTTGCATTCCTAAAAACACAAATTAGCATTATTTTAGACAACAAGTAACAAAATAACACAGGTTTTTCTATGTACTTTTTTACTGCAATAATACACCTAATTGCACATACCTTTTCACTCCCAGAATCTTATAGTAATCTTTTTTGCCTGCTTGAGTTTTCATCTTTTGAGCACGATTCAAAGATTCCTTCGCTTTTCGGGATTCGGAATGAGCATTCACAGCTTGTTGGAAGTCCTCAATAGCTAAAAAATGAAATTTCAAAACAAACTCAAGAAAATGACAAGCAACTATACATTAAACGTCAGTTATAAAAGATGAGAAGCAAAAATTACATACCTTTGTCCCATTCCTCTGCCAACAAATAAGCTTCTCCTCGTTCCAACAGAATATCCAGATCGTCAGGAATTCCGTATTTTAAGACTTCTGAGCATTCTTGAATAGCTTCGGCAACGTGGCCAGCTTCTCTGTTACATTTACAAGTGACTTTGAACACATCCCACTGAATGTTGTCAATGTTCTGCTCGTACTTCAAGATGTCTTGTCCCTTTTTCAAGCATTCTGTCCACTTTTGTTCTTTTGAGGCCTTTTCCAGTTGTTCTCTCATCTTACCAAGCTTCTTGACCCTTTTATAGAATGGGAAACAAGTTTTGTGGTCTGGATTCAACTTCAAACATTCTCGTACTTGTCTAGAAACAAACATTTTTTACATATATATATCTTAATATTTATTCCAAAAATCTATTTAATTTGTTACCTAAAATATAGAAAAAGTACAACTAAAAATTACCCCAAAGAATTTTCCACATCTCCAACATCATAGTACATCTGGGCAGTTTCCAGATAGACTTCAGTAGAGTCCGGGATCAACTTAGCAATCGCCTTGACATCAGAAATGGCGTTCTGAATATCGCCTCTCATCTTTCTACACTTGGCTCGTTTCCTATGCAGGCTAGCATCCCACATGCATTCTTCCATCAAACGATCTAATATTTTCTCGGCAGCTTCATAATCATCGTTCTCAAAGAGTTCATCAACTTGTTCGTAGAGTTCTTGAAGTTGTTTTACCTTCTCTATCTTTTCTGTTGCTTCTGAATGGCTTGGCTCGTTTTTAAGCTAAAAGTAGCAATATTTAAATCAAGTTTCGAAATTTACTACATAAATTTTTTTAAAAATAGTAAAAACTTACAGTAATTTTAAAGTCCTCTCCAGCTTGTGCCAGTTTTCCTTGTTTAACCAATAGGTTACCTCGTTGGACTCGACCAGCAATAAAGTCGGGTTTTAACTCAACAACCTTATCCAAATCCGGCAAAGCTCCCTTGATTTTACCCGTAGCCAACATCACGGTAGCCCTCCTAAAGTATGCCTGGTAATTGGTAGGGTCGAGATCAATGGCTGAGTGATATTGTTGTAGAGCTTCGTTAAACTGTCCTGATGCCAATAATATCTTTCCCTGCTCCAAAAACTTTTCCGCTTCCTGCCGTTTATCTGCCACGACTAAAAACATGTTGTATACTATTTTACAGTACTAGAAAAGCTTTACCAGTGTAACATGTTACAACTTTCAAGATATAAAACAAAAATATTGTTGTAGATGTCACTTACCTAGTCCAATTAGACCCAACAAAAAGAAATCAACCGCGTATGGGATCATTTCTTCTAAAATAACAAAAATTAACCTCACAACACTGTCGTTCCTCACGGAAATCTCGAGAACACCGTTAGTCTACGTCAGTATTATTAAAATGCAAATCTTATACACTAAACGTTAACAATATGAGAAGGCACAACATAATATACCACGTAAAAATGAAAAATAATTTTGACAACGCGATAAAGTTTATCATAATTAATGCAACTCTCGGCGTTCTCAACAGGTAAAAGTTTGTAAAAAAAGAATGGGAGTGGCTGACTCGGAATTGACAGAATGCCACACAATAGTGGAGTTCCAACACGGAAACGTTCTCTGAAAAAGCCGTCTTTTTTCTACCAGCATGGAAATCGATGGTGCAAATTCGTTTTGATGGATTGATAATGAAGTGCGACTTCTACATGCCCGTCTGCTAAAGTTTTCACTCCTTTCGGCTTCGAATCCGGCCTCGGGATTCTGTTCTTCGCGCATTCCCATATCTGGCTTTTTTTTAGCCTCGGGACTTCGTGTATTAAACGTTTGCGAATAGACGAATTTACTTTTTTTTCTTGCAGATCATGTCGTCCACTGGAGTTGAAGCTGGAGAAGAACACATTGGTGAATCTGGAGCCACTTTGACCGATGCCGAGCGTGAGTTGTTGAAGGAGGAATTGAAGAAGGTGCGTTTGTTTTTGTTATTGTTTCTTTGTTTAGATCTAACTTTTGATACGTTAAATGACTCATTCTTGTTAAGAAAAGTTAATAAGTTTTTTTTATAGACGGAAGAAGAAATCAACACACTTCGTCAAGTTCTTGCCTCAAGACAAAAGCATGCCCAACTTCTGAAGCACAAATTGGGTATCACACCCTTCGCCGAGCTGTCACAAGAACTCCAACAACAACTGAAGACCGTCAAGGACACGAATGCCTACCAGAAGACGAGTGAGGTTGTGGCTGGTACTGCTGAGACAGTTTCGAACAAATTTGCTGATATGAGAAACTCTTCTTTATTCAAATCGTTCGAGTCCAAGTTGGGAAGTGCTTTTACCAATGTAAGTTTCAATTGTTTGTTTTTCAAGGTCACATCGAACACGTTATTCGAAAAACAAACTAATCGATTACAGTTTGTTTGTGTAAAGATACGCGACCTTTGAGTTTATTAATGGATGTGCCACTTTTTTGGAAAATGATCTTCTGCGGTTTTTAGATAAAGTGACATCTGATACAATTAAAAAATTAACGTTTGTCAAAATATAAATAGTTAAAATAAGCTAAAGCTAAAAAATGTGAAAAAATGAGTAAGGTGATTGGTCTCAAAAATGCTGTTTTAGGCAAAAATGGCTGCCTCGACGAGCTTTGATCACTTGGCTGGCGTGGCCCGGCCTCAGTCGCAAACAGGATCACCTCGCAAGGAAAGCCCCACTTCTCCATTGTCCTAATTTTTTGATTTTCTTATTTATGCCATATATAATATTCAGCTTCTGGTCCCCTTGTAAATGACATTATTTTAACCTAAACTATTCAACAAAACAAATCAATTTGGTTTAATTTAAAATAAATTTATTTCATCCATTTGGCACACCGTGTTTCCGAGTGAGAATCATTGCAGATCATGGAGCAGAAGTAGGATCCACACTTGAAGCACGAATATTTGGAGAACAAACCACATACTGAACAGAATTTTCGTGCTGGAAGGATACTTGGAGACGCCAGAACATCGTCGTATGTCGGTCGCTCATCTAACGGGTTCTTGACTTTCTATATGTAAAGTACTAATTAGATTGGTCGAAATTGTACAGAAATCACTATACGGACAAAGAGGGAGGATTCTACTCGTTTTTTTGACTAAATCAACAGTAAAACGTTCTTTTCTTACCTCGTATTCTTCTTTTAACTGTGCAAAATCTTTGCGGAACCTTGTTTTACTCAGCTCTGATCGAAGTTTCTTTCCTTTCTTAGCTAAAACAATGCAACTCTTATCGCTACAATTTGTTATTAACATGGTAAAATAGTTTTAAAAATCGTACATAAGAAACACACTAATAAGTTTCAACCAAACAGCCTAATTCCATAAACAATATGTAGTTGAAATATAAACTTTAACTTACTCCCAACTTCTAAAACAGGTCTGTCTGCAGTTGAAAAGTGTTTTCTCTTGGTGCCTTTGTTAGCCTTGAAATTGTCATCAAACTTGGGTACAGCTTTATGCCAAGAAAGATTAGCATGAGGGTCATCTTGCATGTTATCCTTAAACAAACCTTCATAAAGTCATACTTATATTGACTTAAAGCTGTAACATTTATTATGAGTATGAATCTAAAATTGCTAACAACATAATCAAACATTTACCTTATCCAATATAGCTAGCCTCTTGCTTAACATGTTCTGTTTTAGCCTTGAATCCGCAAAAGCTACTGGTTGCAATGTAGCCAATCGCTCTAAATATTAAAGACTATATTGACATTGATGCACAATAACATACCTGATTGTCGACTTGTCCCAGGGGCGCTCATCTTATAACAATAAATTAAACTTAATATTTACAAAAATACGTTTTACAAAATTTTTCCAAATTTATTTTATTTTTCCAATTTTATTCCGTCTAATTTTGTGACGAAGTGTCAATATAGATCTGAAGCATTTTTTAATTTTATGGTATACTGCTGAACGCCACGAAAAGTATAAATGGAATACGTTGTTAAACGAAATTATTTGTTATAGAATCGTATCTTTTCAAAAATAGTTTCCAAAACTAAATAAAATCAGTTTATTTATTCAATCATACACATCAACTTGATATCACTTGTAGCTCTTGTCAGATACGGCGTCGCCATCGCTGAAAAGAAACAGAATTAAATTAAAAAGTTATCAAAAACTTTCATAAGATAGTATGTACTTACTTTCCATCCATTTCCCAGTCGTATTTCCTGACATACTCGTGATCAGAAGGTAACGACTTGCGTAGCGCATGGTGTAGCGCTACGTAGTCGGGGAACTGATTGAAGGGCGTTTCGAATACCATCCTTGCAAATCTTCTCACACTTTTAGGAGCTTGGCCACATAACTCGCTTATGGAAGTGTCTTTCTTCATGAACTGAAAGTAATCTTTAGTATATAATGGCATAGAAGCAAGTTAGGCATACAGTAATGGAGTCGTAGTCGCTTGTATTACACCATGGTAGACTTTTGATGCCTATCTCTACAAAGGAGTAGACCCAACATTCTAGATCGTCCGACGGTCCAGTCTCCACCTTCTGATGAGTTCTGAGAGAAGCGTAGCGATAGGTTCCTCTGAAATGGCATCTTGACCTCGGTTTGCGCCATTTCCCTTTGTCTGGATAGTAGAAGCGACGACACATACCTACAAATGTCAACATGCAAGTTAACTTTTACTTTGGAAAGGATACTTTCTGTAATCACAACATACCAAAGTCGATGATATAGACAGTACGAGGGTCCAGTTTCCCAATACAAGTGTTTCCCGGCTTCAGATCTCGATGAATGAAGCCTTCACGATGAAGATATTCTAGTCCCATTAGTACCTGAATTTGCAAACTTTTTCCTTACAGTAACCCTTTATTAACAGTAATTTACAGAAGAAGTAATTATATGGTTAAACAAGCTACCTGTTGTGTAGCTCTGACTGTAGTACTCAAACTGAATCTTCTGTTTTCTCTTTTCGACCTCAAGGAATCCAGATTGTCACTAAGGAACTGCATCACAACATACGGACAGCCATTGTCACACTTTCCCGAGGCATATACGACGGGGATGTGGCGTTTTCCTCTCAACCGGACTAGCACATCCTTCTCGATGATCAGCCGCCGAGGGTCGTGGCTAGCTGATCTTGTCATTCGCATTTCTGTTTTTATGGCTACTGGCTCTCCGTTCTTCTGTAGATCTAACCCGCGGTATACCTAATTGTGTATATATCTTTAAGTTAAAAAGTTTTAAATTTATAGAAAAAGTCAACAATTTTTGGACATACCTCTAAAACCCTTAATATTTATTGATTTAGATACTTCTACAACAATATATCGAAAATTTTAAAATAACTTCCAGTTTGATACAAAAAACTTGCCTGCCCAAATCCGCCTTGTCCAATCCGCTCTTTTACCCTGAACCTTTCATGTAACATGGTACCCTTGTCTATGAGGTCTTCTATCTTCGACATAAGCCCCATTTTGGTATAGGAACAGCTACGAGAGCAGCCGGATTCAAAGTAGAAATATTGTAAAAATGAAATAAAACCTTATCACTGTAAACCATTTCTTACTGTAGAAATACTGATAAAGCGATGACATTTGACGCTGTGCTTCAAGTTTGTAGCGCTAATCTGTATTTGCAAGAATCAGGTTAAATTCGGAAAAAGTGAGAATTCTCGTTTGCAAATTAACTTCGTATACGACGAAGTGGTTGTGCTTTGTGGTGATCAAAGCTTAATCTAGCTTACTACAAGATGCGAAAGCTAAAAATAGAGACTAATAGTATGTAGTTACTCTTTGGTATGTTCTAGTATGTAAAACAGATGTACTGATAAATATTATTTATGTTTTTGCATCAATATTTTGTAGTGACCTATTATGCGTTGATTGAGGTTGTAATATAAATTATGATGACTATATCAATATACATAAGTTGATGAGCTTATAATATCTGTTAATGGTAAAAATGACATTTTTCTCATTGCGCTGATGACTTTACCTACCTTATCATTAGAACCTCTAAAAATGACGCACTCCTTCAATTATATAGTTGTAGTTAGTATCCGTTCGCGACATCACAATCCTGTTTTAGTGAAGCTCTATCCTCATTTCGACTAATGGCTAGCGAGCGGCTCTATTTAAGCTCGCTTCCGCCGTTCCCTACGGCATAAAAAAGCTTGTACTTGGTTACCGTATTCCGATTCTGTATTCTTGAAATTGGCATTTCAATATTTTTTCTTAACTTATTTAAATTAAACACACAACGAGTACTGTATCATAAGGTCTACAGTATCACAATATAAACTTGCTATAACTCTAAAAATATTTTAATAAATTAATTTTAAAATGTACAACTTATCAGTAGCTATCTTTTTGTTCGCAGTAGCAACTACAGTATACCCTCAGGCTGATATGTCTATTTCTGGTACTATATTGATGCCTGGGGGTGGTAATTTGCCCAGAATGGGCGGAGGTTACGTCTATTCACCACCAGCTTACCAACCCTCGTACTCTTCGTCATACTCGAGTTATCCTGGGTACTCTGGCTATTCTGGGTACACTGGCTATCCTGGTTACTCAGGATACTCCAGCTATGGGCCTCGTCCTTATTACAACTATGGCAACGGTAAGTTAACTTAAAGTTTTATGTTCAACTTTTTAAAATTGAATTTTTATTTTGAAAGATGAGTAAGCAAACTACTATAATATATGATAATTGTATGTCACAGAAGTCTAGCATTATATTCTTTTGCACCTTTGAAAAAAAGTTTTTTGGAAATATTTATCGATATTAAGGGAAACAGTAAGCAATCATGAACAAAAGTAAACAATCTTTTCGTACCTAAAAGCAGGATTGTGAGCAATCTGATCCTTGATGTTTTACATTACAAAAAAGTATTTTTTACACTTTAAATGTCCTAAATGGCACTTCTAGAAGTTATTTTATGTTGTTGTAGGTAAAAGTACTTTATATTTGAATTATTTCTTAATCAAGCAACCTTTTGTGACCTTGCTATTAAACTGTAACAGTAGTAGCAATGGCTTCAAACTGTAATTTTGTTTTTATGTTTTTCGTTTCAGCTCGGTACAACTACAACTATGGCAATGGCTACTATTACTACTACTAATAAGCTTTAAACTTGACATAGTTTTATATATATATCTACATGTTATGTATGTCTATATGTGAATATTGTTGAAAGCGTAATAATATTTATTCGAATCGATAAAGTAAAGTAATGAAAGGCAATCCGATCACATCAATCAAGTAATCGGGTGCACAAGTACTCAGAGTAATCGAATTACAATGTTTTGACCGCTGTAAAGTGACATGTCGTAATCTCGAGAAGGAAGTTCTGCATTTGAGAGTAGCCTTGCAGTTTGTCATAAACGATATTACTCACGGCGAAATACCGTGAAGATCCTACAAAAGCTACTTTAATATTCTTGCAGGTGTTTACTGATAATGATTTCGTTGTAATATGTGTCTGAGATGTAATAATATAGAAGATAATGTGTGTTTACGTTGTAATATTATACGAGAACTTGTAAAAGTTTAAGAAATTAGCGAGATTGTTGGAGATCATATGAAAGAGTTGTTACAACATGTGTATGACCTCATTTCGTACCCTGAATCATCGTATGTTGGACCAAGAGTTAATATTATATTGTTGCAGTAAACATAGTAAAGTCATCATATTTGAAAATAACGTTGTACTACAATTTCCGTAAAGATTCTTGATCGAAATGCTGACGTAATAGCATTTTGAAACTTAGTATAATATCAGTTATAAACTAAATCTTGACATGCCATATCGTATGTTAAAGTAAAACCTAGCAAAGTCATTGTATGCTAGTTAAAAGTTTATAGATTAAAGTACATTAAGCTATTGCGATATCTTTGTAAAAGTCTAAAAGCGATGACAAAGCTATTTTTAATGTTTTAAGCACTTTATCTACAATAACAACAGCAGCTGATATAGTTACAAAAGTTACAGAGTAGAATAAACAAATATGTTGCTCGACTACAGCGTAGCCTCAATAGCATAACCACAATAGAAGATTATGGAAATCGCATTAGAATGGTGAAACGTGACAAACATACGATGACAAGACTTTTGCAGTGATCTCTTAGGTTCGGCTGGGCTACTGTATGTCGAACGGTGTTGAACTTTTGACAAAACTTGATCTTTGTACTAGAATTACTGAGTTTTTATACTTTTGAGGTCTGACAATGCTTTAGTCTCTTCACCGTGACGTCAAGAACCCTAACTCTAACTTTTACTTGACCTTCTTTATCTTCACATTGATAATGTCTCCATTATGGCTATAACCCATGCCACAATCAACTTTTACAGTCCGTGACATTGTTACACACTGCATGTTATTGTACTCCAACACAATTGTCAGACAAACAAACAGAGGATGTTGTTGTAATGTTCATTACACACTTGTTTTGAATGGTCTGATCAGAGGAACGGCGATCGAGAGGTGGGGCACATCGGGAGACGTCAGAATCTCAGAACGAAACGACGTGTCGCCGCCTTCGCCGCGCTCCTTTAAAAGGCCGCAGGGAACGTTGGAGAGTCATCGTTCCTTTACTGTGTTCTCAAGTTGGTCTGATTCCTCGGTGCTTTTGTTACTACAAAGTTACCGTACACTTGGATACTATACTGCTACACTTTCTCTACATTGACCTTATCAATTGTAGTTGTTCTTTATACTTTCGGTACAAACTTTACCTTTACAAAGCTTCAGTAACTACAACTACTACAATGTTCCGCAACGTACTCCTAGCCATCGTATTCGCCTTCGTAGCCGTTTTCGTATGTTCAGAAGCCCGTCCCCAGTCTGACTGGTCTGGCTCCGGCTCCATTCTCGACAATACTGGCGGAGCTTTGTCGGCCGATGGAGGCTCTTACTACGGTAGCTACAACAACTTCAACAGCCGTGCGGCCGGCTACAACCCATACTTTGCCAACGGACTTTTCGGCTAAATACGACATCATTAAGCACGTCAATGTTAACATTAGAGTGACAATATTGTTATTGAAATGACTATGTTAACATTGATGTTGGTGTATGATATTAGCGATTAGATGTTGATGGTAATGGTAGATGAATGGAAATGACCTTCTGGTAATATTTTATGAAGTCAAGACCTTCTACTACAATTACCGTGAAGTTAGAACCCCTCATGTATAAAATACGGTGTCGCAAAGTCTGAATGATCTTGTTTCTTGTTCTCAGTGTATGTACATATTATGTTATGTTGAAATAAATTTGTATTGATCTATACTTTTATACATTGTTAAAGTATGAAAAAGACAATGTTATTTTACCCAAATTAGAAATTTAAACTTATTTTAAAGTATCCACTTTAAGTGTGAATATCCATCCATTGCACGGTGCAAATAAACAGCACAGTGCAGAACATTGAAACTGCCAAAACTAATAAACATATTTTTGAAAAAAAGTTGTTTTAAAAAAATAAAGAAACGTAATGTTTACTTAACAAACTTTTTAACCCAAACACCTAAAGCAATATCGTTGTAATCATCTACCACAATATCGTTGTCATTACCTATTACAATATCGTTGTAAAGCAATAGAACATGTTTTTTCGAAATTCCACCGAATCTGCACTTGCTGCCCGTTAACAACAACACTTCACAAGTACAATTGAGAAAAGTGGAGAAAAGACGTCTTCTGATCGCTTCCGACAATTCATCTCCATGCTTTTCATTGCAAGGACTTTCTTTACAACGAAAAGGGAGAGATGCCGTTTAATTTAATATTGAATTTGATCAAAAAGTTGATAGAAAAAACGGAAAAGACAGATTTCGTCGAAAGGTTTCATTATAATTTTGACAATTCCGAGAATGTTTACATTTTTATTTTGAGAGACATGTTATACGATCAAACGTGTTTATTCAAAAACAACTTTTTCAAAAACAAAGCGCTCTAAATCACTTTTTAGGTAATAAAATATTTTTAAGATAATAAATATTACTCTTAAGGTAACCTATAGCTGTTTTACAAAGTAAACCAACTCTTCCAATTTAAGTTCATCGTTTCTGATAGTAAATCAAATTCTAATCGCGGTTTTATCAATCGTATAACAAAAACAATGACAATTCAACTATTACATTACAACATAATAGCCTTTACAGTTACTATGTTACAAAAGCCATTTATACGTCACTGATTTGATTAGACTAATGTGATTAATAGCGATCATAGTCAACAATCGAGATCATACGACGATAACAGTTGGAAGTGGAGTATTGCAAAAGATATGTTGTTGTAGGTACTTTGGTAAAGCATTTTCTTTTGCTAAAGTATTTCTCAACTTTAATTTTTTGCTTTTTAAAGGTGGTTATGTTATCGTAAGAGTAGCAGAAGGACCTTCAAAGTAGATTAACATCAGTTTATCACCTCCACAGACTTCTTGACCAATCCAAGACGGCTAAAACAAATTTAGAAGTTGAAATAAGAGCTTAAACAGTTGAAATAAGAGTTTAAACATTAAGATATATGACAGCCACACCACCCAAACATATCAATCTTGCGATGACCGTCTGCCTTCGTATGTTCATGATGGATGACATAACTGCACAAGAACTAATTGTAAATCATTGTCACATGAGATTCTGCACATTTCCTTTAAATGTTACACTTTAAACGTGCTTTCATTGTGGAGTTACCATGACCAATTACTGATACGGGTCTACACGGTAACAGCGGGTTACACTTTCGTCAAACAATGTTAATATTGTTTACAATGAACTTGCAAATCGTAATTTGAAATTTAAACCTTAATAGAGTTTGTTTTGAAGATAAAAAATGAATGTTGTGAAATTACTGTTAGAAAATGTTATTATTGTGCTTTATATAAATTTTTAGTGGAAAAATGTTATCTTATTCCACTTTGAGTTATTTGTTGTCAACACTATTGTAATACAGCTAAACCTTTAGACAGTAGTATTGCAATCAATTATGATAAAGATTGCTTTTAAAACCTAAAAATAACCGCCGACAACGCCTTTACCTTACATTGTAATCGACGTCCTTACATTGTAATAAGAAGTGAGATGATCACTTTAAAACCTTCCCAAAATAACTTTTAAATATCGAGAGTAACTGATCATTGTTTTACGTTTCAAACACAACATACGACGTGTTCTTGACTTCAGAGAAGAAAGGTCATCAAGAAGATACGAAAACAGTCATTTGAGACATGAACAGTACGTTATATGGCTGTGTAACGTGACATTATAAAACTACTAGATTGTTCAAGTAATTGTGTGCCTCCTCTCAAAACAAGTTCGCAGAAGTAAGGAGCACAGAATTAATTGAACAACCCAATGTATCAAAATCAAAAATGGTAAAGTCCAACCAAAAAAAATTTTTTTAATTTACAAATTCATAACATTATAACTATAATTTGGCGTTTAACTTCTTCAAATCTTCTAAACTGTGTATTCTAGGAGCTGGCTGTGCCATGGATTCATTGTTTTTAAAATTGTTTCGAGACTTGTGTAGCTCTGAGGTCGCAACTTCTTCCAAATCAAGGACAGGTGTTACACAAGCATCAAGATCTAAATGACTAGTCTTAAAATATGAAATTTTCAGGTTAACGAATAAAAAATAATACTGATTCAGTATTGTTCAACTAATTCTGTGCTCCCTACGTTCAAAATATTTTTTTTTAATTTTTAAGGAAGCCCGGAATAATTAGAATAACATATTAAGTTTATAAAGAAATTACCTTTGAACACTTTTACCCATTCGTCTCGACTTTTGGATGCAAATTTAGTTTCCATTTGTTTCGTTAACTCTTCAGGAGCACCAACTAGAGCTGGGTCAACTGACAACACTAAAAAGACAGTTATTGCGCAATGTCATCAAAAAAGTAAAAAAATTTACAGTAGCTATAGGTGTCGTATTTATTACAGTGCAAACAAATTTCAAAAACTTCAAGCAGTACCTTTGAAAACGGCTTGATGAAATTTAGGTTCCAATGCCCCAACGGCCATAAACTTGTCATCTTTTGTTTTATATGTCCTGAAAAACGTAGATATTACATATACAGTAAAAAATTAAATCGACCTATTACTAATACAAACTTACCTGTAAATAGGGCAACTTCCAGTGAATAGTCCAGCTTCCTTTTTCCACATTACCTCGTTCCCTTTGTATTCAAACAACATACTCCCCAAGTAAGACACCCCTTCAGTCATACTCACATCTACAACTCCCCCAGTACCGGTGCTGTGTCTCTTAACCACAGCTGCCAATATTCCAAAAGCACCAGTTAAACCACCTCCGGCAAAGTCGGCCAAGACGTTGGCTGGCGGCCAAGGATTGTTTTGTCCGCTGATTAAAGGCAAAACCCCTGACATGGCCACATAGTTAATGTCATGACCGCCTTTTTGGACCATCGCACCAGTCTGGCCGTAGCCTGTTATCCTAGCCACTATCAACCGTGGATTTAACTGAAGAAGCTGGATTGGGTCGAGACCGATGGCTTCAAGAACACCAGGTTTAAACGGATCCAAAAGCACATCTGAATCTAGAATCAGTCTTGTGAGCTGATGGAGATCAGATTTGTAGTCCAGACTGTTTACTTTTTTGTTTCGGCAAAATTTTGTTTCCACGTTCTTTGTCTTTTTCTAAAAATTGCTTGTGTACGTTAGATAGAATCATGCTTTACAAAAAATAATTAATATGTTATACTTTTTTAATTGCTTTGATTTGAAAGTATCCTAAATACAGGTACTATTATATTGACATTATTGACAAGAATTTTTTGTTACGTTTAAAATTAAAGCTAATAAGGAGCACTATACACCGTAAAATTTATATTTCGAAATTAACACCTCGTCTTATAAAAAATATTGAAAACTTTTCTTGTAGTTATCATAATTTTACCAATTTTATACTTTATGTTAACATAATTTTACCTTGACGACAGTAACATCAGCTCCAAAATCAGCCAAGATTTGGCCGCAGAACGGAACCGGGGCGAGACCTTCAAGTTCAATCACTTTTATCCCTTTTAAGTGATCCATTTTGATTAATAATCAGTTCTTACCAAGAGCAATTAGTCCAACTTGTAGAAGTCAACAAGACTAATTACCTAATTAGAAAATATGCTAATTATATTAACTATAAAAGTGCAAAAATGAATATAAAGTAGATAAATCCGCGTAATTATATTATACTAAGCGTCTGAGTGTTTTATTTATTGTAACTACAAACTGTGTAGCTTGAAATCAATCGTTTTTCTTTGATTTAATCGGAGAGAAGTTCTTGAGAGCGCTCTTGAATGTACCTTCTGTACCAGACGGCCTTGTTAGTCGTCTGTACAGAATACTAGGAATCTTCGGAGTTCGACCAGAGTATCGTGCTGCTTGGTAGAAAATGGAACCAAATAAGATGCAAATCGACCTAAAATAATATAAACTAATCCTTAGACTCATATAAACTATGAAATCATTATTACAAACAGAAGTGTGTAGTATCCCTTACCATATAATAAAGATGTACTCGGCCCTATTCTCGAAAGGAGTACCACAAATAGCGTACCACTCCAAAGGCTGTCCGTCGATTTGTTGTGGAATCTTATCCTTCCCTGGCAGACAATGGAAGTCAAAGTAACCTTCGTCGTAATTCTCAGCACATAAGTACTTGTTCTTGTACAGTACCAATCCAGTTGGAGTCTGTACCTTCTGTCTGACCTTACAATCTCCAATTGGCTGATGTAGTCCCTCAGCTACAATGTTGGCTGGGTCTGCGATACAAACCAGTACCATGTAAAAGAGGTAGTGTAGAGATACAGCCAGTGCCAGTTCGTCGTACCATAACGGATTCCCTTCTCGAGACTCTTGACGACGATTGTGACGATCTCCAATCCACACGATCAACATATAGAAGCTCAGAAAGATGGTGGAGGTCAGCTCGGAATGAACACCAAAGAAGTCGTGCATTGGATGGTACAACAACGAGAACTGAATAGTACCACCCCAAAAGGCAAGAGTACCAGCCAAGAAGACGCACAAGAACTCACGACCAAACTTCTTCCAGTCGTACACGGTGTCTACAAAATACTTCCGCGACAGATTCAGAATCCACACAAATGAACAAGCGAAGGAAGCATGGAAGTAGTACGAGTTCCATGGTACCCAGTACATGCGATCGTATATGTTAGGGTCGGTGTCGTGCCATGTCCACCAAACCAGCTTGATCCCCATGATGTCATATGGCATGTCCAACATTACTGCTCCTAGACCAACAGCTGGTCCTTCAGCCCACCACGGTAAATGCAATCTAAATAAATACCACATTTAGGTATGTATAGCCAGTAATCAAAAACATTATAAAAATTTTAGATATATAGTCAAATTACAACCTACGTACATGTAGTTAGTGCAAACAAAAATACATACCGTTTGACAAAGATATAAGAGATGTAATCGAATGTGTGGTAGATACCAAGCAATATGTACAAGGGTGCCCTCATGCCAAAGAAAGTGAAGATACCTTGAGCCTGCCAGAAGTTGTCTAAATCTGGAATCCAGTAGCACAAGTTCTCCACGTTCAAAGCATGAATCAAGATACCGAACCAAACGAAAAGGTAGCGACCACCATGACGCCAGGCTAAAATAAACGTTATTTACAACTACACCATTACGGAGAACATAATACTGTGAGAAATTATATGTAAATTAGACATACCGTGAACAAAGGTCAACAAACATGTCACAAAGAAGACTAACTCGCAGGCCAAGAAACTCGTGTGATTGTCGTAGATCTTGCGCGGATCTTGATATTTCAGAATCCAGTCGGCTGTCTGTAAAATAAAATTAAAAAAAAATATTGGATAATAAAATACATTCGTTTATAAGTTTGCATCACACGTTAAGACCTTGCTTTGCCCTCTGACTCATGGATAAGACACAAAACCTGGCGGACAACAAAAGAACCTTCTCTATAACCTACCCTGACGATATTCACAGCCTTCTCGGTGATGTACTTCTTGGAATCAGGCGATATCTCAAACGGAACATACGGATACACGTAGGCATCAAGGAGATAGTCCATCTTGACCCTAAAACAAGGTTTAGCAATGGTTTTAACAAAATTCTCTAAACCAAGGCCCCTCGCGAGCGAAATCGCGCCAAATCAAACACCAAACAACGCCTCGTCCCTCTCGCACATTTGCATAAGACCGAGGTACCTGCGACGAGAAAGGGCAGATCTCGATGGAAACGAGAGTCGAGAGCGAACAGTCTTATCAAATTGACATATCAATATTGTTCTATCAATTCGTGGGTAAACTTCACATGTTTAATTTAAAATGCCTGAAAATAAGTGACCACACTGGTTGTAAAGATGTTGTTCAGATCAGAATAAGATGGTACCAAGTTAGTATGTTTTAGATCTGTTGGACTATGTTAACCAAGGCATGCCACGTTGACTGCAACAATGTAAAGTAAAAACCAATAATTTAGAAGTCAAAATACATTGGAATTTGCAATATTAATTAATTGTAGTCGTATTTTACCATCTTCAAGACAAAAAGTTTCGTGCGAAACCAAATTCGTCCAAATTAAAGTAAAAAGGTAAGACATGTCCTTCTGAGTCAACACTTTCTTTCAAATTTATCGTTTGAATTTTGTTTTGGCGCGCGCTTAAAACAGAAAACTGTAGCTGACGTTTACAAACTTTTGTTAGACCAGTACATATTGTAGTAAAGATAAAAAATTTAATATTTATTAGCTATATAATACTAGATAACATAATATCCGTTGGGTTTAAGCGAATTATTCAGACTTTTCGAGTTTCGCAGGCCTTTCACCTAGACAAATCTCAGCTACAGAGACCACGTAGAACGAGGAGAAAGCGTACAGTTTCGTCACCAATGGTACCACCAAAAATTGATGGCACACCGCGCACAGTCGGTAAAATCGACCGGCGAAGGGGTCGCTGACTCCAGGGCATAAAATACAATTCAAGTTGACGTGGGTGATGAAAGAGATGGGCTGTAAAATGACAAAGTGGTAGAGCAGGAGCACGGACATGCTGAAGACTGGCCAAGCGTAGTTTGAGCTACTTTCCGGGTTGAATCCTGCTGAAATGATAATATTGTAGGTAGGGGTTAACGGTATTATAGACATGATTTAACTTTAGTTTAACTTTATTAGTTTGATCTATGGTATGGTTACTTACCGCCTAAGTAAATTAGGTACAAAGGTACAAGAACAATGAGAGTATGTTGTAGGAAATAAATAAATACTTCGCCGACCATCTGAAGAAATATAATCATTAATTTAAGTATCATAACTTATAATTTTGTATTTATATTGTTTTTTTATTTAAAATGTTGGTCAGAATGGACAAAAACACTATAAATTAACAGTCTTGTTGTTTTTTCTTTGAAATATTACCTGTCGCGTATTAAGAATAGGAAAAGCTAGTGCTATTAATGCCCCAGGCATTGTGTACATGTTGAAGCGGAATAGTTGAGTAGTAAGTGGATGATTTTCGGGCATTTTGAGTAAAAGTAATTGAAGAGAAGTGGTAATGTGACAAGGATTGAGGAAGAAGATACCGGTTCTGAAACAACATCATTTTAACTTACTGTAACTTTTAAAAAAAGTAGTCCAGACTAGGATAGGTAATGCAAAGTTGCTCATCTAACTAAAATTCAAGGCCACAGTAAACAGACTTACTTTGTGTAGAATTTGTAGATGAATTCGACCAGGAATACCACCAAGTACACGTTGAACACGTACTGTTTGAAGATCTCGCGAGGTGGAGGGTGTACTCTGTCCAGCACTTCTCCAACATTGTTGAGCGGTAGTTTCTGGGACAGCATGGCTCTCACTTCGGCTGACATTTTCTTTTTACAACTCTTTTCCTCAGGGTACTCCAGGTGAGGATAGCAAGCGTAGAGGCCGTAGAAGGAAAGTGGCACGATCACCAGGGTTTCCAGTGCTCTCTGCCATAGTGGAATGTACTGAAATTTTAAAAATTAATTTTATTTTTATAAAGGTGGTTAAAAATCTTAAAATTGGGTATAATCTACTGTGTTTTTGGCCAAACTTTGAGTCTGATAGAAACCTATGGTACTATTTTGGCCTGAAAGTTTCTAAAATACCAGTTTTTCAAAATTTCTTTGTCAGTTATAGATTTGCTATGTATAGTTATTTTGAGACTATATTATAATATACTAAAAAGGTAGTTGTTGTTTTGTTCAGTGACTATTTGCCGTACCGTAGGAAACAAATTGTCTGTGGAAAAATGTTTTTCGCCCAATTATTCAGTTAAAAACAAAAAATGTAATCGTTGGACCTTAAGTTATAAATATAATTACTACTTTTAAAAGGTAATCTTTACTACTACATTTTAAATTTACGAAAAACTAATTGTTAGTTTTACTAACACCGAAATTGGCAGGTGAAACTTATAATTAGATTGTACTAAACGTGTCTTAAACCAATGTATACAAACTGCAAAAACTTATCTGTATGTGCAAAGTAATGTCTTATGCCTTCATTACTTATCGACAAAACGTGCCATTATTTCTGTTAAATTTTGCAAAGATTTTCAAAGTTTTGCCCAATAAAGTACCGAGCAGACACAAATCCACTCCAAAACAAGCTCAAAACCTGCTTACAGTAAACTTGTGGATTATACCGTCCTGTAAAAACAAACAAAGGCTTACATTGAGACAGTCGGGCCCGCCGTTCCCGGGGATTGAGTGATTGACACCGCCCAACGTGAACTCGTACAAAAGATGGGACAGCATGGCCCCTCAACTCCGGCTGGCCATGAAAAGAGCGTCAGTGCGAGAGTGCAAGAATGGAACAACAAAAATAAAAAAAATTTCAGAGAGCGCCCCGAAGGCAGTTGTCTTGTCTTCGGGCACTGAATTTGGAAAAAGCGGAGAGACGAGAGTCGGTTTGGCCCCAAATATCTCTCACAAAGCACCTGAACAGTCACGCACTCGACTGAACGTTTGGTTGGGTCAGATTAGCCTTAGGGAGTGTCTGCGCAGCTGTTGTTCTTCTCCATGGAAACCATAAAACAATTAAACATTAATTTTGTGTAGAATTTGTTTCCTCCACGGGCTTTTTTGGTCATTAGAGTGCAGAGTTTCAAATAACACTTGGCGTTGCTATGTGTTTGAAACAAGTTATAATTATACTCTAATGAGCATGTTTCAAAACTAAAAATACAGATTTCAAATTACAAAAGAAATCCGAACAAAACGCCATAATCAATTGTTGCATTTCGTCGCAGAACAGTTTTTTGTTTTTATTTCGAGAGAAAACAGATTTGAGCACGAATAAAGATGGAAACCGAAGCTGATCTTGGTGACAATGAGCTCAGCGCTTCAATCAGCTGTAGAAGACGGTCGGCTTCAGTATCGGACGACTATTCTGTCCAGAAGACCAACGACGATGCCACGGAATCCAAGTTTTCAGCTGTCAAAGTGAGTAGATCTCACTATATTATGGCTTATCTTATGAAATATTGACATATAATATATTTTTAATATGCAAAGGTTAATTTACATTGGGTTCAGTTTTGTAGAGTAACCAAACAAGTGGATCCGCTTGTATATTTTAGATTTTAAAACTATGCGTTTCAGGTAGGATACTGGGCAGATTCTTTCATCCACCACTTCATCGTAAACCCAGAACATATCCACAGAAGAGCACCAGAGATTCTGAGAGGTTATTGGGCACGGCATGCAGCTTTTGAACTGTCATTGAAGAGAATTTCCGAAGTGAGTCTTGTCTTATAGGTATTTTACTTGGATTTCTCTATATTTTAAGATTACGAAAGTTATTTTTATAAACAACTTGATAATAAAATAATAAGTTGCTTTGGATGTTTTTACAAGAAAAGCTTGAGCTGTTAATGATTATATGGTTGTTTCAGTTAGCTGGAGAAAACCTTCAAATTATTAGTCTTGGAGCTGGGTTTGATACCTTGTACTTCCGATTGAAAGAGAGAGGTGTAGCTTTCAAAAAACTTGTAGAAGTGGACTTCAGTTCGGTTACAGCAAGGAAGATCCGCACCATTTCTAAAAATGAACATCTGGCCGCCATGTTTGATTCTACCTGTAAGTTTTTAAGGTTATTTTTTTCTGTTTTTAGGCTTTTGGAAGATGCGGCAGTAGTTTGAAGCTTTTCCTTTATTTTGTTTAATAAATTACAACAGTGGCTTTTTTACAACGAATTGTATAAGTTTTTATAAGGTTAACTAACTGTACGATAAAGTTATGTTTTCTGCAAGAAAACTTCTAAACAGTTACTTTCAGCCACTGAATCCCAACACAGTGATCTTCACTCTCGTGATTATGATTTGCTTGGAGCTGATATTCGTCAACCTTCTGAATTCTGGGCAAAGATTGAAACTGCCGGATTGGATCCATCATTACCTGTTGTTGTGATTGCCGAATGTGTATTGGTATACCTTGATGTCAAAGTGACTGAAAACTTGGTCAGAAAGTTTGCAGAAAAGTTCAATGAACTTGTGTTTGTAAGCTACGAACAGGTACGTGAATGTCAAATAAATCTGTAGATTATTAGCGTTTTAATTTTTTCGTTGTCTTACTTGTGATTTAATGGCTTTTTTGTTACAAGATGTTATATGTGTTTGTAAAGTTTGTTTGGACTAATAAGTGATATTTACAGGTGAACATGACGGACAAGTTCAGCGATGTGATGCAAGCTAACCTCCAGGAACGAGGTATTCATCTAGCTGGTTTGCCTTCTTGTAATTCTTTGGATTCTCAGAAGTCTCGGTTTCTCAACAATGGATATCCGGTCGTTAACGCTTGGACGATGCAAGATCTGTATGCTCAACACTTTAACAAAGATGAGATTGCCAGAATCGAGAAGTTAGAGCTTTTGGACGAGCGAGAACTCTTGGCACAACTTTTGGAGCACTATTGCTTGGTGTTGGCGGTCAAAACTAATGGATTGTTTGCAGGATTGGTCTTCTGATTAACTTATATTTAAATACTTTCATGTTATATATCTTGAACTGAATTACGGTAGTAAATTTTATCGGTGGTTTTGGCTTTTATTCATTTAACGGTTATTTTTACACCGTTTTATATTATATTTTATTAAAGGGCTTTTTTATATCTGTTTTATTATTACTGTTTTACTTCCAATTACCCGTATTATAATTTAATATCTGCTTTTACTTGTGCTTTTATTATCCCGTTGATTGGTATAAAGAACACTATATTTAGATGGCGAATCCAATGAATAAATGGAAGCTCGACTTTGGAAACAGTCGTGCGATCTCCCGGCTTCATGACACAACCATGAACCCACCTGGATTCAACCAGTCGATATGTCAGAGCTCTCAACATAGTGAACATGCTGGAGCCAATCCTCAGAATCAACAACATCTTATGACAAAAAGAGCATGGGATTTGGCGCTACAGCCAATCAAAAGTGTGCCTATGAATATGATGTACGTTATCTTTATTTTATATGTTTTGTATGGCTTTTGGGGTCATAATGTTAATGCTAAGGTACTCTGTAACTTTTTTGTATTTTATTAAGTTTATTTTAGTATGATGTATATGGCGGGTAACACGATTAGTATCTTTCCTATTATGATGGTGGTAATGATGGCGTGGAGGCCGATGAGAGCTATTATGACAATTGGACAGGCTTTCAAGTCTATCGAGGTATGAATTATGGAATAAGATAATAGTTCGGAGGTTTTTATAATCTAGAACATGGCTTTTTGATATAGTAGTTTAGTCTTATATAAAATTGATTTATATTTTTTTAATTTGTCTTTGTTTTTTTCAATTTTATTGTTTACAATTCAAACTTTTTTGCATTTTAAATTTGAAAGAGACCAAACCCTTGTTGACTTTAGCAATGTTTCGGTATGTTTGTGTGTCCAAGCTACCTATTGAAATGTTTTTAAATGTTTGTCAACTTTTCGACGTCAGTTTTCAACACTTACTCACTTTACTTTCAGTCGGAGTACTCGGGATCTCTCATCCTGCACAAACTCATCTTCTCGTTGGGGAATATGGCGGCGATAGCTTTGGCTGTCTATAAATGTCATTCCATGGGTTTACTTCCGAATCATGCCTCGGACTGGCTGGACTTTGTTCCGCCTGCCGAACGGATGCAATACGTTCTGTTTGGGGACACTTTTGTTTGATGGTTATTCTTCGCTTGGGTTTTATCTACTAAGGTTGCTGTAATAAGATTGTGATTGTATCATTTACTTATTTATTTTTGTAACTGATTAATAAATAGTAGAATTCAGTGATTTTTTGAACTTTTACAAATGTTTAAACCTTTATTTTACTGTTCCAATGTATGTACTTGTTTTATTTGCCATGTTTTTACTGTTTTATACCGTTAACTTTTCATATTTACATCAGTATTTTACATGTCAGTTTGCACTTTAAATTTACGTAAAACCGAATTGTTTAGAAAAATAATTCTTTGATTTTTGAAGTCATAACTTCCACTTTCCAGACCAAACTCTTGTTTTTTGATAATGAAGACATCACTTTGGTATGGACTGTGATTGGGTCTGTTTGTTTTAAATTGGAAGCCGGCTGGCTGTCTTCGCGAACGCAAACGCAAAAAGACTTTTGGGCCGAGTTTTTGGCCAAGAAGACTCTTTTTATTCTTCGGATCGGGCCTTTTTATTGGCAACCGGTAGAGGGAGCGCTCTTTTTTCAACAAATAGCACATTAAGGGCAGAAGTGTTTAGGCTAATCTTCGATCAGGAAATTAATGGTTTAGACATTTTTTAAAAAGAAGATTTTTTAATTTTGCGAGCGTGTTATGAGTTAAAATAAATAATTGTATACAATGTTCTGGTCAAAAGAATACGAATATCAATGTGCTTATTTTGAGCAAACACTATAAGTTTCAGTCGGTTTTTAATTTTTTTTCTCTCTACAAACAAGTTATAACATGCTAAACTATTTTTTAAACCGAAAATTGGAAAATAATAATATTTTATGCGAATTATATGATTTTACAATATTTTAAATAAAATCATAAAATTTTAGACAATTTGTTGTCTCAAATGTGTCACTTGTCGCGATCAATGACTGTAATTTAAATTGTTTACAACGTGCGACGAGTAAAAAGATCTTAAAAAAGGTTCCTTGCTTTACTTTGTGTTCCATATTTGTAAAAGGCTCTTTTTAGAAATGATTTTTGTTGGAACCTTTGCTGTAACTAGGTTGGCCATGGTGGCCACATAAATATAATTGTGTCTTGGCTCTATTATAACATATAGTTTGTCAGTAAGATCAGATGAGATTAAAGAACGAAAAGGTGGAGATAATTCATACTTGGACATTGGATGAGTTTGGATGTTGAGCTTGTAAGAACCTAATGGCAGAAGAGCTTACAATACAATGATGGTAATGCTAAACGATTAGAAAGGAATCAGAACGATGGGCTTGACTCAACGTATCATATGTCAAGTGTCAGCCATGACATTTCTTGAGGTGAGTTGGGACAAAAAATTTTAAAAGATTTGAGCAGTTTTTGTTGTTTCAACCTTGATTTATTACCAGAAAACATTTTTTAAATTTGTCAAAATTTGATAGTAAGGGTAGGAATTACGCGGAGTTAACATGTTTCAGATAGGTATAGGTAACAAAATATCACAAAACCGTCTTTACATTTAAACTTATTATAAACCGGCTTAAATGTTTGTATTTTACCTTGACTATAGCACGCTTTCTATCCTGAAAACCTCTGCCCACCAACTACTTTCCCCGCTATGAAAAAACACTTAATGACAGTCGGCCAAGCCCTTAGGGCCGAAAGTTTTGCGGTCGATTAATGCGCGACACAGGAAGAAGGCGCCACATTTGTTGACTAAGTTAAGGACTTTGTGGTCATTAGCTGGTCCCCATCCTTAAGAAGGCCGACTGCGGCTTTTAATCAGATTAGGCTTCATTATATTCACAATATTACTCTGCATATTGTTTTGTACTTTTTCAGACTCACAGCATGATACTCAGACAGCGGGTGCTGAAGTGAGTTTGGGGGTAGATAATTGGTGGGGTTTGGCATTAGGTTTAAAGTTGATTTTTAAGGTTTAGTCTTAAGATGGATCGAAAAGTTTTATGGTACTGTAACCTTAAAATCAGATAAACTTTTAAAGAAGTATCAAGGTTTGTAATAGTATTAGGCATTTTTGAGGTCTAAACTTTATTTCTGGTTAACTTTTTACATTAAAGTAGTACTTCTCTTTAGCGCTATGGGTGGCGTAAATAAGAAAAGAGACTAAAACTCAACCTAAAATTACAAAGGTAACCAATATATTATTATATTATCCTTGACTAATTTTTCTTAATTTCAGAACCTCCCCGAAAGAGAATGCCCTACCCTCCTACAAACATACCGTGTTAAAGGTTTGTGAGCTACAGTTAAAACTGTGCAAGAAGATTATTCAAATTTCGTCTAAGAAGTCGCACGAACCAGAACCGTTGAAAGAAATCGCTGGAGGTACAATTCTGAAGCCGTTGATGAAGACGCGCTCCACTCAGAAGGCTCGTGTAGCCATCGAGAATCTGAGAAGATGGCTGCCTTCTGATTTGGTCAACTTTTTACATTACAAATCTGATCGTATCGTTCAATAAATGAGTAAATATACTTTTGGTTAATTGGTTAGCAGGTTGATTGCCTTTATTATTTCCTTTGAAGCTTGGTTTTGTTTACAATAACATCCTTAATATACATTTTTTTAACTCAAACATGTTACTTTTTTATCAAGATTTTATAATTTTTAAAAGAATGTCAATCTTTATCATAATTTTTTGAATATTACTTTAAAGATTTTTATGTTTTCATAATATTTATGATATAGCTGTTTGTTGCGAACAGATAATAACATATATAATAAAATTATCATACTGTAATTTCAGCTCAATTCAATTATGGTTTCCGTTAGACTTAGCCTAGTGTTGTTCCTAGCTTCGGCTTTCGTCGTCTCAGCTCAAAAGTAAGAATAAGTTTGAATATAGTAATTGGCAGCTACTTACACGTTGTTAGTTATTTTTGCACAATCTCATCAAATTTTCATTTCAAAAATAGCTGAAAAAATCATTTTAGGATATTAATTGTTACTTGTAACTTGTTTCAATGACAGAATGTCTTAGTTGTACTACATTGATCTAAAGAATGTTTTCAGGAAAGCGGGTGGAGTCAGCTGCTATCAATGTAACTCGCTGACTACTGGTCAAGAAGTTTGTGAAGGAAGCGACGAGAAGAAGTTGGGCACATACAAAAAGGTTCGTATTTTAGTCGTACTTACTCCAATATGCCACCGTAGATATTTTTTGATTTTATTAGAATACGACTGTATCATGAAGAATTTAACTTGGTATAGCTCAAAAGCTTTACATGAACTTCCTTTTCTAATATTTATTTAAATCATGCCATAACATTATGACATTCCAGCCTTGTCCCAAACTGACCGACGGTGCCTTAGCTGGAACTGAAGCCAACTCTTGCCGTAAGATCATCCAGAGAGTTGAGGGTGAAGAAGCTATTGTCAGAGAGTGTGCCTACACTGGAGACGAAGAAGTTGACGGTAAGAGAAGAATCGGCAACAAGGGCATTGTGCTCTACTTGTACCAGTGCTTCAACGACGAACCAGTAAGTATTTCAAATAATATTGGCTCACTATGTTCCTGGCTTGCTATGTCAAGGTGATGTTGTAATCTTTCTTTTACTATCGTTTGGTGATAAAACGTATTGACTTAATAGTTGTATTGCATGACACAAGTTATTTAATATTGACATGATATTAGTCTCAGCTTTTGATTGCATTATCAACCTACTGTAACGTATATTTTAGGGAAAGCCATGTAACTCTGCCTCTACCTTGTCCCTCGCTACTGCCTCAATCCTCACCGCATTCTACTCCATCTACCACTTGCTTCAATAACAAAGTTGAATCTCACAATTTTCATTTTACAATTTAATACGACTAATAAATTTAGGTATCTTATCCATAATACAATATACAAACATTACGACAGACGTACGATACTCAAAGCAACTTTATAAATAGTCTTAACACATATATTAACATTACTCAGTAATTACAACAACCGGTATAATTTAGATCATAATATATAGAAAAGTCATCTAAAGTCTGGTTTGGTCAAAAAGTAGGTAGAATTCAATTTACAATTAAAATCAAAATTTTGGTTGAATTCTACGTACTTTCTGTCCAAAATGACATGTCTATGATAGAAAAGTTTCATCTTTTTTGTCTATGGGAATATCTTCTTGTAGACAATAGTCGTATGTTCGCGCATACCATGTGTCAAAGTTTCCATTGACAGTCTAGCTTCTAATGTGTTAGGGTTGACTAGACGCCATTCTCGTACAAGCTAAAGTAATATTATTGTAAACCTTATACAATGAGTTTTATACTGTAAAACCAAAACACTTACATCATGAACAGGCAGATCTCTACTGAACGAGATACGACCAATATCGACCAGTCGGAACCTCAGACTCTGTCCGCTCAACATTCCCTCTTCTACTGTTACAAAGCCTAAACAGCTATGTAAAATACCTTAAACGATGCTAACATACCATTGCTCATGACGGTGGTAAGAGCGAATCTGCCATTCTGAACCACCAGGTACCCGTTCTCACTATGTAACTCCTCACTCCCATCCATACTCCAGGCGAAGGCGGTGTAATTGAAGGCTGATCTGGCTGTAAGTTGATGATCCGGGATGGAGAACTCGATCTGTTCTCCATATGTAAACTTAGGTATAGTGGGGAAGAAGGCCTTTCCATCGTGCTCGGATCTCCAGATTCCGATCAGCCAGCCGAGAGGACGAAGATTCGCTGGAGCGTTCAGCTCATCGAATTCTAAGAAGTTTATTGTTACTGTGAGGAAAAAACAAACGTTTATGTTGACTTTTAGCTTATCAATATCATAAACGAGTTTCACAATTTCCGTCAAGCGGCCATTTACAGGAAAACAATAATTTGTGACATTTCGTTACAGATTCGTCTTTTAAAAAATTTGTAAAAATTTGTTTTGATTTGGCCAAATTTTAACCGTTTTTTGTTTTTCACCGTCGATACATGTCGAAAAGACTTGAAAAAACATAAAAATATAAAAGTTATATTGTCTTGACTTACTTGCAGGTATCTTCATGCAAATATGGCAACTTCGCGGGCATTTACTTTGAATGTAACCGGTTACACGACATTGATCACGACTGTTGCTCACCCAATCACGACACCCTGGGTCAAGATCCTGGCATTCCGGATGAATTACTGTAAGTTTTACAATTTTAAAATTAAAAAAAATTTTTTTAAATTTTTTTTCAAGTTCAGGGTAATATATGTTCAAAAAAGGTAAGTATTGTAAAACATCTCGTATTTTTCTGCTTTTTATAACTTTATTTTTTTATTTTTGGATTTTTTTTGTCACAAAACGTTTTTCTTTGGCCGATGACACCTTATATTACCTTATCTTATCTTACTCAATCATTGAAACCTAATATCTACGAAAAGTTTAGTAAAAACAGTAAAATTATGTAATTACACGCCATAAAGAGCTTACCGGCTAGAACAAAGTTGAGTGAAAGCAGCAGGAAGTAAAGGCCGTTCATTCCAACGACGAAACCAAAGTAAAAGTAACGTAATGTAAGAAAGGGAAGGGAGGGGTCCGTCAGTAAGGGACAACCGGTTTGCGGTCTCAAAAATATATTAAGTTTTGACCTGTGGCAACAACTTGTTCATTGTCTATTGTTCAGCAGTGTAATAGTAGTTTAACAGTAGTGTAATATACATAATCATAACTGAGCGCGAATACCTTCCGCGATCTGTCGTAACGCACTGAATACTGGTTAACTTTTACGTATGTTTATGTTATGCTAAACCATCTTATTTTTGTCACAAAAGGTTAGTTTCATTCAAAAATGCGATATTTTGTCAAAAGTTAACATATTATCCTCCTACTTTTTTTAAATAATAACGTTAGTTTATTTAACAAAGCGATATAGATTAGTCAAGAGTAATGTCCAAAGTGTAGAATTGCATTGACATCGAGATTATAACAATTGTAGCACTGTCACCGGCTTACAAAGCTCACAGTTACACGTTACACTAAAGACCGTTAAATTACAATATATAGGTAGCAAAAAATATAAAAGCGAAAGTATTAAAAATTAAACTACAACAATATAATTAAAAACGTCAATTTCACCACCAGAATTGCCACTTTTTGTTCAAATTCGATAAAATTAGTAACATTTTTGGGTTGAAAATTATAAAATAACTGTAAATATTACAATAAACAACTGTAAAACTACAAAATATCATTTTAGATGTACAGTTTTGTGTTTTTGTAAATATAAAACACTGTTGTAGATAACAAGACCCGTCACAATGGAATGCATAGGATACAATTACAATATAGGTGTTATGATAAAGTGAAATATGGTTGTGAGAAGATAAAACAGTATAAAATGGTCAAATATACAATAAGATATAATTAAAAAATGTAAATAGTTAAAATGGTCATAAAATATACAATCAAGTGTAATATAATTACATTAACTTAACTTACAAAGGTAGTGATCTTAAAGAGCTGTCATGAATTGTACATGTATGGCAGAGTAAATACCATCGGTCAGTGACAGTTTCAGAGATCACAAGTCAATAAATACAAATGTTAGTAATATCTATGCTTAAGGTTAGTGAAGACAACAGAAAAATTAGTAACTATGTTGTTATAGGTTATTAAATAAATAGGGTTACTCTGCATGTGCTCCGTTGTTCTTGATGGACATGCCGACTTCTTTGATGGAGGAAAGTGTCTTCTTCAGCCAGGCTGAATCTGAAGAGTTCTGGCTTCGGGCTGACATCTGAAGATTGATTTATGTAAAAATTTCTCTTTTCATCCTTTACATTAATATAAAACAGACATGTTATCCATGTTGAAAAGTCCACTATCTCATAATTTTACAAAAACCTACTTGGTGTACTAGTCCTTGATTCTGGCACTGTGCCTCGACCAATGCTAATTTTGTTTCCACTAATTCAGATTCCACGTGCTTCAAGCTCTTTTCGTATTCAGCTACTAGATCCATAAGGTACTTGGTGCTCTGGAACAGTATTGTTAATATGGTAGCAATTATTTTAAACTACAGGTACACTCAACTTTATAAAAGAAAAAATCTACACGCCAGTAATTAAAACCATTTAGATTTATGTTGATATTGCTTACCTGTTCCCCATAGACACCTTTGCCATGTTCGGTCCTCTTGCCATTGACCTTGTCACCATGAACAGAGTTGTCTAGTACTGGAATGTCTCTCTCCAGTGATACCACTTTGAAGAGTTCCTCTACCTTGCCCAGCTCTTTCTTACACTTCGGACAGCCGGCTACACACTTCTCGAGGCCTTTGATCTTGTTCCGACATTCACTTCTGTCAGCTTCAAATAGTCCGCATACTGTATCATATCGGCCGAGCATTCCTTGTAGACGGTCCATCTCATTTGTGCATGTCTCTTTCAGCTAAAACCAAAAAATAATTAGAGAAATATATATAATACTATAAAGTTTTACAAATTTTAAGAACCTCGGTAACATGATTACCTATAAGCTAATAGAAATGTGCTTTATGTTAAGATAAATTACCAATACAGATTGCTCCCTTAGAACGGAAATCTCATCCTGAAGGTCTTTGCATTCGTTGGCTTTGCGCTGATTGGCCATAACACATTGTTCCAGCTTGTCCTCGGTCTATAAACACAACAATTGGTACCTTTACGATATTACAACCTTTACGATATTATTTTACTGCTAACAGTGAGTTGTAATCAAACAGTTTATAAGCTTGAATCCAAACTCACCAAGTCCAATCTATTTCTGAGGTCGATCTTACTGGTCACCAATTCTCTGGCCAAGTCATCGTTCTCTCTTTCCAACCTCATTACTGTATTCTTGAGGGTTGTAACTTCTCTTTCCAGTCTGTCCTTGGGGTCGAGAGTCTCGAGTTCGTTCTGTTTTGCTTCTCTGAACATCTTCTCGTACTTTGTCAACTTCTTGTGCGAAATCTGAAGAATAACAATATAAAACCAAACTTATTTCCAAATTTAATTGAAATCACATTGTAAAGAACATTGCAAATGTTTAAAAGAAATGATTACCTTGAGATTGACAGCTTTCACAATCAATTCCTTGGCCACGGCTTCGGAACGATACCTTCTTGGCAACGTTACTCTGAAATACTTCAGAATCCCTTCAAAGTCAAGCCTCAGCAAGTCTGACTTCGTATCTTGTAGCAAAGCCACTGCAACATGGAAAATAGTGTTGATACCCTGAAATGAAAGCTTATATTTTAAAAATTTAATTAATACTATAAACGATTACCTTCGAGCACAAAAAGAATGCATAAATCAATAAGATACCATCAGTTTAATTACCAGAATTAAAAACGCCCTTACCTCCGCCAGAAACAAATCAATGATGTAGAAGACCATCTGAAGAGGGAATTTGGCCGTGAATAACGTCAGAAACCATTGTGACGCATACATGTGGGTCTCCACGTTATTGTCAGAGAAGTGGCGGTAAAGGTCAGGAACATAGTACTCGATCAACTTCTGCAACTGGTAGAACCTCAAGTGAAGAGCGTCGAAGCCTAACTTGAACAGGTCTCTCAACTCGTAGTTGTACATGATTCTGACCAACACACAGAAGGACTTCTCTTCGCTCATCTACAAAATCAGATATAGATAGTATAAAGAGAAATAACCATATTGAAGTAATGCTCCTTACTAAATCAAAGATAAATCAAAATTCATCAAAGACAGAACTATTAATGACTTACATGTAACAACAAAGCAGCAGCCAAGAACGATAGTCCCTGGCAATAGCCGACTTCTTCATCGTACAAAGAGTAGGCTTTGGATATCTTGTACAACCTCGACTGCCCCTCTCCGTTGGCCTTCTTAAAGTAATCATGTGCAGGAAATGTTCTGTGAATATCTCTCAAAATAACCTGCTCGGCTACAGCGTCCTTCTCCAACAACAAGTGATACGTTTGTTCTAGTTCAATATCGATCACGGCTTTGGATAATAATGGCCACACTTTCTCTCGTAAGACGTCAGGGATACCTCCATTGGATAACATCAGTTCTGACAGGACTTGTGGGCGTCTGGAAATGGCATAATAAGGGTTGGCACTTACTCTTCTGGGTTCGAGGACCAGACTACAATCATTTCGTTCCATTCTTTGAGGACTTCTTCGCTGATTTCTCGATTTACGGCACCAGATCCGGAGAGTAGAGGTTCGTCGCTGTCTGTAATACAGTAACTATATATTAATAAAATAATAATGTTTTTCCAACCTTAAAAGCAATATAGCCTTCACCGGCCTTTAGTACAATTTGATTACCTTAGATCTAAAAATTAAAATTGTAAAACAAATAAAGCAACTTAAAGACCATTATCATCCTTTTTATATTTAATATTCAAGCCTTACCGGACTCGTCATCATTAGTAGGATGAATAAGTTGGATGGGCATCTTCTCTAATGATTTTCCATTAGCCATCCCTTGGGAGCGGTCTCTTTGCGCCGCCGACTCGAAACTTGTGATTTTCGACTTTCCGTCAACCACCTGAAACTCAATATAATCAACTGATCATATCAAAAATCTTTTATCTTTCAGAGTTTCGAATCACCATACCATCCCTTACTTATCTTATTTTTGTTAAAAAAGACATTAGTTTTTAACAAAAAATCTTCTTTTGCGTTTGTTTTTAAAACTTTTATCAAAAATTTCTAAAAATCGAACTTCACAATAACAACAACAAAACCCTTAAAAGTCAGTAAATTCAATATAAAAACATTTTAAATCGTTAAATTATGTTTTAAATTAAATTTTGTATAACAATAAAGCCCTTAACGCTCCGAAAGAGCAATAAATCAGAAACAAACGTTGTTTTTGATAAACAAACAGAAAAAGAAACAGATTAACGCCTACCATCAACTTCATGAAGAAACTCTCGACGACCGGAACACGAGGCGAGAAGGGGAAACTCTCCATCTGATGAACAACGCGAGCCCGACACTCCATACTGAACCTCACAGATTCGTCCACACCATCAAAGATGACATCTACTGCTACTGTCATGAAGGCACGGGTTTCTGAAGGAGTAAGTATATCATTTTTAATTTTTGATTGCCTTGTGATGTGAAGAAATTCATAAGAAGATCCATCGGATTTAAAATTAACAACTTTATAACGTATTAAGTAACTATTTCATTTTCTCCAGAACCTACCCTTAGGCGTTTCGATATTCAAAACCTCAAAATTGCGTGCTCTTGGATTCCAAGGTGCTTCTACTTGATAGACGGTGTTGTTGTCTAGTTGCTGAGACTCCTGCGAATCAAGTAGCTGCATGTCACTTTCTCTCAGATACCTTCCAGCTGCCAATAGAAACCCAAAACATTTTCTGATACACAGATCTCTGGGCCCTTTGGTCTGCTTGATTACTGCCACAAACTTGCGTTTTCTGTCTTTTCGAAACTTGAAACAGTTCGTTTCGACTGGAGAAAAGATAAAGCCAGCTTCGTTGTCATCGTCTTCCTGAAATTATGTTAATTTAAAGTCAGTCTTCAACCATTTCAACTCTTTATGACACAGCGCAGTTTCTTAACAAATCCAAAAACAATACCTAAAGTTAAAACAATATAAAGTAAGATTGACTTACCTTGACCTCTAGGTACATAGAAAACTCGTGTTCTTCTTCATAACTAACCCCTGGGGCTGATGGGTTTTTACTTTCGAATACTTTTTGAAAACATTGAAGCATGTGGCCAACCTATAACAGCATAAATTAACGTTTCGATCAATTACAACTTTCAACTCATTGACAAAACTAAACAATGTAAGAACGCTATATAACATACAGCCTGAGCAGATTGGCATCGGAACACGTGACATTGATGTGAAGCATCTTTCTTTCCAAAGTTTTGAGTAAAAGAGAATGCAATACATTCTTGCTGTTTCGTCCCTCTCAATCCACAAGTACAACATCTGATCTGAGCAATATTGAACTCCCGAATGAGCTGTTCTGTCTCTCCGTCTATCAGCCTAAAAATATTGTATTATTAGTTTTATAAAATAATTGTGGTACCTAAAATCTTTAACAAGACCAATTACTACCTAAAACCTTTATTTTTTGAGTGCTTGTTACCTAAACTCTTGACTAACTGCAATGATCCGTCTTAAATTATCTATATCTTGTTTAATGCTTTCTTCAAGAATCTATTAAAACATGTTGTTATCTAAAATCTTCAAAAGAGTCTAAATTTTAAATTTTCATAACTAAAGAGCCGATTTGTCAAAGCCTACCCTATCTGCCCACTAAAATGTGTAGGTACAGCTACTTTAACATTCATTGCACCACTTTTCATGCCTTCATTCAGCTGAGATATAATCTGAGATACTTCTGCTTCGTTAGTTGGATCAGCCACTGTGGATGAGCCCAAATATGATACCTAAAGACCAATATTACAGATAAAAATATGAACTTACATTGCTGAACGTTGTGGCCGGAGAGTCAACCCCATTTTGTTGTTCCTCCATTAGAAGCTGAAAGCAAAGGTAATTATTCCAAGTCTTTTTTTATATGAACTCTCTAAAACGTTTCAAAACGCAATCTAAAACAATATCGTTAAACAAAAGTCAATTCCACAAAGGGCTTCCGTTTTAACAAACTTTTTGGACACGAATTCAAGGCCAATAGCAAATATTTGCAAATCAATTCCAGTATTTTACTTATTTCTTATTTTAGCCATTAAAAGCGAGTTATTGATTGGCTTTTCCGATGACGAAGTGTCACAAAAAATTATTCTGAAAAATTGAGATTATTTGTAGACAAGTTCCTGGAATAAATGTCCTTTAAAATAAAATTGTATTCATAAAAGGTTTCTGTCTGTAAATTTCTCTCCAAATCCTATTAAACTTCACCACCACTTTCACACTACCCCGATATTACTTTAGACACATTTAATCTCCGAAATTCATGGTTTTACTTTTTATTTTGTTCGTTCTCCATTTGAAATGTTTAATAACAATTTGCAGATAGAAGATATAAAACTTCGAGGTGGCAATATAATACTCTGACGCAGGGACTAGAGACATAGTAAGCTTGGAAAGACAGATAAGACAAGATATGATATATTGGATTTATGAAGTTTCGTCGGCCTCTTTTGTTCGCTGGATCTCGCCGTTGATTTCGTTGACAACTTTCTTCATTGGAGCATCTTCTCCACCCTTTTCCACGCCATTTTCGGCTTCTGGACTTTGACTGTGAGGAAGTTCTTCTGTTTTGATCAAAGTGTTATCAACATCAGGCGTGGGTTCTTGTTGTACTGATTGAGGTGCTTCTCCTGATGTTCCTTCAGCTGCAGGTGCACCGTTATTGACAGCTTCTGAACCGTTAACTTCAACTGAAGGTCCAGGGGCATTATCAGTAGTTTCATCTTCATTAGCTGAAGCTACTGGCTCGTCAACGATGATTTGAACTTCTGGAGTAGGTTCCTGTTTGACAACGACTTCTGTTGTGTTTTTAGGAGGTGTGTAGTCAAGATGTTCGTTGTGTGATGTTGTATACACTGTTTTGGTAGGAGCTTCATTGTCATGGCCTTCTGTCACCGTGACGGTTTCTGTGATTTGAGCTTCTCCATCTCCATGTTGTTCAATTACTTTAACTGTTCGGGTTTCGACATATCGCTTTTCAGTCTCAACAAAGGTACCATCTTCTGTTGGTTCTAATGCTCGGACTTCTGTTGTTTCAACTGAAAATTGTATTGTTAACAAGTTAAGATATTGTAGTATGTTAAATTAGGGTAAATCAGCTTTATTTTGAAAGCTTATCAGTCGCATTACTTTCTGTGAGTTTAAAGAAGTGTTTCAACAGAAAGTTGTCATAATATTACCTACCAACTAAGGTTGATGCCTCAGGCTCTTCAGCAAGACCGTCATTTTTAATCAAAGGTTCGGTTTCTTTGTTATCAGCTTTTTCTTTTTTCAATTCCTTGGCCTTCTTCTTGGCCTCTTTGGCTTCTCGTTGTCTCTGAGCTTTCAGTTCTTTGGCTTCTTGTTCTTTCTTTTCCTTCTCTTCTTTCTCATCTGGATGCCAAATCAACTTGTTATTAGGACCGAATGTTCCCAATGCAGGCCATTGGTACTCATTCTCTTCTTTTGGAATGGCCTCATAGACTGGTACTAATGGTACGAATGAGTAGTCGGCACTTCCCACAAAGAGTTTGTCAGTTTCATCTGGTTCAGCGAATGGATCTCGGTTCTCACCGTGGCCAGACGTGCTGATTTCTGTAACTTGTGAAGGTACAAACTTGACGACATTGGAAGAGTGATTGGGAGATTGGAAGGCAGACTTTGTTTCTGTTGGGTCAGTCGGTTTCACTGTGAATGGAACTTCTATCAGGAACTTTCCTATTAGAATCTGAAATAAGGTTGAGTTATCATAATGTATATTGCTTGACACATTGTTATGTTTTAGGGACTAAAAAGCTTTTCGTATCCTAAAAATAGATCTGACGTGAAAAAATAATGTTTGCACTTTAGAAAAAGTAACAAAACAGTTTGTAAGCCAGCTGTTTCTTACTTGTAGTGCATAATGAATGTCAAACAGTGGCTCTTTCCGGGACTGAGATATAATTGATGGATGATCGAAGAGTTTGGTGGCAGAGTCATCGGGTGACAATGCTGGAGTCGACTTTTCTCGGGGCAGTGTAGATAACGCTGAAACAGTATTTTTAACTGACATAAGATTTTACAGGATTTAGTATTTGAAGTTGGTCAAAAAAAGTAGACAGAAATATCAAAAAGAAAAGGAAAATTAAAAAAAAAAGTATTTTACTGGCTTTTAGGCAAATTCAATGCCTTTTAGTAAAACAAAGGTTATCAGTTTACTATGCTAACATTTTCAGCAAAATTCCTGTTGTCTGGTTATTAAAACTATATGTTTGGCATCTCCTCAGCCTTAATTAACTCTTTACCTAGTGAGTTCGAAATGGAAATTGGAGCTGCGGGGAAGTCGAGTTGATTTATGACGATCGTATTTCGCCGTTTCTCGACATTTTCTCCATTAACTTTTCCAGATTTAATGACTCGAGCTGGCTGTTTCTGGACCTCGTTGTCAGGAGTGTCAGTTTTGGAGATACGTTCGACTATGTTGTAGGCGATCTAAAGTTAGATTACAAATTACAGTAACTTTGGAATTCTTAAAGTTTTAGTGTGCTAAATTAAGGTCTATTTAAAAATGGCATTTGTTTATGTTTGGGAAACCGTGTAAAATAGTTAAAACATAAGTTTAATGGCCTTTTCAATGTAGATTGACTTACATTTTGAGCAATTTTGGTGTCAGAAATATTGTCAATGATAAGCTTTGACTGTAGTATCTCATTGGCATGAAATACTCTTTTTGGCATCACCAACTCCATGTAGATCTTCCGTTTACAACAACAACATCCAGAGGACTTGAAGGATTTCCTGTAGGTATAGGGCTCTTCATATTGAGGGTTTACTGCAGCGGTAGATTCCAAATCGTATATTGAGAAGTGACGTTTTGCAATGTAGATGGGCTACAATATATGTTTTTATAACTCCTATGTTTACTGGGACTTTAAATATTAATAAGAGCTTTTTGAAAAGTATTGTAACATTACAAAGTATTATAGTATTAGATTAGTCATTGTTAATATGAATGTCTTCAAGCTCTGAGTTTGTTTTATTTTGAAACTCTTCTTACCGATTGATCTTCGCATGTTTGTAACGTTACTCGTGCAAAATACCGCACAAAGGCGTCGGGACTCTCGAAAGAGCTGGGACAACCGACTGGCAGCAGGTATTCAAATGGAAGTGAGTAATCGAAGTCGGCCTTCCATTGGAAATGACCTGGATCCGGCTTGCCTGGAGGCCGTTCAAGTAAAACAAAGTCTTTGTCGAAGAAAATCTGCAAAAAATAATGTCATTATGACAAGAAAAACAAACTTTTGATTATGAATTCAGTCATCGTGACAGAAAGTAAAGTCATAATGAAAAGAAACAAATTAAGGTGATTATGCCTTCGAATGGGCTCTAATTACCTTATGTCTCTTAATTACCCCAAAAGACCTAATTATACCTCACCTTTTCGATGTCATGACCTTTTTTGTGGTCCTTGAGACAGGCGCGGCCTTTGAACTGGATCCGAATGACCTGGATGACGGTGGCCTTCTTGAGTTTGATCTTAACATGGCCTGTCACCCTCTCCCCACCCCCAAACAAGGCGTTGGGGCCGGCGTCGAGCTCGACGGTGAAGTGCTGGAACAACTCCGAAGCCGGCAGAGGGCTCATCTTCCTTAAATCAGAGAGTAAGCCGCTCAGGTATTGTTGTTGTATATACATCGCGGTATGTTTTCAAGAAAAATTGTACAGCAAGAACGACAGTGATAAAACTGATTCATCATCGTGATTAAAAACAGCTTGGCCCGAGTCATTTGGCCGCCAAAACTTTGGGCTTATTAGTGTTCATAACTTGCAAGACACGATTCCTATGGATCTTTTTCACAAAAGTATTGACAATTATATATAGTTTTGACTAGAGCATCAATTTATTAAGAAACGTAAACCAAATATCCAGTTTCATATCATGCCATCTACAACATTATAACAGTAAAACAGAGCCCCGCTATACAAACGTAAGACAATATACGGCTAAAACCGGCGCTCCTCTCCCAATTAAAGGATATAAATATGTCAACACAAAATCTTCATGAGACTGCTCCCATAATATAATAAGCAGACGAAAAGAAGAGTTCACGCACGAAAAGGAACGGCATCCAGCTTTTTGCTATTAGCATGCTGAAAGTGCGGCTGTCTGTTGGAGGGGCGGTGATCGGGTGGGAGGTCGAGAAGATCTACTCACACTTCTAGACTCAACCATGTTTACACTCGGAATGGCTGACCTCTGGAACTAGAGTGAGTCGCGCATTTGACCGCGAACACCCCCCCCCCCCTCCAGTTATTGAGCATGGAAACGGCTGGCAGCGAGTGAATAATATTTAAAAGGGTTTTAAGGACTGTCAGCGTTTTTAAATTTCGAAATCTGAGTTTGGATTTTAAGCTTAAAATAAGTTAAAAATTAAATTTAAAATATTACCTAAGGTCCCAAGCCTTTAATAACTAATACTACTTTCACTGCCAGTTACTTTAATGTTTACTAAACCTGAAGATGACTAAAGCAAGAATAATATTGTAAGACTACTGATCGTCTGAAAGCGAATAGAAAGGCTTTAGGCGGTGAAAAATTCAAATTTCATTCTTCAAAGGCGGAAATTGAGTATTACTCATGAACTAGCCCGCCTCACTCAATCAAACGCAGCTAATTCCGCTTTACCGCAAACCTCCAACCGCGATGTTATTGTTGTAGCCAGTGGAAAGCTGGTTGTTATATTTACTGTCTTAACTCTTTGGGGTATTATCGTCGTACTGAGGCAACGAAACCAATCGTATTACTATTAGCTTACTGCTATAAGTTAAATAGAAGTACTTTGCGACCTAATTCTAGAGTAAAATCACCTACCAGTAATACCTTGTAAAAACCCCCTTATAATATTCCTAATACAAATCAAAACTCCAACTAATATTGTTACCATGCCCGCCAAAACCCTATGTTTTATCTCCCTGAGCGGTAACTGACCGCTGTTACCCCTGACCCCGAGTGACAGAGAATTAACTTTGCTTTATCCATCCATCGCCTCCAGATGTTCCGTCTCTGGGGAGAACGTCGCGGGATCTGGAAGGCGCGCTTATCAGATCTGAACATAAAACACAATTAAGAGTCGACAACAATATTGTTGTCCGTTTTTTGTGATCAACAACACTCTTTCGATACCTGGCTTACAAGTACAACATCACAAACTAGTCTGCAAATTCTCAAAATATTTTAAGCCCCTGGTTTTAAATTTACATATTGCTTTACTTTTGCCTCTAAAGCTACAAAAATACTAGAAGGATACACCCTTCCTGATACAGCCTTTTCCAAAATACATTTAAAGACTACAGTCCGTTACCTCCCAATACCTGCACCCCTAAAGCGGATCAAAGTGTTTGCAAAAGAAATGTTTGGATTTGATCGGGGGATGCCAATACGACCGGTTCTTCCCACAAAATATTAAGATTCGTGACGGTAATAAATATAAAAGTTTAATGTAATGTGACATGAAGAAGAAACGCGCGAAGGATGGTCATCAGAATCGAATTAACAGATTTAAAAAACAATAATTGGTGGCGAAACACTTTACTGGTTTGGTCAGAAAGTGGTTGGGAAAAGGGAAAAACAGTACAATGTGTAAAGTTAGGGATACTTATTACAAGAATTATTGTAAAAGTTAAGGTAGTGTAAGCTTTTTAAAGTGTCCTAAATTAGTCGTAAAAGTAAGACTCTCCTCTTACAATCTAACGACTACTTTCAATTATACACCACAACACAATACAACAACTTCTCCCAATTAGAAACAACAATATTAATATCCAGAAACCATCTAGTTATCCTCCAATATAACTACAGAACCCCACCCTACCCGTCTTATTGTAAGCTAAAGCAGATGTCTCCATAATGAGCTGAATTGCAAGATTTGTTTAATTAGAGCGCCCAATTAAAGTTTATTGGGATGTTGTGAATCCAAAGCATACTTGACACTGGCAATAATAAAGACGCGCGGGGTGAGAGCGACCTATGAAAAAGAGTGAGCAGCGGCTCTTGGCCCGGCTCCAACGCCACGAAAAGAGCACAGATGAACGGCCGAACCCCCCCCTGCCCTTACAAACTTATCCATCAGCCAGCGATCGAAAGAGTATGGCGAGAACGGCACGTCCCCTCGGGGCAAACCCTTGAAACATAATTAAATGACCATCTTTAATTAGGCAAGGACAGGTTGTCAAGACGACCGCCCCCATTTTAACGGTTTGTGATTGCTGTGGTAACATTGTCTCATGCATATGGAAAGCATAATTTCCATTCCCAAATGTCAACGTTACTTTTTAATCGCTGTACAAACATTATACAACATTTTGGGAAGCGACGTGTAAAGAGACAAAACATTTCAATTTGTTGTCGTAAGCAAAATTGTTTATCAACAAGTTATTATCATTTTGTAGACCTGGGAAATTGCCCAGATATTTATGAGACAGAGTAATTAAACACATAGAAATGCAAACTTAAAGCATCTTTAAAAAAAATTTTTTTATGCCGCTTCTAATTAACAACGATAATTTAAACTAAATTTTTGTATTAATAATGGCTGACTTTGAGATAAATATAATATAATTAAATTTTTCACTATCGTATATATTTTATACGTATTCCTTTTCCACATCTTATTTCATCTTTTTACTACTGTAAGTTTCATCAATTTTTGCCACTGTGTCCCACCACGAAATCGTCATTGGCTTTGTACCATATTTTATCGTGCGTTCTAAAAACGTAAATTTTTGGAGATAAACTTCTTTATCAATTAATTGTAAACTTTCATTAGATAAAAATGGAACGGTTAAAGCGGCGTAATGTAAGTTGTAGCCGTATAAATGACATATTGAGGTTTAGGATACGGATGAGAAGGAGCGTTTGTCGCAAGTCTTTGAAGAGTTCAAAGAAGATTTTGATGGCACCAAACTAAAAATAGGAAATGCTTTTGTCAGAGGCGAAATCGTCAATGCTGGCAAAACTGGTAAGGATCTAAGTTTGTTTCACTAACTCAATCAAGACTATGGTTCTTATATGTTTAAAATTAATTTATTTCAAAATAATCTTGTTTTGAGTTTGTTATCTAAAATTTAAGAATCTGCGCCATTGTCAGTAGTGACCAAGCCGGTAGACCCGGAGAAAGCAAAAGAAATTGCGAGTAAGATTGGTCAAAGGATAATATTGGAAGCCAAGCAGAAGAAGGTAGCTTCTCAGATTCAGCTGGGTGGTGGAAATGTGGTTGAGGACGGAGCAAAAAGACCCCCGAAGCCGGGTACTAAAAAGGAGACCAGCACGCGGAAGAGCAATCTGGAGGCATTCAAGGAGGAGTTGAAACAGTGAGATAATATTATCAAAGTCGTTCAATGAAGAACCCGCTTTTGCGGTGTTTTTATTTATCTGCAGGATTCAAGAGTTGCGTCAAGAACGTCGCCAGCAGCTCAAGTCCAAGTTCGGTGACAGTGCGGCCGCGGAGCGTTTGGTCCAAGAGTCCTTTAGCATTGGTCATAGTGAATTTGACACAGACCCAAACACTACCAATTTGTACTTGGCTTCACTGGATCCCGACGTAAGTTGGAACACTTTTTATGGGAGTTTAATGTTTAGATAACACTGGATGATTTGTATGACACGTTCGGCAGTTTCGGACCGTTGGCTTCGGCCAAGATTCTGTATCCGAAACCAGAAGAAATGAGGAAATGTCCTTTATTGAGTGGATTCGTGGCTTTTATGTCACGGACAGACGCTGAACGAGCTATGGAAGTGATGCCAGGAGCTAAAATACGCACGTCTTGTATTAGAGCATCGTGGGCTAAGCCTATCATTGTTCCGTCAGTTGTAAGTAGTATTAGATATTGATAACGTGGCTTTTATAATATATGATACCTAAAACTACTTGCTAATTTTTTGAAACAAGCTTTTATTTTATTTATGTAAAAGTAAATTATTGTAAAGTGACATGTTGTTCAAAGTATTTATATACTTATTTTAGCCTTTTTTTATACCACAATGTTTACGAGATTTTTCTATGCCGGATCCGCCTTCTGGATTGCCTTTTAATGCTAAACCAGACAAATACGATCTTAGAAGGTTTCTAAAGAAGTATGAGAAGGTTCCTCGACTGACAGAACTGGCAGAAATGAGCGAGGAAATGCGAAAAGCTTACGACAAAGTGGGTTTTTAACGAATATTGCATATTTTAGGTATTTAAAAAGTCTTTTTATTACCTATTAACTTATATTTTGATTGTTGGAAGTTATGTTGAAAAATTTGCTAATTATCAATGTTTCAGATGGTCAGAAACGCTGTAGTAAGAGTAGTAACACCAACCGAAAAGTAAGTCTAATATTGTTGTTGTATTTTACTTTTAGGCCGTTACTCTTCTTGATTCATCGTGTAATCGAGTTTTTGATTCGAGAAGGACCAATGTTCGAAGCATTGATAATGAAAAGAGAACGAACTAATCCTATGTACAGGTAAGCATTAAGTTTTAATAACAGAAGAATGTGACGTTTATTTGTTATAATAGTGTCTTATTAATTGGGAGCAGCTAAACTAATTTAGAAATTGAATATAAATAGTAAAAAAATGTTTATTTAGATTTTTATTCGACAACACCCACCCGACTCATGTGTATTATCGATGGAGACAGTATTCAGTGCTGAATGGAGAAGACCGGTTCAACTGGAGTTTAAAGAGGTTCAAGATGTTCGAAGGTGGAAGTTGGTGGGAACCCCCTCCACATTCTCTGCTTGGAGCTGGTATGCCTCCACAATTGTACAAAAAGGCTTACAAGAGCAGAGAAGTCGAAGAAAGAAGAAGACAAAAGTCGAAAAGTCCTGAAACTGTAAGTTATTACCTAAATTTTTTGAATTCTTACTTTAATTGTTACCTAAAGTTTTTGAGTGTATTGAACAATCTTTATAAGGGCTTTTGATTAAAAATGTAAAAAATGTTTTAGCCCGCTAAAGACAAACGCGACAGTCCAGAGACAAAAGAAGATGCAGAACCAGAGAAGGTCAGAGGAGTTTTGTCAGAAAAGGAGTGGGATGAGCTTCAGGACTTGCTGAGAGATTTGAAACCTGAAAGAACGGCGATTGGAGATGCAATGCTTTGGTGTGTTGATCATGCTGACTGTGCTAAAGAGATCTCGGAGTGTTTATATCAAAGTCTCACTATCAAAGAAACACCGTTGCATAAAAAGGTAGATTTTATGTTGTTTGACTTTCATTTTTAGGTAACAAAACTGTCTTATTTTTGATAGAATACTTTTGAGAATGTTTAGTTGCTCGTACAAACCCAGTGCGGTCGAACTAAGTTAACTTATTTTAGATAGCACGGTTATACCTTATTGCTGACATTTTGGCGAATTGTGGTATACGAGTGACTGACGTCTTCAAGTATCGACATTGTTTTGAAGAACATCTAACTGCCATTTTCACATCGTTGAATGAAACTTTGGAAGGAATCGAAAGCAGGCTGAAAGCAGAACAGTTCAGACAAAGAGTTATGTTATGCTTCAGGAACTGGGAGGACAACTCTATTTATCCTCGAGATGTTCTCATTAATCTACAGAATATCTTCTTGGGGTTAGTCAAGGTAAGAAACGTTTATTTATATTGTTATAATGGTTTAGGTTTGGCTTCACTGCTTTAGGCAACAAACATATATTATTATGTCCTTCAACTTCAATTTTAGGTTGGTCAACCAAAGAGCCACAGCGACGATGAAGATGATGTTGATGGTATTCCGTTGAACTCTGTAATGCCATCAACATCAGAAACTGATAACAAGGCAGAAAGTGAGGAAGAGGATGATGATATAGATGGAGTCCCTTTACAAGCAGAACCAATAGAAGATAAAACACAAGAGCCGGATAAAGTGAACGTTATTGAGGTATCTTGTTAATATATTTTATTATTTATGCGTTGTAGGAGGTTATGGACGATGTCTCATCGAAATGGGACGTGATTGAGCATGATACGGTGGTGGAAGAAGCTAAGAATGAACCAAAAGGCTTCTTCAAGCCTTTAAAAGAAGTTTCTGAACCATTGGAGCAGCCTAAACGAACTGAGAGTCAAGAATACTCGGATAGTCTAAACAAGTCTTCAGCATGGGAAGAGGAACGACGACGGCTTTTGAGGGATATTGAGGTAATCTTTTATATTTTATGTTTTATTGTTTTTAACTTGACTTTGATGCATATCTTGATGGTTTTTTAAAGATTGTTTGTTTTTTATTAATTTTTTATTATTTACAGATGAAGGTAGTGGAATATCAAGACGAATTGGAGAGCGATTTGGCTTCAAATGTAGATCAAAGGCTGTCTGATTATCGCCAGAAGCTGATACAAAAGATGGATCGGGATTTGGCGACATTTGAGGAAGGAGAACTGATGAGAGATAAGAAAAGTGAAAAGAAAAAAGAAGAACAAGAGATCAAGGAGCAGATCGAGCAGCAGAACAAGGTCAAGACGCTCAAGGTCGAGAAGTCGGCAGAGATCACGAAGTAGATCTGATAGTAAAGAGAGAAGGCGTGACTCTAGGAGGAGGAAGGATTCTCCCTCTAGGTAAGCTTTTTTTGGATTTATTTGAAACGAGGATGTTATAGTGATGTTTTTGAATGAATAGTTTATTCAGATATTTTTACTTTGAACATACTTTTCAAAACTATGACAATTAACTGCAGTTTCTTTTCACTATAAGTGTCTGCATGAGTTCTAAAAATAGGTAGTCAACAAGGTTTTGTTCTGAGTCATAACTCTTACTCCAAAAGGAATTCAGATTTACGGAAGTGCGCTTTGAACGAATGCGTTTTGTGTTTTTTGAATGAATTAAAGTGGAAAATTAGAATTTATCAGTTTTTAGTTTGCGTGACCGAAGGGAAACTGGATCCAAAACAATTAGTTTATGCAGTTAAGGGTTCCGTTGACTAAGCACTTCTTAATTGCAAATTTGTAATTGTTTTCTCTGTTTGCAAAGTTTTATACCTAAAAGAAGAATATTAAACTAAACTTTAATCTAATTTACTGAATTTAGGCATCGGAGGAATCGAAGTTCGGAACGGGAGCGAAGACGGCGTTGAATAACATTAAATTATAATTTGATCGTTACTAATATAAATACTTTTATATCACGTTTGGCAGCTCGTTGTACTTGTGCTGTATTTCAATTGGTATCTGTTTTTTTTTTGCTTTTTTTATTTTAATTTTTTTATTACTTTTGTATTTCTAAAGGAGAATATTGTACACATGTTATTTTACAGTTATTTTGTAATTATTCATTTTTGTATTTTATACCTAGTTTTCGATTACAAGGCAATTAGCGAGTTTCGAAACTTTTAACCGCGTAAAACAATGTTTTGTTTGTCATACAACAGCTTTTGGGGGATGAATGGAGGTTGAACTGCCGCCGTTTAAAGATTCTTTTGAAGAAAACGCTACTTGTTTGACTTCGATATTATCATATTATACTTGTCGTGATTCATAATTCGTATAAAAGATTATGACTTTCGATTTCAGATTAGACATGCGATGGCCGATTCTTCTCTTATTCTCTCTTGTACTTGGGTTGGTCGCGGCACAGAAGAGTGAGTTGTTTTAAAATGATAGTGTTGAAGTGTTTTTGGATACATGAAATTTATATAAATGATTGTTTGACTGTTTATTTATTGTTTTTCAGATAAAACGGAATGTTTTCGTTGTCAAGATGGGGCCAGATGTACAAGCGCGTGTCTTGGGAATTACTGTTTGAAGACTGTGCATTTGCAAAGTAGGTTACTTGGACTTGTACTCGTGTAAACTTAAGAGACGACAAACAATTTACGTGAATCCCTCTCATTGAGACCTCGCGCCCATTGAGACCCCAAAAGCCCATTGAGACCTTGGAAGGAAATTCGGCGGGGACTTTAGACGGTTCGGCGGAGGCTTTAGGGGATTCGGCGGAGACTTTAAGAAATTCGGCGGAGAATTTTGTGCATCCGGCGGGTATCTACCCGATTTTACCCTTAATCTTTTTAGCCCTACCCAACTATACCATACCCATTTTACTAAACGTACTATACCAAACTATACCATACTCTACCCTATTTTACCTAATATACCTATTTTACCTAATGGTATATTAGGTAGGATGGTATGGCATAGTAGGGTAGGGTTAAAAAAGTTATGAGTAGACTTGGGTAAGGGTGAGAAGGTCAGGGGCAAGGTGGGGTAGGGCAAAAAAGGTCAGGAGTAGGGTCGGGTAGGGCTAAAAAGAGCAGGAGTAAGGTGGGTAGGGCTAAAAAGGCCGACACTTTCCGTAAAGTCTCCGCCAACCCTCCGCTGAATCCCCTAAAGTCTCCGCCGACCCTCCGCCGAATCCTTTAAAGCCTCCGCCGAATCCCCTAAAGTCTCCGCCGAACCTCCTTTTAAGGTCTCAATGGGCGTTTGGGGTCTCAATGGACCGGGGTCTCAATGGGCGCGAGGTCTCAATGGGTTCAGTGAATTTACGTTCAGTCGATACTGGAATACATACCAGAATATGATTTATAAGAGTCCTTTAAGCATTCTTTATTACCTTGCAAGGACTTGTTTTAGCTGGCCAAGTGAAACGAGACTGCATTGATCATTTGTCAGTCGATATTCAGATGGGGACTTGTAAAACAGTTACATCAGAAGTTGGCTCTCAAGACGAACTGATTTGCGTCTGTGATTCTCATCGTTGCAACTCGTCGAATGGCTTCAAAATGACATATCTCTCATTCCTCTTATTGATCTTCACTTACCTTATGTGCTAGGGTTTATAATGTTATTGATTTGTTAGATTTCTCTAGTTCAAACGTTCCTTTTAATGTAATTAGCAAACTTTGATATGTTATGTACAATTTTGCCGTTTTCGATTCAAAGATGCTCACAGTCTGTTATACTAAATTATATAGTTGTTGAGTCAGCTCGAGCTTTTCCTTTCAATGTGATACTGATCAAAGTCTAGTAAATTTGTATTTAATCCTTTAAAATTCAAAAAATGTTCTGAATATCTCTTCTACGTGCCTTTATCTATCAACCCAATTCAGTAGGGATCCTATTAATCACCTTATCAGCCCACACTTTAGGGTCATATTAATTACGTGTTTGTACAGGTAAAATAATGTTGGTTGTTGTCCTTTTGTTTGTTCTCGAGAGTCGAGAGTGCTGGAGTCAGTCCCTTCTCCTGTGCTTTAAAGTTGGGGGAAGGAATGTTAATCGAGGCTGCAGTTGTAATACTCTTTTGGTCAGCTCTTCTCTCACATAACTTGTTGTTTCTGTTATCACTTCTTAATTATTGCCATACCTATGTATTAGTCATGCAAATCGAGGTTTAATAATAAATATCTGTTATCTAAAGACTTGATTATAAGGGTTGAGTCGTCTAGCTAAACGATTTAGAATAATGTAGACTTTTATTATAAAAAATGACATTTTAGAGCATTAATTGTCAAGTATAAGGGTGTTCTTGATATTTTAAGTTTGGCCTTAAGTTATGACTCGAAAGTTCTTGAAAAATAATTAATTTAAGCGTTTATGACTACTCTAATTGCTTTACACTACTTGTTGAGAGAGAAGGTTTTGTAAACCTAAAACAACTTTGAACGAATTACAGAAGACCAAACTGGTTTAATTTCTAATTTATCAACTAATGGGGGGGGGGATCTTGACCTTCTTCGTTACCCAATTTGAATAATTGAAGGTTTTGTCACAATGAGCCTATCTATGCTAATGTACTGTTGCTTGAATGTTATCTATAGTTTAACAATGTATTCTGTATAGGGCGGGGTGATTTTATGTGAATGAAAAAGGAGGTGAGAGACTCATTTTTTAAAAGCTCATTGATACGTAAGGGGAGGGGTGGTAGAGACTATAGCAACTTTTGTGACAAAAATACTTACTTTCCTGAAAACAATACCTCAAGGATGCTATTTATAACAATACAACGTATTTTATAGCAACCTAATGTCATTTATAAGACAATGTCACCTAAAATGTCACTTGTAATGTCACTTTGTATGTCTTCGATGTAATTCGTCGACGGAACCAAGCTGTTTTAACTCATTAACGTTAAAAAGTTTTTGTTTGGAAACGGGAATCTGGGAGGGAGGGGGGGAGGGTGATTGCGGGTTGTAATGACATTCTTTTTTGGTAGCTGTTCACGACCTTCTCCTTCCCTGCGCAATCAGCCCTTTTTTCGGAAATAAACAATCTGTTGTTGTTTGCGCTATGTTTGTGTTTACTATCATTTGCTACTGTTATTAGTCATTGTATAACAATGTGTTGTATAGTAATAATCTGTATTGGTAAGATATTGACTGTATCTTCTGTTTTTTATTTAAAATGACAGAAAATGTATGTTTGTTTATTTTTTTATAGTTTTTGATAAAATCTTCGGTTTTTGTCAATTAACGTGATGAATTAGGTTAAGTGTGGGGGATTTTATACAACTTCACTTTCTGCTTCATTACTTTTCAAATTAGGCTTAAAATAGGTTTTATTTATTTTTCATATCTTTTAAATAAAACTGAATTAAAAAAAGTTAACAAAATTTACGCATTTTTACTATTATATAACAAAGACTTTACTGTTTTTACATTGAAATGTTTGTTGAACTATTTTTTACAGACGGGCAGTATTTAACGGGTAGTTATAATACGCAAGATTTTACAACTAATTTACTACGCGTTGTACTAACACTGTAATAATTCGAAAGTTTTTAATATTTTACATTTTACGGATAAATTTGATCGAGACAATTTTTTGACGTTAATAGGCTAATTTTAAGATTTTTAACCAAAAATTGTTTAGCCAAGAATGTCGGGTACGGAACTCGCGGCTCAGCGAGACTCGACCGGTATATTGTACCAAGGCTACGAGAACGACTTCCATTTGTGTATCTTCGAAGAGCCAAATGTGCAAGGCAGAAACGAGAGGTACGAGTTCAGATGTGACACCAGCCTCGAGTGTTGTGGTCGAGTGTGTTGTACTCCAGAAGTTGCTGCCATTCCCTTGTGGTAAGTTTTCGAATTTCAAGTTTATTTCTTTTTAAAGTCTTAACCTCTTCAAGTAAATGTAACACACTAAAGTAAAGTGAAGTTTTTATAGTTATATTATATTTATTTAAAAACTTATATGATTGTAGGTTATGGCTATTGTTTTTGATTTTGGGACTACTGGCTCTACTGGCACTGCTATCCTTGCTGGCCTACTGGTGCGCCAGAAGGAAGAAGAAGCAAAAGAAGGGTAAGTTGACATTACATTCTTACTCTTTATGGTTTCTTCTTGTAAAATAACATAACTATTAAACATTTCTTTGTAAAATGACAAAGTTAAGACTAAATTAGGTAACTAATTTTGTTTTTACTATGTTTACTATGTCATTTTACTGTATGGTGCGATTAAACGACGAATTATTTTAAAAAATATGTGTTTTATCAACAGAAAGCTTGATTTTGAGGTTCTTCTGAATCTGATAATAGATTTTAAAGTTTGAAAAATGAAAGTTTGTGCTTTTATGATAAACCGACCATAACAATGTTTTGCAATTGTTTTTGATTACATTTGACAATATTTTCTTATGATCTTATTAAAAAAGTATGGTTTGTTACCTAAAATACCATAATGTGTTTAACCTAACTTGATGTGCCATTCCTTCTCTTAACCACACTTCCAGACATGACTCATGGTTATCGTACGATCCGGCAGATGGACGACGACTTGAACAAGGGACGCTATCTGGGTAATGATTGGGATCGGGATCGTGCGGGTTACGCCGAGGCCAACGATTTGAACAACAAAAAAGTTGTAGGTGTGGACGAGTCGGATCGTCGCGTGGCTGTCGCGGACCGTGGCCTGGCCCGGCCCAACAGTTTCCACGAAGAGGAGACGTACGAAGAGTCTATCAACGAGGAGATGGAGTACGGTCCCGGCTCCGACGATGAGATCGAGCTACAGAGTCTGAAGCGGACGGAGCGTGGCAACTCGTCCTACCGCATCTCCTGAGTGATTTGAAGTGTTTTTTTGTTTCGAGTGCCATTTTATGGTTGTATGCCTCTCTGCCTATCCGGTTGAAAGTTACAGTATCTGGGGTTAAAGATTTAGGCTTATAGAGTACTGTAAGCTTAATGGTTATATCTACTATAAGTTTGTGGACTGACTTCAAGTATTCAGTTTTGTTTCTAAGCCTGACGCTTTCAAAAGATACTGTCACTTCTGCTAGTTTGACTTTACTTTCATTTCTGTCGTATTTCGTTTTACCTTAACTATTACTCTAATCAAGTCTAAAATACGACTCTGTATGTAGTGTGATTTATATTTTCTGCCACTTTCAATGTTATACTTGATAGCATACTACTCCATAGCATAATATCTTAATTAAACCGTAAGCTTTGTTTGTTACCGTGCTCTTGCCTGTACCATAATATAATTACTGCCTCATTTCGCTTTTTCGAATAAATTTTTGAATTTCGCTTATCATTTGTTGTTAGAAAAGTTTGTGCCTTCGCCGTTACATGAGCAACTGCTGCCCAAGCCTGAGGCTGTCAAAGTGGTGCAGCACAATGACGACACTCTTGGCCGTGCTCAGATGTTGCCCGATCCTGTGCCAGTACCATCCCCAACGCCACTGAAAGCGCGACATGCCATTTACAGGTCTCATACTGATCTGGTGCCTTCTTACAACCCCGTAGAATAGGTACCCACGTTCTCGACGGGCGTGCTGATTAGTACTATTTGTAATTTGAAGTAGCTAAGAGTATTCTAATATAGAAGTAAAACAAAGTTTAAATTTTTTTTTGTTTTTAAAAATAATGTTTATTACTGTAAGCTTACTGTTGTTTTCACATAATAATAGTATCAGAAGTCCCCGGGTCCCTTATCAGTGTTGTAATAAGATGCCAATTTCATTTGTTTTCAGACCTTTTGTACCTGATAATCTTGAAGAAACCGAATTTCCTCCAGAATCCTTTTTGCGTACTTCACAACACGACCTCAGTCAAGTCATAGGAATCCCCAAACGTCCCACCGTGAGCACGTTGGAGTCACCGGAACAGCAGAACGCCGAGTTTATGTATACAAAACCGGGCTTTGACAGTGTTCCTTCGTACTAACTACAGTAACCCGGATTTTAAATGTGATATTTTTTAAATTTTTTTAGTTTGCTAGTTTCTGCAATTCTACTGCGTCTTTACTCTAAGTAATTTTACCAATTATGATTTTTTATCTTACCGTAATCTCTATGTTTCGCACTGCCGTCTACAGTAATCCGCTACAGATTACAAACCATATTGTCTACAGTAATACATTTACTGTCTTACTGTAAAATCATTCTTTTGCCCAATTTTTACCTCTACTTCAATACCTTTATTAAAATATGTTACAGTAGTCACTTTTAGCCATGTAACAGCTCTATCTCATCTTCTGCACTCTTAACTTTCTTCGGGGTTACTGTAACTGTAAATAAAATAAAATGCAATAAAATTGAGGTCAGTCCAATGTACAGTAATATCAAGACAATACAAGTCACAAACCTTACAGTAGGAACGCTTATAGACACTAATACAAACCAATAAACAAATTTGAATACGAACATATAGATAGACACGACAAAGAACGCCATCATGTTATAGTGGGTGGTACGTAGGTAGTTAGAGTACAGTAGGCACAGTAGTTGAGTCGATAGTATCTGAAATACGGTAGTTTTAAATTATATAAAACTGTACTGTAAAAATGGTAAAGTAAGTAAAAAGAATAATATGAACATACCAAGTACGTAGTGTAATGTAACCACCCTAACTGAGGTAGGATTAGTTTCGGAGTACTGTAGAATGCTATGATGGGACAACAGACCATAATGGCTACAGTAACCAACACCTGCTCGGTCTCCGACGGCTTGCATACCGTAATCCTCCTTACAGCATTCCTGTTTCGTAACAGTACCAAGTGTACCACTATAGTAATAAAAGTGGCTACCATAAGTTTGGTCAGGTCGTTGTATATCTCCCAAGTCATCTGACTGAACTCATGGTGCATCTTAAGCCGAATCTCGTGCCATTTCCAATTCATATCGAATAGGGGGTACCCGTACCAGTCCCACGGCTTAATAGGACCCAAGGTATAGTGGATGATCTTGGGCGTTACCAACATACGATTACTGAGGTAATACATGCCTATGTCATAGTTGTAGATTGATGACAGTCGTCGTATCTTCTGAACACACTCGCTGTGGTTACTGCCAAACATTTGAGCGTATTTTAACTGCCAAAAGTAAGTGTTCAAGAAGCCTTGATCTCCACCATCGTAGCTCGAAGCGGTCTGTACGGTATTCAACATGTCATTGTATACCTAAACTTTTAAACATTATGACTCATTTTTTATAATTTTTAGGCATTTCCAAAAAATTTTTAAACGTCTTCATGTATAATTTATAAAGCAATAATCCTATTTTAACTAAATTTAACCTTAAAATTACCTTTAAATTCGGTTTCAAAACAAATACTCCAGAGTTGAACATGTCAGAATGCCTGAGGGCAGCACAAAACTCTCCGCATTGGAACACCTCTTCCACATTATCCACCACCAATGTGTCCAAATCAAGATGAACTAGAGTATCGTACTCTGTCAACGACCACAAATGCACTTTTGTGTACTGTAAAACACTAAATTGTAGTTTTGAAGAGTAAAAATATATTTGATTTTTCAAAAATAACTTTTTAAATTTAAAAAAAATTAAAATTTTTTTGATAAAAGTAAATCGTTAGACTAATCTCCCTATTTTACAAACCTCAGCTAAAATATCTTATAACAAATTACCTACCTGATACTTAGTAGCGGTATGATTGTTTTTATAAGGTGTATCTAGCTTTTTAACCAGGAGAGTTTTGATGCCATGTTGTGTTAGGGTATCGACAGACTTTTGAGATATATCTTCCGTATATACTACAAGATACTCCACATTGTGGTGGTCTTGTTTTATTGAAAATCCTGAAAATATGTGTTGTGTTTTACTTTAAAATATTTTTAATTCACTTTGAAATTTATATTGTAATTGATAAAAAGTGAATACTTACTGCAATATAGTACTGTAAAATGTTGTCTAATTACAGTAAAATATCCAAAAACAAAGTAAATCGAAACAACCTACAGCAACATACCTAACACTTCCGCGGCCAACAAAAACGAGTCAGATGTGAGGGTGGAGACGTAGGCCACCTTGCCATATATACAAGTAGAGAAACATGACCATAACAGCCACTTAATATAATTCATTTTGAAGAAGTGAAGCTCTAAAGAGTAAGGAAAGCATGTTGGCATGGGAAACGTTACAAACAAGGGAAACCAGCTTCAAGTGCACAATACAAAGGGTCAACACTAATCCCCACTCCAAAACAGCTAACACAACATCATAAACTTTGATTACCGATAACACCTTTGTTTGTGTGAGACTGTCCAAGACATTCGAATGGAAAAATACACAACGGTTGTTAACATTTGCAAAAAACAGTCATAGCTATGATATTATTCATAATTTAAGAAAAGGGCGTTTCTTCTAATGTTATAATAGCCTAAACAATATGACAAATTCAACTTTTAAATCAATATCCAAGACAAAAACACAAGTTAGTAATTTATTCAAGTCCAAGTATACAAGTTACAAGTGGTGTTAGTGCTTCACTTCAGCAGAGGTATGTCTACAAACTCCGACAGAACCGAACAGATCAAAGGCGGGCCGAAGGCAGTCGCTCTGTCATTCTTAAAGGCCGGAGCAGCGATATCTACATGAATCCAGTCCACGTCCTCCGAGAAATTGATCTGGGAAGCGATAAAGAGACCCGCGATGGCACTCGGAGGACCCTCCATCGACCCGAGGTTCGAGTTCTTCATGTCAGCTATCTGCGACTTCAGGTCAGAGAAGTGGAGGTCGGGAGCGTATGGAAGAGGATGTACAAGATCTCCTGACCTTTTGCCAGCCTTCACCACCTTCTGCTCCGTGTCTTCTTTGTTACACAAGACAGCTGCGTGGATTCTGCCGGATACATAAGCCTGAGCTCCAGTTAAGGTAGCCATGTCAATGATGGTATCTGCTTTTAGGACATTCTTGGCGTAGAAGACTCCATCGGCCAATACGAGACGACCTTCTGCGTCCGTGTTAGAGATCTCGACACTCTTTCCGCTCAGCATTGTTATCACGTCATCTGGTCGACTGAAAATAAGTTTTTAGGTAACAAATATGCTACCTCCGACTAATGTAATACCTATGAAAAACTTACTTGGCCTTTGGAGAAACACTGTTCTCAGCAATACACAACAAACAATGTAGATTCTGCTTGAATCCAGACTGTGCCAATGTGCAGAAGGCAGCAAAGACAGCAGCAGCTCCACCCATGTCACATTTCATGGCTATAAACATCAAAAATAATAAAAAATATTAATGATAAACAATATAAAACAAAACAAAAAATCATAATTTAAATACATATTTTGACTAAACTTTAAACTCACAAGGCATTCCAGTCTTGGTCTTGATCTGCATGCCTCCAGTATCAAACATAATGCCCTTTCCGACTAGTGCAATGTCTTTTGTCGCTCCGTTTGGTTTATGGGACAGACACACAAAGTAAGGTGGGTGATCGGCTGCTTTACCTACATGGTAGATACCGCCAAAGCCTTGAGATAGAAGATCTTCACCCTAAAATAAGATATTTCGTTTACGCAATTTAAAAAACTATTACTAAAAAAATTCGGAGAGAAAATTACTGCTTATTCTACCATTCTTACCTTGATGACAGTTGTCTTCAAAGGTACGCCCAGTCCTCCAGCAATCTTCAGAGCTTGTTCAGCAAACACATCTGAATTCATTTCATTGCACGGTGCATCGATTTGTTTGGCACATGTTCGCGAAGCTTCGCTGATCCAGTTCAAAAACTTCAGATCCAAATCGCTTAGCTCCTATAATAACATCTAGTTATAAAAAACCAAGAAAATATTTTACAAAACTTAAAACTGAATTAAAAAAAATTGTAAATTAAAATTTTGAGTTAAAGATGATTAATGTTAAAGCTATCCAATAACTTTAAAAGCCCACCTTCCCTTCAGAAGTCACGACAACTTCGACTTGGATGTCCTCAAACTGCTTCAACTGTGTCTTCTTTGAGTACGCTGGGAAAGCACGAGCTACAGCGATCACTGAAGCCAGAACATTCTCAAACTCTGAGTATATCACGACTACTAATGCCTGAAATTAGTACCATTGATAAGTGACACAACAGACAAATAAAACCATGTATAATTAAGGTTAATATAAAAAAATTAAACAACTTCTTCATTTCTAAGACAACCATAAAAACCACGCAATGTTTGCACAACCCATCAGATATAAAAAAGCTTACCTTGGCGCTTTTGGCAATCTTCAAAGATTTTAATTCTTTAAAGATCTCGTTTGAGTTCGAAGGACTGTTGCACCTACTGAACTCATCCGACACTGACACTACCTAAAACATCTTTTCAACTTTTTTCGAAACAGTTTGAATATAGTAAACGAACAATGAAACATCAAAAATACATTAGTAAACGTCAACATAAGCGTAAAACCTACCTTGGCCAAATCCAAATACAATGAAACAGAAGATCCTGGCTGAATCTGATTAATGGCGGCCTGGAACAACTTATCGTCAACTCCATTCAGCTTCTTTTGAAGTCCATCGTCAAATGATAACTGTTTCAAAAGCTTGTGCTTTCCAACTATGACAATCTGAGCATCTGGTAAAGTTAGTGCTGCTGGATTCAGTCCGGCTGAGACCTTTACTGTAGCCATACCTAGAAAAAAGTTATTATAAAAAACGTAAGATATTGCAGCACAATGAAGCAAAAGATTAGCATAAAAATTGAAAAATAAAGTATTAATAAGGTGTTACTAACTCCTATATTTGCGTATCTTAATCTGAACCCATTGGTTGGGGAAATCCGGCCCCGATAAGAAAGTTGCGGCCACGGATTCGATGCAATCCAACCAAAGCCAATGCATAAAAGTAAAACCGACCGGTCGGTAGTCGATTTCGTTGATTTAATAAAAATAAAAAATTTCAAAATTTAAAATCAAAACTCCAACTTTTTATTTTTGAAAAGTTCTCTTTCACTGAATTTGCAACATGTACCATAGCTTTACAAAGGTCTAACTCTCCCCCTTACCAACCAAAAATTGAATTGATAACTTATCAGTACAAACTCCCACCTGCCAGACAATTTAAGAGCCCACTACGAGGAGAAAGTAGACGAAATGACAGTAAAGGCATAGTTTTATCTAAAATCATCATGATTACTAATTTAAATCAATCATATTTCAACTTTCAAACGCTATAAAAGCTCTTCCCAAACCTCCAAAGTTATCAGTAAAATACTTTTTCAACTTCCAAAATTATCATTACAATAATCGGTTTTCGTCTGTTTTCTGAGAGGGTTTGCAAGCTAATACAGCAGAGACATAGATAATATACAACAACTAAAAAACCGGTTATCAGTTTGGTCAAAAGTCAAACCGTTACAAAACGTGGTAATCTTATCAGAATAACATAAATCTTCTCAACAAGCAACTTTTACCCACTTTTCTTTTTTGTGATTACAAATTTTGGATAATAATTATAAGTGTGGAATTGATAACAATAAATGTACTTTTACAAATTAGAAAACAATTTAACTAATTTTAAAAAAACTCTGGTTATATATGCCATAAGTACAACATACAAAAGTTTTTACCCAAATACAAAGTTTATAAACCGAGTGGCTTTATTTTAATTACACATCTCAACCACCTACATCAATAAAACACCGTTGATGTTACACATGACCCATGTTACACACGCTTTTTGTACATGAAGACCTTTTTAAAACACCTATTTTTCCCGCAAATGATTCATTACTACAAAACTCGAATCAAGAAGTCAGACAGCCAAGATAACGATCAAAAAAATATTTTTTTTTCTTAAAACAGAATGCCAAAATTTTGCTTTCCGACCCGAAAACATTTGCATTTTTCTAATTTCTTGTTTTTCGTTGTATTTTCTATCGACAAAAGATTGAATTCCTTTTCGTTTTTGCGAGATTAATTACAAACAATTCAAATTTTGTTTTAGATGAGTGTGAAACGAACTGCTTAAGCTTGCGTTGATGACCGCCGGTTTGATGATGGCCTCTCAGAAAGGCCCTCGGTTTCAGGTAACGTGACTTTTGTTTTTTTTGTGACTTTAGGTTTGGCTTTACCCTTATGGCTATCTATGTTAAAGTTTTAACTGGATTGAGAGTTTACAACTGCTTTAAATTGAAAGATTTTGTTAAAGCAGCTAACAGAAGTTAGTTTAACGTTTTCTTTTGATTATAAGTTTTCTAAGAAGGAGGATATAGGCTTGAAATGTTTTTTTGGTGTAAGATTATTTACTTTTTTCGGCTAATGGAAAAGATTAACATAAACACTTACAGGTGGTTCGATTGCCAGGACAATTTACAAGAGGTCGTTGGGACTGTTGGGACTATCGTGAGCCCGATCAGAAGCCCGGAGACGCCGGAGTCTTGGTGTTTGACACTTCGACGCCTTCGTCCACGACAGTGTCTCATCCTGGCGACACACCTTCTACTGTACCTTTATCGTCTGTGCATACTAATCCAACTGTTCTTTCTAATACTGTTTCACCATCTAATTCTAGTCATACGATAGGAGAAGGGACCATAGTGGTCACCTCCATCGCTCAGTTTCAACCGAATCTTAATGCAGTAAGTTGACTTGGTTTATTTTTCTATTTTAGGTAATATGTTTAAGTATTATTTTGTTTTAAGCATGCATTTTACTAATTAATTTGTTTTTTAAATGTTTTTCTGTAATAGCTTTTCTATATCGATTATTATCGGTGGAAATTTCTGATGTTTTTTTGCCCTTTTCGACTTTAACTACAATATTTTTGTCTACCAATTAGTTGTTATTGTATTTGACACTGTTGGAATCACATTTTGTTTTCAGCAGGTCTCCAAACCACTTGCGGGACCGTCAGTTTCGGCTCCTTTACAGCCATCATTGTCGGCTTCTGCATCGGCAAAGAACTTGAATAAACTAGAAGAAGAAGCTTCTGAAGGGTACGTTAAACTATTTTAAAGCATAATCGTGAGGTTTTAAACATTGTTACTTTATATCTTTAATTTTATAATTTTTTTAATCAAAAAAGATGAAGTTTATTGTTTTAGGTCGAGCAACATGGGTTTGTTAAATGCGGGTGCCAATGTTGTCGCAATTGACAACAAAATCGAACAAGCAATGGATCTTGTGAAGACTCATTTGACATTTGCAGTTAGGGAAGAGGTTGAGACGTTAAGGACGACGATAGCTGACTTGGAAGCGAAGGTAAACTTTAGGAACTTTGTTGAAGTAAAACATAACTTCATTTAAATATGACTTTTTGTGGTTTATATTAATATAAAACATTTAGTTTGTAACGTTACTTGTTAAATTCGATAACTTTTTACTTATTATAATTTTTAGGTAACAAATCTGGAGCAACAGAATCAGATGCTGCGCCAGTACGCTCCAGCTGAAGTAGTGAACAACTTGTCCAACATACTTCAGAATCGCTCCACGGTGGGGTCACACAACTCTGTACCTTTGCCTTCCGAAGCCAGCTCCGCCGAGAATGAACACCCCAAACTGATACGTCGCGACACAGCTCAGGAACTGCATCCGTGATCTTTGAGTAGCATCAAATGACAAAACTCTTTCAAAGAGGGCTTTATTTATTGTTAAGTATTGCTTGTTGTGTTGTATCATATTCACCGAGACAGCGATGTTCATTCCACGTTTCTTAACTTTGCATTATGTCCGAACTAATAGAAAACGACATTTTACATATTTTATTGTTTATATAAAATAAAAACGATAATAGTCAAGTAGTTGGAGTTTAATGTTGTTATAGTTTGCAAAATATGCTCGAAAAATAGCTAGAATTTCATTATTTGGGCTTTTCTTGGTTTTTATGCTCGATTTATTAGCTAAAACAATAATTAAAACATAACTGAGTGCTTTCAAATAAAAATGACGAAAAGACTTATGAAAACTTTAAAATACAAACCTTTACGCTATAACCTTCACACTTATTCTAAAAACATCAATAAAGTAACAACAAGACTAATAAAAAGAATGGGAGTTCGGCAAACAATGACGTCAACAAAGATCACAAAGTCTTCGGCAAGAAGCATTCACTGTTGGTTGACTGTAAACTCGAGATGTAGGTCATTTTTGGATCGGAAGGAGATCTAGAGTCGCGAGTTTGTGGGATTTAAAGATACCACGGTAAAAAGTCTACAACAACACGATTAGACGGATTTTCCAAACTAAAATGACAGTTGTTTTACAACACAGTAATCTTTAGAGGTTGTTTGAAAGTGGTAAGCCCTGAACGACTTAATTGTGATTCCCCTTCTACTACAATATGTTTCGAGACATAAACAGTCGCGAGACGAGCGGGGATTCAGACGGCATTTCTCCTTTTTCTCGAATCGATCTCGCTCGTCTTCGGTGTTTGGTTCATGAATTTACTTTGTCAGTCGTTTTTTCTCGTTAACTTCGAACTGTCCGAAACGATCGCGAGCCCGAGGTCAAACAGTTCTGACCCCAGCCTTAATGAATACTGCTTCTGCTGTCGATCTTTTATTACAGTGTTTAAAGATGTTGCTTCAGGGCAGTTAACGTGGAAGGTGTAATAATGTTTCCACTAGTTGGCGCTATTTATTTGAGATGACATTTTTTATTTTCGGTGGTTGAAATTCGTGAAAGTAATGGTAGATTATTGTGTTTTTTACATAAAAATAACTTTCTTTCATATTTTTAAAGCGTTAAAAATATGAAATTTTTAAATTCTGAATTAATAGTTAAAGTTAACGTTTTCTCAGACAATGTTAATATAAAAACTAAAAGCAGAATTTGAAAGTCAATTATTACCTGCTTTATTACCTATTTTTATATGTTTTTAAAAAAATTCGCGACTTAATTTCGAATTTTACTTATATTACCTAAATTATCTAAATGAAAATTTCAGAATGGAGCGGATCCATGTGTTTCTGGCACTTTTCGCCTTTGTTTGTTACCTAGAAAGCACGGGCAGTTCGTATATGATCTCGGCCGTTCAGAACATCGAGCGACAGTTTCAGATCCCCTCAAAGTTATCTGGGTTTCTAATCAGTGCACGTTCGTTTGTTTACATTACCTTTATTTTTATGAATTTCATAAAAAATGAAAGAAAAAGCAGCTGAAAACAGTTCTACAAACTTTTTGACCGAACTACATAAGCTTGTTTTTAAAAATAAGCTTTTCAAACGTTGTATTTTGTAGTTGAAACAAGGTCAATTAGGTAGTAGTTTCGTATAGTTCGGTAACAGACTTTGTAATTGGTTCTAAAGGTATAGTTCAAGCTTTTTGAGCTAAGAAGCTTTAAAACGATTGCTGTAAAAATTCGCTCATTATAAATTAAACATCCTAAAAAGTAGATTATGGCTATAATTACCTAAAAACTAACCTTACTTTTCAGATGACATCAGCTACATCCCCACCGTGATCTTCATAGCCTACTTTGGCTCTCGTGGTAACCGTGCCAAGTGGATTGGGGCGGGTACTGTAGTGATAGCAATAAGTTACATCTTCATAGCATCCCCCAACTTCATATTCCCGGTACCCCGCCCTTCTCTGAATACCTCTACAATAGAAGCCCAACTGAAGGCTGACGGTGTGCTACTGAGCAAGAAAGCCGAGATACGACAGTTCTTCGAGTATGCACCGTTGAGAGATCGTATTCCTGGAAGATATCGACAGAGAATCATTGATTTTCTGGATGGCAGTGGGAACGAGGAGACTAGTATAAGTTACAGTAACCACACAAAATCTATTTATTCGTTCGATGAGCCGCTGATATCAGAGGTACGTTTATTTTGGTGGATATAACCTTTTTTCTGAAAAATTTACAAAATTTTGTTTATTCGGCATTTCAAGTTTCCTTTTCTGCTCAAGTACTTGAGTCAAGTTTCGCTCTCATTTCAGATTCTGGCCCACATGGACGGTCTTCTGAAGAAGAAGGAGACAGAAGCCGATCTGATCAAGTCTCTTCAGAAGTTTATTCAGAATCGCAAGAAACTAAAAGATGAAGACTTGGGAACGTTGCGACGTGCAGCCATAGCACCGTTCTCCTTCTGTCACAAGATGGTGAATGACTTCAGACACGTACTGAAAGAAGTCAGATGCTCGGCGCCAGTTTCCAATGTAGGACCTCTTACCGTAATGTTCTTGGCGTTATTGGCTATGGGAGTTGGTAGAACTATGCCCTGGTCACTTGGTATACCCCTTATTGATGACAATGTCAAGAACAAGAGCACCCCGCTTATGTTTGGTAAGAGTATCTTACTTTTGTTTATTTCTTTAACACAGTTAGTCAGGTACGTATTGGTAATATGAAGAAACGTTTACATTTTAGTCATACTGTAACATTAATTACTGTAATTTCAGCGTTTATGTCATTTGTGAAGATTCTGGGGCCGATTTGTGGATTCATGATTGGAAGTTTGGTCAATCGAGTCTACTTTACCTTCCCCGCCGCACCTCCAGCTGGTCTCACTCGAGCTGATCCAACCTGGATTGGGGCTTGGTGGTTGGGCTTTTTGGTAATAGGAATTGTACTTGTACTACCTTCTCTGATGTTATACTTCTTCCCAGAGTCCTCCGGAAAGTAAGTGTAACTTTTTACATTATGTATGATTGTAATAGTAGAGCACTAAATTTAAAATATTGTTTTAGAAACAAAGTGTACAAAGAGGGCACAAAGTCAGAGAAACTGAAGTTGTCCTTCTTCGATCGTCACGCCAAAGACGAACAACTGAACATTAAGAGTAAGTCATACCTAAATTTGCCCTCATTATGTATTTAGAAATGGTCGAATCCTACAAAGTTGTCCTCAAGTGCAAGGTATATACAGGGACAGTGGCAGGTAGAGTGATGGACATATTGGCCATCAAAGGGTATATGGTATTTTTGCCAAAGTACCTTGAGAATCACTTTGGCATCCCTCAGTATCAAGTTCACATGTATATGGGTGAGTAGCAATTAACCGTCTTAACCGTATTTTTCAATTACAGTAGTCTTTTAGGGTTCTTTGATATTAGTGGGTTTTACTGGGAGTTGAAATTGCCTAACTGATTATATTATAGCCATGTTCGGAGTACTGGGCTTTGCCTGCGGCACCTTCTGTGGTGGTATCATAATGAAGAAGTTAAAGCTGAACGGTCGATCCGCCGCCTTCTACATCTTGGTATGCTCGGTGTTCAGTACGAGTATGTTCTTGACCAAAAGCTTCATCGGATGTCACTCTGTAGTCAACTCGATTGGGCAGAGCGGAGTGTAAGTCATAATTTTTGAAGTTTCAATAGTTTTTTAAAGATATGTTCAAACCAATTGATTGATTTTTTTATACTTCTTGACTTTGCCACTGTTATATTTTATTGCCCAAAGCAGTGATTTTGGAATAAGAAATCGACCATTTTTAGTGAAACCGGTTTCAACTACACCCGTACCTGTAACCGTGAATGTGGCTGTGAATCTGCCAAGCTCTTCCCAGTTTGCGACGCCTCAGGGCATCCCTTTTACTCACCTTGTCATGCCGGTTGTCGACATGTTACAGTGGTAGACGTGGATTCACATTTGCTAGTGAGTAAACATTATGTTTTTCAAATAATTCTGTGCCCATAATCTCGAAAATTTGTTTTGGTACGGGGCATAGAATTATTTGAACAGGTTAATATACTATAATTTTACTTCTTATATGATAATACCAGATTCAAATCCTATACACTGCTTACTGTACCTACTTTTCGGTAACTATATTATTATAACTATTATGTTCAGGAATTCAGTGAATGTGATTGTGCACCGGGAGGTATCGTGAAGAAGAGTTACTGTAGAGATGACTGTCGAAACATGAAGTACATCTTCTTTGCTACAGTAGTCATAGGAGCCTTCTGCGCGGGTACTACTGTAGTTCCGGGAATGTTAATTCTACTACGGTAAGAAAATACTTGTACCAGAATAACCGCAGGATACTGTATTACTTGAATGTACCTTTCAAAATAAATTATAGTAAGATACAGTAGATTACCATGCACATATTACTTTCAGATCAGTACCGCCAGAGATGAGATCAGTCTCCCTAGGCCTCCAAGGCTTCTTAGTGTCGTTCTTCGGAACGTTACCATCTCCTCTACTGTGGGGCGCAGTCATCGACTCCACGTGCTTAATATGGGACCAGGTGTGTGGAGAACGAGGAGCATGTATAATATACGACCCCGACCAGCTTCGTACTCGAATGCACTTCCTCTACTGTTCCATTCGGATGTTCTCCATCTTGATCGACTTCTACGTGCTGTACCACGCCAAGGGTCTGAATCTGATGGACGAAAGTAAAAAGTCGAACAGTACGGAGGTGGACGCTGCCTCGGAGATCGCCATGAAAGAGAACATAGCCATGGACGCGATGGCTGAGTAGGGTCATATTGTTGTAAATATGAGTAGAAACACATTAGAATGCCACATCATTGCTCAGATACTTATTGTCTATCATGCGGGTAATAAACATACTAACATAGTCGTTTGTGAATTATTTTCAGTGTTTTTATCAGTAGGTATAGTACATTTAGTCAAATACATTTTTATGTCATCACCCCTCAAAAACAAAAACTAGATTACCCCTCCTTCCGAAATCAATATTACAGTATCTATGACACATTTATTTGTACAATCACCCGTGTTTTCTCTTAAATAATATTAGAATCAACTTAAAAACTGTGACACTCTGGAGTATCCCCTCATCTCCACGATCTTTCGTCGCCACGCTACAAAACTGTAGAACAAAACGCTCCAGGCAAAACTCATGCCAGCAAACATATTAAACCTGACAAATGCCCTCACCTGCTTCGAATAACACGGCGTGTACAAGGTCTGGTTGTTGGCTTCGCACAGGAACTTGGTATAGTAGCCTGTGTCTTTACAGTAGTCTGAAAAGGGTACTGTATGTTGAAGAAGATTAAATTTAAGTAAATACGGTTTAGTCAATAACTTTCTTATTGTTTTCACAAGACAGTTTTGTATCATTATAAAAAACCTTTCTATGTTAAGCTTACCTGTCTTAAGAGCTTTGACTTCAAAGTTCGAACAAGACTGGCATTCTTCGACCAACTTCAACGAAGCTTCTGAAGAACATTCTGATATCGTCGTCACTGGGACTTCTTTCTGTAATTAGATATTCATTTCAAATCGCAAATCACTTCCCAAAAAAACATTTACTAATAACAAAAGATTAAAACAACATTAAAGCTTCAAACCCCTTACCTTGGAGTCTTCCGGCTTGGCGTATATCATTTTACCGTTCTGCCGCAGCTTTCTTGACGCCTCTAGCTCAGAATCCTCTACGTATTCTTCAAAAACCAGAATAATGGTAGATGACACCAGAAGTGCGCATATGAGCAATAGCATACGACGTGTTGTGCATGTCTCAATCATCGTCTGAAGATGCCGTGTCAATGTTTGTGTAAACAAAGTAAAGTAAACATTAACACACGATGAAGCGGAAGACAGTAAATCTAATTCTGATGACAATGTCAGTCAATGTGATGTCTATTACAGCCAACAGAATCATGATCAAGCTAGTAATACTGTGTTTGTGTGTATGGATAGTAAACGGTAAGATTGAAGAAGACGACGATGATGACAATGGCAGAAACGGATTCTTGGCTTTTCATACCTTCAAACCATTGTGGGACACTCCAGCTGTAGATACAACAACAAAGAAAGAGAAGACTGAAGATAAAAAAGTCAAGAGTAAAGATAAGAATGATAAGAGTAAGTTACTGTAACATTCATCTGACTATAAACAGTTCGGTCGCTCTATTGAAACAACTCTTCAGTCATAATTTAGAATTTCAACACTATCCTAATTAAAGTAGTACTTTAATATTTCAGAATCAGAGACAGAAGACGACGATTCAGAATCCAACAGTGACAAAGACCAATTCGTGTCAAATTCTGATTTTCTGTCAGAATTCAACCAGCCCAACTTCAACACTTTTAATCAGAACCCCTTTCCTCAATCAGCCTTAACTGCTTTTTCTCTATGTCCACCTTATCCACCATGTATGCTTCCTCCACGACCTTGTGGATGCCAATCTCAACCCCCACCACCACCCAGATGTCCCCCCAGGATGTGTCCACCCCCTCCATTATGCCCGCCACCCCCACCTCCAGTTTTCTGTCCTCCCCCGACACCGTGTTTGCCTCGACAATGCCCTCCACAGCCTCCTCTACCACCACCACCACCCCCAATGCCGGCTTTACCATGCCCCTGTATGCCACAAACATATACTCCACCGGTAAAGCAAAAAAATTTAAACTATAGTTAGATACCTATATTATTATAATTGTTAAATAGCATTTTGTTTATAAAGGTAGAGCATATTCAGAATGACTGTTGTGCCAACTGTCACCGACCATGTAAAATGAGAAGGTCGACGTTTCTATTGGCCATGAAAGGATCCAGAACATTGACTCCAGAATTGGAGCAAAGAACAGCTATGTGCAACAACTTTAAACTGCGTGATATCATAAGAGAAGTAAGAGCTTACTATTGACATTTTAACCCTTTAAAGTAATCATGAAGTATATTATCATTGAATTTGCAGAATATTTCCCCAGACATTGACGAAAGCAAACGCTTAATTCAATTCCAAGCTGAACAAAAGTTTGGAATGTCAGTCAATGTGATCTGTGGACGTGGAGAATTCTCATTTACTATCCATACTAACGACTACTGCCAATACTCATTCTACGACATCTCGTGTTACGCTTATAAATAGACTAAATAAAGTACTCAAACCAATATAAATTACAGATTAAGATGACGCAAAGTCCTAGTAAGAGTCAAAGACCTATAGCTTAAAAAATACCATAGGCAATATCGAAAACATAAAGTTTCCCATAAAAAACAGCATTAAATTAGGTATGGAAAGTGTTAAACTTGTTGTCAATCAATCTCCTTTGTAAAATTATAAATTTATTAGCAAAATATACATGATTTGTACAAGAAACCCTTATTTTCCGATACGTTGAACTTCCCAGTCTTGTTGACACAACGGACATCTGTTGTTCTGCTTTATCCACAACGACATACAACAATTGTGAAAGCAGTGGTTACACTCTCCCCATGCCACAACACATTCTTCTTGTTTGGAATCAGATTGGCACCGGAGGCACGTTTCTAAACACATAAATCTCAACAACAAACACTTACCCATGAGTTGAATTCGGCAAATCGCGCATGTATCACATTCCACATCCCAATTCCATGTGGCAATCGCGTTCCATTTCTTCAATGTAAACATTTTTGGCTCACTACGAGGTGTATCAGCATCATTTGTGTCCATTTCCGACATCTTGACAGTTATAGCATGAAAAAAAACTAACTTTTCAAGATTTTATATAAAATAAATTTATCGAAATACATAAAAAATTGTCAACGTCGAGAAAAACTTGACGCTCAGGAGTTAGAGTCAAGTTTTATTCTCAACTTTTTTGTAGATTATGTTGCAAATAACTTATAAGAATTTGATCTGAAGACAATATTGACGAGTAAGGCTTCTTACACAACCATGGAGGACAATGTTTTCTATTCTGATGGGGATAATACCTTTGCCAACACGACTCTCAAACACTTCAATGTTATCAAACAATCTCCAGCTTACAAGAAAGTTGAAAGTTCTGTCTCTAAAGACATGGAAGGCTTGGTTAACATGGATTCTACGCCTGCAATGCTGTATGATAAGAGATTAGACACGGCACAGAGACTCAAGATTCTTGGAGATTTGTTACACTGTACCTTATTAGCGGCTGAACATCGAGGTGGATACTCGTTGAATGACTTGAACAAGTTGAAAATGGATTTCGAGTACGTTTTTAATAAATTGTTTTGTTTTTTAGATTTTAATGTATTATTTAACGCCTATCTTAGCATTCTTTTTTTGTTGTAGGGAAGATACAGCCTTGCAATTGGACTCTGTGGTGATGAACTTTGAATTCCAAACGCTAAAGTCTTTCATTCAGTCAGAAGCTATGAGGCCGTATGTCAGGTTGATGCAGAATGAAGAAGGAGAGACTGTAGTCAAAGGCCAAGACATGGAGAATCCTTTGTTACATCAGCTAATGCACGATCAAGTTGCTTCCAGGGACCTAGATGAAATTAGAAAAGCTAAAGAAGCGAATGAGTATAGTACTAGAGTCAATCTGGCTTTGAACGATCCAGAGGTCTTAAAGGTAAGTTGTTATTGAGAGTTTTTTTAGTGATTTCAAGCCTATAGGCTTAAGAATTACCTTTTATATTTTTTTGCGTATTAATTAACTTTTTTTGTTTTTAGAACAAGTTAAAGCTGCTGGAAATCGTGCATGAGCTTGGTGGTCGTGACATTGCAGTTGATTACAGCAGAGTGCAAAGGAGGTTTGAGGAGAAACATGGTGTCACTTTGAATAAAAAGGTAAATTTTGTTAATTTGAACTTTTAAACGTTTCTTTTTTACTATATTGCTAATTTATTTTTATACTTATTATGATACATGTTTAAAACTCATTGTGTTGTCTAGAAGTCAAAAGAAATGTTTAAAGTTGGGCATGCCAAGGATATGCTGAATGATGTCTTCAATGATGATCTTGTTGTTAAAGAATCAAATGAAGCCAATGGTGCATTGTTTGTAAAGATGTATGAAACATTTGACAGTAAGTGGCGTACAACTATTACTTACTTTTAACTATATTAAGTTTAATTTAGAGTTAGTTTAAGAGATGTAGTTGTTTCTATTTGGATAATTCGATTGTAATGTAATTGTAAGTGTTGCAGAGATCAAAGAAAAGTACGAAAATCTTCAAAACATAAAACAACGATTGGACAAAGAAAAGGAAATAAAGAAGAAACAAGACGAAAGAAGCTACTTTAATGACAGAAAGAAACGACCTCCAAAAGGCGGAGTAAGGCAACTTGTCTTTAAAATCAACTTATAGTGTTTGTCGTAAGAATGTATTATATCACATAGTTCAGTCAATTATCATAAACATTATCTTGTAGAGACAAATGGACTTCAACATGCCAGATAATGTTCGAGCAGCTTCACTTAACCAGCCTCCATCCTTTATGTCACAAGATACTAATGAAGAAGCGGCAGAATCTGCGAAGAAAATGTTTGCAGGAGGAGATAAAGGGGGTTCAGATGATGAAGAACAAGTCTTTTCTGATGAAGAGAAGCCTGTGTACTCTGATGATGAGAAGCCTGTGTATTCTGATGAGGAGAGACGTGCTTATTCAGATGAAGAAGATAACGATGGCCAGGATCAAGAGGATGGTGACTTCTACTATAAGGCAACTGGTTCTGTAAGTGTAAAATATTACAATTGTAATAGGTTTTGGTTTCTTTTTTTATAATTTTATATATTACGGGGAAGAACATTAATGCTGACTTATGTCATCTATTTATGTGATCAAACAATCCTTTAAAAAGCGAATTATAAGATGATTTAGTTACATAAACCGTTAATTTAGGCACCAGTTAAAGTCGTAGCTGAGGAAAGTAATCTTGATGATGTTTTTGGCGACTGCGACGAAGAATCCAGTGAAAAAGAAGAAGCAGAAACTTCTGAAGACAAGGAATCAGAAAAAGTGTCAGAACAAGAATCAGAACTAGACAAGAATAAAGAAACTGTCAAGAAAGAGACGTTCAATGCCACTGCAGTTGTATGTTATTTTAGTTTATAGTAACTTATGAATTTATCTTCAGTATTTAAAAAAATAATTTTAGTAAGAAATTTAGTTTGTCTAGGATACATTGTATTTACTTTCAGGACTCAGCAGAATTAACAGCAAAACTGAACGAAGCCTTTGCTAGTAGCGATGAAAGCTTGGAATCGGAGGATTCTGAAGATGAACGGTGGAAACCAATTTGTGTAGAAAGGCCAGGAGAAACAGAAGGGGTTGAACAAGTACGAAAGCTTTTGGAAGAAGCAAGACGGTCTGTATTAAAAGAAGCACAGAAGCCTATACCTAAAGAAGCTGCCAAACCATTTGCTGAAGTGAATGGCTTATGTAATGGTAATGTAGTGACAGAAACGAAAATAGTACATAAAGAAGATAAAAACAAGATTCAGAATTCAAAGACAGTAAATGGTGACGATAGAAATGACATTCTGATCATGGGGATGAAGAGCAATAACAACATTGCTGAAGTGAGTTTGTACAACAGTATTGTAGTATTAATATCTATTATACTAGTATTGGAGTTTCTTTTGCACATACAGTTTAGGTTTAATACTCATTTTTTAGTTTGAAATTGTGATGTTTGTAAAGGGATTGTTAGCCGGTTGTCACCCAAATCTGATGCACATCGACGTTGTTGTGACGAAGTTACGACAGTTTATGCCTCAGAATGCCATTGTCAACGATTCTAGTGTTTTGAATAGGATCAAGGACCTTCCGTTTCTGAGAGTCATCGACGGAAACGTAAGCTTTGAAATTATCGTATTATGTCTCACTGAATTTTACACCAAATGGTGTTATTAGGCCATATTATTCTTTGTCAATTTGAGTTTAAAGGATTTAATATTTTACCAAGGTTTTATTTTCAGTTTGTGGCGGTTGTGGATCAGACTTCAGGAAGATAATAGCGGTGCCAAACCATTTGTTAACGGGTTTACTAACGAGTGTAGAATATTATGTTGTAGATCTCTTGATATTACATTAGATCGCTCCATTGTTTATATCTAATAACTTTTTCTAAATAAAAATTGTGCTGAATTGGTTTTAAAACGTTTGCACATCACATCATAATGTTAATGTTTTGCCAATTCAAGGTTGACTTATGCGTTGCTCTAGTGCGAACACGTGAAAGTTAAAATGTCATAATATCAATTTTTGACTGTTTGAAAGTTGAAATGGCATAAATACAAATTTTTTGGCAATATGAAACCTAAAATATCATCTAATAAGATTTGAATGAAAAGTAAATAAGATAATCTGCTATAATTACTTTAGGTCATACGTCTCACCCGCTTGAATTAGCACTATGATAAGTTGGTAGAGAAGTACGAACGACTCGTTTCAGATTTTATTTTTTATTTGAACAGCTTTAGGCTATTAAAATTGCATTTTGAGTAGAGTATTTGTTTAGACTTTTGTGCCTTTTACCAGTGCTTTATGTGAACGTTTCGATATCTAAATCACCTTTGAATAAAATTATTCAATATATATATTAAGTTATGTAAATTTTTTGTTCTTAAAATGATCTTTTAACAAGATAAGGACAAAGAACACTTTCGAAATGGCCAAGTCTATTTCTTGCACGTTTCATCACTTTTGTCATGGTTATTAGCGTTGCTTTTTCAATTGGAATTAACGCGACGATAACGAAGCGCTACATTAAAGAGATTACTTCCTGTCCATCGTGATGGGCGGCCGAATGTTTCGCCTTCTAATGGCCACATACTACGAGCTGAGTGCATTCGTAGGACAGCCGGCTGTCACAGAAACGGAACATGTATAATATCTTTTGGTCTTATTTCTTCTTTCTTCCACGGGCCGCAGCAGGGGAGGCTAAAAAGGAGACCCTCCCGCCCAAGTACCGCCCCAGTACGCGTTCATTTCAGAATAAACAACACTGTTTTGAGACACGTGTGTGCCTGAGGTCATGGACGTCTGGCCGTCAAACTTGACGTTCCTACGTGCTTTTTCAAATGTTTTTTAGGGTGGCGTTCTGGATTCGAATAAAGAACGCCATTTGGAAATAAATACGAAATAAATCCAGATTTTTCGAAAATCGAGTCTTTCGTTAGTTATTTCGGCATGTACAAGGTGTTTAAGTATTGTTGGGAATTGTAAACGTGAATAGATTGTTTTAAAACTCATACTTTATAAATTTTATTATAATTTTGTAATTTTTATGCAATAATATCAGTGTTTTGTGGTTTCACGGTAAAAGGGCGCTAAGACTAATGCGGTTTTTGGACATTTGCGGATCTGCGGTTTTTTTAGACACTTACGGATTTTTTAAAGGGGATTTTTTTCTTTTTTAGTTAATTTATTTGTAGTATGGTACTAAATGATACTAAAGTTTAAATTGGTACTGTTTTAATATGTTTTAGTGCTAACTAGTACTAAATTTTAAATTGGTACTGTTTTATATTTTTTGGTACTGAATGGTACTAAAAGCCCAAAAAGGTACTGTTATGTTAAAACCGCACCAATTTAAACTTTCGTACAATTTAGTACCATACTACAAATAAATTAACTAAAAAATTAAAAAAAAACCTTTAAAAAATCCGCAAATGTCCAAAAACCGCATTTGTCCTAGCGCCGGTAAAAGTTACGCCTTCAAGGATGTTAATGTTTATTATAAAAATTAAAATTTTAGAAGTTGAAAATAACAGAAATTTTTTAATTTTTTGTTAGGCCTTTTACTTTATGTATATTTTAAAAAATAAGGCAAAATTTATGGATTTGAACGTTTTGTTTCCCGCGCATTTCGCAGAGTTTGGCCTTTTAAATATTTAAAAATTTTTCAAATTAGAATTAATATTTTTAATCTTTTACCGTATTCCGACCGACTTATAGTGTATCTTAACAAAAAAGGTTTTAATTCTGGTTTAAATGTCATAAGATATTGAAAAAGAACTTAAATGTGTCTAATTTTGCGTTTAATTATATTTTTTTTCTTTATCGCCTTTTTAAATTTAATGTTTCCAGCTTTCTTAACCGAGTTATGCTAAAATGACAATTACCTACACATTAGAAGTAAGCCGAGCTCGCTTCTGGGGCTTTGTCAAGCTTCTGGGACGATGGAAGGGATCTGTTTATCGACTGATTTACCGCGAAATGTGCGCTTTTCTGGTCGCATACTACATTATCGCTTTCACTTACCGGTACTCTATGTCACCAGCATGGCAAACGTAAGTGTTATAGTTTTAAAATACGTAGATTTGAGTTTCAATTGTGGTTTTTGGGAGTTTGTTTAACAAATGATTTTTTGTTACCTAAATTTTGCAAAAATCAAAATTTAGGTAATAAAAGTGGATCAAATATAGTTTTTGAATCGATACGAGCTTAAAGCATGTGTTTTAGTATAAATCAGAAGTATTTTTGGTATCAACTGAGAACCTTTTGAATATTCAAATGTTTTTGACTTTTGAAGCTTGTGTAACATGTTCAAACAGCTTGTTCTCATGCAAAAAGCTAGGCCAGTTGTTGACCAGACATATTGTTATGGTTTCCCTTGAAGGCCTCTTTTGTTTTGACCATTAATTTGCACTTTTAAATGAATAACTAATCCATCTTCCAGCTGGTTCGAGTCCTTTGCCATCTACTGTAGAGAACTGTTATCAGTAGTCCCTATCACCTTCATTCTGGGCTTCTATTTGAGTTTTGTGGTGGGAAGATGGTGGCAACAGTACATGGCCATACCTTGGCCTGATAGGTAAGAGCTTATGTAAATTACAACGATTATAATCTAATCTTTTTCTGAAATGAGGATGTTCTTGCTGTGGCATTTGATTATTTGAGAATGTATTAGTTTTATATTAATATAACATTATCAAATGTGGTTTTCAGGTTGGCCATTCAAATATCTGCGTTCGTACAAGGTAACGACGAACGAGGTAGGATCATACGACGATCTCTTGTCAGATATCTCAATCTCATATCTGTTTTAACATTTCAGGTATAGTTTTACAGACATGTAGAAACTGTATAAAATTTCGAAGGTGCAAGAAACCTTCAAACCTTCCCTAGAAGTATTTTTAATAATGTACTGATAAGTAAACAAGTAAACTGATAAATTACAGCAAACTTCAACGATAATAAAATGTCGTTTTCCAACTTTGGATCACATGGTCGAAGCCGGAATCATGACGTCGGAAGAGAAGACAGAGCTGGAGAACACTCCAACGCCTCACGGAATTTGGTAGGTATCTTTGAGGATTAGAGCTCTGTTGCATAGTTTATGTTATCATTTAGATTTACAGTATGGATTTTGTTAATTTTTAAAGACATTATCGCTTTTTTGATGCTTACTGTAACTTTCAGGTGGGTTCCAGCACAATGGTTTGGTCAACTGGCAATGAAGGCGAGGAAAGAAGGTCGGATCCACGACGATCTTCATCTGAAGAGCTTGATTGACGTATGTTAACATTAAAAGTAACTAGTAACTTTATATATGAGGAGCTTAAACAGTACTAACTTTTCATGTAATAGTACTAGATGTATTCAAATTCTTTAATATTACTAGATAATTTCTAAGTCAATGCCTAAAACTACGTTTAATCAAAAACAATGTTTTTAGGAAATGATTGAGTTCCGTGGTATGTGTGGTACCATTTGGTCGTACGATTGGATCAGTGTACCATTGTCCTACACGCAAGTTGTAGCCATTGCTGTGTACAGTTTCTTCGTATCTTGTCTCTTCGGTCGACAATATTTGTTTCAAAACCCTCAACACTTCGTAAGTTATCCTTAGGGTTTCACTTTGAAAATACTACTTAGAGAGTAGTTTTCAACGGGTTAGTGAAATCTCGGGGAATGCGTTTCCGGGGAGTACATTTTCGGGGAGGAAGTTTCGGGGAATGGTACTTTCGGGGAATGTAATTTCGGGGAATATGTTTTCGGGGAATAATATTTTCGGGGAGTGAACTTTTCGGGGAAAATTTTTTTAAAAATTTATTTTGATATAAAGTCCTAAAAAATTGATACAGTAAGTTGTGAATGACTAAAAATAATTTGATTATAGCTCTATATTATTAATATATAATGTATAAATAATATTCAAACCAAATAATTTAGTATAATTGGTGGAAGACTGAATCCCCACCTGACTAAATCACGTATTCCTTTTTGCCCTGACTGAATCACATACTGACCGAATCACATGTGCCTTTAATTGTTGTGAACGTTGACGTCTACCGTGAACGTTGCTATGACACTTTTTTTGTATACTTTTAATGTAAGGTCACATGATAAGTAGAATACCGTGAACATTATCGTACTGCGCCGTGAACTTTATAAAGTTACTGTTTTTGTAATGGTTTCGTAAAAATATCAGAGAGTAAATGTAAGATATCGTTATCATTGTACTTGAAAAACATAAAAATTAGAACTTTCACGGCACGGTACGGTACAATAACTTTCACGGTACTCTACTTATCATGTGACCTTACATTAAACCTATACAAAAAAGTGCCATAGGAACGTTCACGGTACGATGTCACGTTCATGATAATTAAAGGCACATGTGATTCGGTCAGTATGTGATTCAGTAAGGGTAAAAAAGAATATGTGATTTAGTCTTCCAATTGAACTAGATTATTTGGTTTGAATATTAGTTATACATTATATATTAATAATATAATTAATATAATCAAATTATTTTTAGTCATTCATAACTATATGAAAATATTATAAATTTTTTAAAAAATTTTCCCCGAAAAGTTCACTCCCCGAAAATATTATTCCCCGAAAACATATTCCCCGAAATTACATTCCCCGAAAATACCATTCCCCGAAAATTCCTCCCCGAAAATGTACTCCCCGAAAACGCATTCCCCGAGATTTCCCTTTCCCGTTTTCAACAACATACGAAGTGTTTTTGAAAGCAACCTTACAAAGGCGGATTTGTATGATTATGATGTATATTTTGACTGGGGTTATGGTAGACAATGGTTTTACAATACTTTATGAAACTTGTTTTGGGTTTTGCACAAAGTTCATACCTAAAAATTAAGATAAAGCGCAAAGCTTCAATATTATTCTTTCTATGGCATTTGGTTACCTTCTCTTTAAATTTACTGGCTAAAATTATTAGTTTTAGGACACAGTACCAGGATTCGATGTGGATTTTTACTTTCCAGTCTTCACAATCTTCCAATTCGTATTTTATGTCGGGTGGCTGAAGGTAGCCGAGGGGATGATATGTCCGTTTGGAGAAGATGATGACGACTTCGAACTCAATTGTAAGCTCTACAATACTAATTTTACGTTTTTTATCACAAAAATACCTTCTAAACCTAGCTAGGAAAGTTTACATTTAAATATTCCTCAATCTACACACCCCCAACACAATAATAACATGGCTTCTCTAATATGACCTACCTTCGATTTTAGGGATTATCGACCGCAACATCCAAGTATCGTATCTTATCGTCGACCAGATGTACATGAATGGTCCCAAGGTGGGTAAGGATGCTCTGTGGGGTGAGGTGGAGACAGACATACCTTACACTCAAGCGGCTGCCAACTACCGTCAAGCTCCTTACTTCGGGTCGACTCAAGCCATGAATATAACAGATCGACAGGCAGAATGGAATGTTCCAGAACAAATGCCAATCATCGATGAAGAAGCTGGCGCCACGATGAGAGGAAGCAAGGACGGGATTCTGGGTTTGAGTAGGGAAGCGCTCAAGTTTGCACGAAGGCGGAAGAAGAAGATTCCTAAAGGTAAGACACAATGTTATCCATGGTTATTTTTGGGTAATACATAATTCATTTGATCGAAAAGTAAATATAAACTTGACCGGCTTATTAAGAAGTAATATATGAAGTATGTTAGTATTTTTTATAGCATTCCAGGTTGTTTCTTGTTGATTTTTAAAAACTGGGTCAAGTTTCATTTTCAGTTTATCTTTTTGAGTCAACTTCTTCTTTCACGCCTTTTTTGCCGACAAAATTTTGTAAACTTACACAACATTGTTTTCAGATGAAAAATCGATCGATAACATTGACGAAATTGACAACAGAAGCGACTCAGTAGGTACGAGTGATATGCATTCGGATCACAGTTCAGATGAGGAAGATCGACATTCCACTGGATCTACGTAAGTTAATATAATTTTTGATGTTTTACGTCATTTTTACAGGAGTTAGAAGTAGGGGCGTTTAAATTTAAGGCGAGAAAGACAATTTTGTGCTTTAAAAGTGTAAAATATTGCAAAAACTATTATTTTAAGTATGTTGTGATCAATTTACTATTATTTTTGGGTATTTAAAGGAGTAAAATTGACTGAGCTTTGAGTAAAGTTTGAATTTTAGCCAAGTCGACGAGCGTAACAAACGTAGAAGATTAGGCGATCTTCTTCCCGGCTACTCGAGGACGAATCTGGCTTCTAGATTGGGATCAAAACTGTCATTAAACTCATTGTATTCGAATAGAAAAAGGACTTCCTACAAGTAAGTTGTAGTATTTTAAAAGTTTGTGGAATCAAAATATGTTATTCATTAGGCTTATTTTTTAAATTAAACAAATGGTATTGAAAGAAGAAACTATTGTACTTGCAGAGCTAAGACATCCCCATCGATTGGGCGAAACAAATCAGCTAGTCGCGGCCGATTGATTCGACATTTGAGTCGAGCTTCAAGTCCAGGACATCTCGAGAATAATCCCGAAGTTGTAAGTTCATCTTTCTTATTATAATGAAGTTGTATTTTTGTGGTTAGCTGTTTGATCACAAAGTATATCACAAATATGGGAATTATGACGGTTACATTGGTATTATAAACTAAATTATTTTATAATAAGGCTCGATCTCTTTCAGACATTCAGTGACATTGGCCCTCTCATGCACAGTTCTCAGCAAATCGACGAAACCACGAACACCGACACGAACCCTCAACTGTCACATCTGTCATCGTTTGCTCCAATTCAAATCGATGTACCGCCACCGTTGGCTGAAGAACCAGAACAATATTACAATAACTCTGGCAGTGGCAGTGACACGACTTCACAACAACAACAAAACTCACATTCGAGTGGAGATCCTTCTATATCGACCAGTCGGACTCTGCTCATACCTAATAACACCAAGGAGAGCTAAGTGATGGACCTAATAATGACAAGAAGAGTGCTGAGTAATGGGCATGGTAAAGGTAGTAAGATAAAGGGTAGAAAATGATGATGATTTGTCGGTAAACCTATTTTTACGGGAATTTATAGCACTTTGTCTTGTTACATTCTTTGACTATATTGTTGTTTATATCAATTTTTATTATAATGTCGGTGATACTATGGTTAAAGTAACATATTCTTGGATATCCTCAATGTTTTGCATATTACAATAATTTTGTACCTGACATCTTGAGTGTAGCCATGGCATTATCAAGTGATATTTGTATATATAACTTATAGTTTTGTTAATTATTGTGAAATACTGCATTATTTGTAAATACCTAATCATGTAAATGTCTGTATGTTGTCGAAATAAATTCATTACAAGGTGGAATTGATGTAGAATTTGGCTACAGAATCTTGGTACTCAAATCACTTTTTGTTTTGGAGTAACGTTAAAACCTTCAGTTGTTACCATCAGAGTTCCTAAATTTCCAGCTCCTACTTTTTTTAAATTTTAGCACTGACTCCACCTCCGGAACCCGTGGGAACTCTGGTTACCATTACCTTTTATCTTCGGGATCGCGGGTGTTACCTCTTGTGAGAATAAATAAAATTATGCAAATTTTTGCTTCACAGGTTTTTTCACTTTGGCTTTTATTCTTTTTTTTTCGACGTTAAAATATAAAAATGAACAAAAATTAGGGTAAAGTTGGGGACCATAAAACTGGGTAACCATTCTTCATTAGACCCACTTATTTTTATTGATAAAAGGTTCTGTTTTGTTTTTGGTGTGAATGCTCGTTTATTTTCATCAAATTGTCGTAATGAAAGTTAAATTATAATTTACATTATAAATAGCATTTTACTTTTAAACATTATTGTAGATGTGCACAGTAATTAAGGCAAAATTTAGTTAGCATCAGCGCTCCCAATAAATGTGAGCTTTGTGATAAGCCCATTATTAAACCTGGTTACTTTGGGAATTGGTGGGCGTGCCTTCAATAATAGTAGTTTAGTTGCAAAAAACTGTTTCATTTCATCAGCTATCGTGGTAAATGCTAAGTTTTGGCGTTCTTTTAAAAAGATTCCACACTGGTTGCATATTTCGTCAACATATGCAGTTTTATCTACACAAATAGGCATCAATCTGAGTTTATCTGAAAAAATCATTATATTATCGATGTGTGTTTAACTACTTTTTAACCCATTAGTTTTTTATTACCTTTTGAGTAATCGAAATAGAACGCCGATTCGTGAAAAATGCAATAATCGAAACATCTCCGACCATCTGTTGATGTAAACATACACTCTTGTTTTTCTTGGGGAGTATGTTCGTGGGATTCTGGATACTGACAGTTGATGAATCTCGAATAAAATTGTTTTTTTCTGGGATTGTAAATGACGTACTAAAATTTTAATAATAACAATCGTTCTAGCTTTTTAAAACTAAAAAATTTTTTAACACTTACCTCGCCGTTGTGAAAGTTAAATATAGCATGATTTGAAACGGTGTACCAAGATTTGTCAGTTGAAACATATAAGCGTTCGAATACTCTTTGTCGCGTTTCTATATCGTAAAACTGTATTTTATCGTAGCCATTAACATTATCTGAAAATGGTTTAAAAAAGATTCGAAAGTGAAAAAATGGTTGATTTCATTTTTCAACTCTCTCTGTCACAAAAACAATTTTTTTTTGCGAGGCTATGAGGCTAGCCACTAACAAAGAAAGTTTCCGACTTGCCCTGCCCTGATTGACTTCAAACTTTTTATATAGTAAAACTATGTAAATATAAGATCCACAGCAAAGTACTAAATCGCGCTCTCCAGGAAAACTCGAAAAAATCGAGATAAAAAATAACAGTTTGAATTACCGGTCAAATTAGCATTGTGTTTCAAGCTTATAACTGCCATTTTTTGACTTTTAAAAATTTTGTTTTTGACATACTAATAGAAAACCAGAAACAACTCAAAAGCGCGAGCTAAACATTTTTATGGGTACTATTGGTAGTACAAAGAATTCACATAAATTTTTTTTATCTGATTCTGAGTGCTACTTTCCTTGTAGATTAAAGCTCGGCGCAACTTTGCGATTCGGAATTGCCGCGGTTATGGAAGTCTCCGGAGACGCCCACGTGGCAAAAACCTCTGTTTACCTATTTCGAATTAAAAACGATCTTACATATGACAAAAAAAAGGCCGGTTTCTTCAAGAATGCTGAGACCAAACATAATGGAAGGAACGTTGCACAACTTGAAGAACTAGTTGGTTTGCTGGTCTTTAATGTACAATTCATTCCGTTCCAGTGCATGAAATGGTAGATACCGATGCGGGCTGTACTTGTCTTTTTGTATAGCCGGGGCGAATTGTATTCCGTAAGGCAATTCAAACTCTTCATTGCTAAATGGATCGTACACTGACTCGTAAATTCCGTTATATCTGTTCCATTGGTACAAATTTCCAAATTTTATAGTGTGTATTTTAAATCTTTTAAGTACTTGTTTGGAGTTTATGTCGTATAAGTAAGCAACGTCTTTGGAGCCATTTACTACACAGTTAATTATCAGTCGGGTTCCATTATTGATTATGTTAATTTTAAAGATAGTATCCTTAAAGTATTGTCTAAACTCAATTAATTCGTATTTAAGATTCGTAAAGTCGATATGAGATATAATGGCATGATGCGGGTGTAGAAAAAACACAACCTTTCCACTATTGGGGCAGTTGATAACGCTATAGCCAATCAAATCAAATGCGCGATAACTCGTCCTAAAACCAAAAAAAATAATTGTATTATGACAAAAGTAAAACTTTTTTGTTTTCAATGTATTGCCCTCAAACACAACTTTTTATATAAGATCATGTAAATATAAGATAAGAGGATCTTCAGTTGATTGGTCCTTTAATAAAACGCGCCCTCCAGTCAATCTCGAGAAAATCAAGATTAGTGTTCTCGGAGGGGGGGGTGAATTCCCTCGTCCCACGGCACCCTGAACCAAAGGGTACCGTGCGTCGTCCCCGCTTCGGACCATTCCCGCTTCCGCGGGAATTTATTTTATAGGTACTATTAGTAGTACAAGGAATTCACATAAAAATTTTTAGCTAAATTCTGGCCGGACCTAAAAACCTATAAAAACTCGAATTTTGCAGTCTCGATTTGGTATGTTTTTACACTTTTTTCGATTTTTAGGTGAATTCTGTAGTTTTTCCTAGAACTCAAGTACACTAATAGAACGTACAAACCAAAGGCCGTGGCCCAAGATTCTCCTTTGAACCTGTAGATACCCTCTTGATAACACATTTGTTTAAAGTCCCTGTCGATCCATTTGTAAAACATTTTGTCGATTGCTGCCATAGCAGCTAAGTTGTCGATGCTTTCTACATTATTGAAAATTTTTTGCCATACCTAAATATAATATGTACATATATTACACCTGACAAGAACAGTTTGCATTTACAAATGCATTTTTAATATATATTTGCATTATGTAAACTACCACTTGTAAACTTACTTCGTTTGGAATTTGTTTCAACCAACTATTCATCTGAAATACGTATTGTCGTATTTATTAGGTACAAATATGAGGTTGCGTTTTTCATTGCCGGCTAAAAAAACGGGAAAAACTTTTTTTTCACAATTTATTTTCATAGTTACCAAAACCAGCATTAAAAATGCTATTTTTTATGTATTACTCGTTAAGATACTTTTTGATTTTTACGGAGTAACAAGGTCACGAACACAACCCACTTTCCTTCAAACAAAGAGGATTTGCGGGTAGTTATGTTATCCATGCCCAATTGTAAGAAACGGTCACTGAAGCAAATAAAGCTCTTGCTTAGGGTTATGAGGAAGATTACATTTTAATTAGAACTTTCCAACTACGGTTTAATCAATTCAAATCATTCGATATCTATATACATGACAATTATGCAATAAACCGTTTCTGGAGGTCCAAGAATTTTTTGACCAGTTAAAAACTGATGAAAAAGTTACTGCCGATCGTTACAAACAATAATTAGCTGATCTAGACTAGAAATTTATCTCAAACGACCATAGTGTGAAATTCCGGCATCACAAAGGTATAATCTTCCATGTCTACACTCGGTCCCAAGTGACAAAACTGGTTGCTAGTGCCATTGAAAAGCTAAAATAGGGAATGCTACCATCCCCGCTGTGCTCACCAGATACTGCCTCTTCTGATTAACACTTACTTAGATCTATGTCAGACGGTTTCGGAGTACAGAACTTCAAAACATACGACGATGTCCAAAAATGGGTCGATTTTTGACATCGCCAAAATCGACCAAATTTTTTTCAGATGACGCCACAAGTTAGGATAAGATTGTTCTTAACGCTAGTAATTTTTTAAAAACATTGCTCGTATGGTTTTTTGGCTAGCCTTCATCAAAGTTGTCGAAAAAAACGCAACCTCATATTTGTAGACCTAATAATACAGTGGAACTCTATAACGAACTCTCTTTATCGAAACTCTATCATAACGAACAAATTTTGAATCCTCAAGCAATTTGTTATACAGGAGTTCGACAGTAAATACTTTAATTTTCAATATATTCGTATCTACAGCACTAAATCTCACAAACCCTTGCAAAGCAAATTCGGAAATCACAGGTGTTTTGGGGTAAATAAAATACCAAAGTGTTACTGTTTTTATACCAACAAGTAGTGAAATTGTACCAATTTTAACTTAGGTTGTCCGGAAAGTTCTGCAATATTTATTCACTTTTGAACTAACAATAATAACAATATAATTAACAACTACAATCAATCAAAGTAATTACCGTCTGAATCAATACAGTCTTGCCAACGATTTACAAGCTTTTCTATTCCACGATTGTAGAATTCCGGGTTTCTGGAGTTGATGAAGTTCTTGAAGGCATTCTTGGCATCGTCTGGAGTTTTGAAGATTCTTCCATTAAGAAACAAAGACAAGTGTTTAAAAAGGTGAAAGTCCGTTGGAGCCAAGTCTGGAGAATAAGGAGGGTGCTCCAAGACTTCGTATCCCAGTTCCCTGAATTTTGCCACGGTCTTCTTTGCAGCATGGGGCCGTGCGTTATCCTGCAGAATGATCGGACCCCTCCTTCTGACCATTGTTGGAAGATTGTGTCGCAGTTTGTCAATCTGGGCACAGTAGGTGTCGGCCGTAATACTTTAGCCAGGTCTCATGAAATCGTACTGGATCACTCCAGAGCTACACCACCAGACAGTCACCATAAGCTTCTTTTCGTGCAATTCTGGCTTCGGAACGTGCTTAGGAGCTTCCCATCGTCCACACGAAACTTTGCGAACCATCTGGTCACCGTAGAATAACTCACAACATTCTTACCCTCATTTTCGTTTATGATTCTGAAGGTTTCTGCCGCAGTATTTCCGCGTTTGAATTCATTCCATATAATCACGCGCAGGCGAGATTTCTCCATTTTCTTCTAATACCTAAAACAATACAAAAAAATGAAATTAAGTTATGTAACTTACCTTTTTGAATAATTTAGGTAACAAACAAAAGAGAATTTTTTCTTTCCGTCAAGAAATAAATTTTTCCTGATTTTTCAAAGTTTACCTACTCAAATATTGCAGAACTTTCCGGACAACCTAATAAATCTGTTTTAAAAATTGCAAAGAAAACGGCGCTAGGACAAATGCGGTTTTTGGACATTTGCGGATCTGCGGTTTTTAGACACTTGAGGATCTTCGGTTTTTGTACACTTGCGGATTTTGGACATTTGCGGATTTTTTAAAGGGGTTTTTTTTATTTTTTATTTAATTTAGTTGTAGTATGGTACTAAATGGTACTAAAGTTTAAATTGGCACTGTCTTAATATTTCTTAATGTTAAATAGTACTAAATTTTTAATCGGTACTGTTTTTATATTTTTGATACTAAATAGTACTAAAAGCCCAAAAAGGTACTGTTATGTTAAAACCGTACCAATTCAAACTTTAGTACAATTTAGTACCATAATAGAACTAAATTAACTAAAAAATAAAAAAAAACCTTTAAAAAATCCGCAAATGTCCAAAATCCGCAAGTGTCCAAAAACCGAAGATCCGAAAGTGTCTAAAAACCGCAGATCCGCAAATGTCCAAAAACCGCATTTGTCCTAGCGCCAAGAAAACATATTTTTAAGTGTTTTTAAACTTAAAAAAAGCAGTTTTAGCGTTCTTTGCTTTGTTTAAAAATAAAAAAAAAAATTTGCGGACCGGACCCAAAAATTTAAAGTTTGGACCGGACCCGAAAATCACCGGACCGGTGAAAAACGCTCCGGACCGGTCCGGGCAAAACACTGTAAGCGGGCAATTCAACTTACAAGGAAAGTACCCAACCTTCAACTCACAGAATTAGCTCAAAATTTTTATACAGAATCTTTGTAGTACCAGTAGCACACATAAAAAATTTTAGCTTGCGGTTTTAAGTTTTGAAAATTAAATATTTAAATTTCCCGCCAAATTGGCAAGTTTGGCATAGCGTTTCAAGCACTTTTTGCAACCTTCTAGACAAGCTACGCCTACAAATTTAAAAAAGTAGGTTTATTACAAGTTTTCTACTATGTATTAAAGAAAAATTATTAAAACTCAAAGAATGACAAAGTTTTAAGCTTGAAACACAATGCCAATTTGGCGGGAATTTCGAAAAGTGATTTTTTGATTTCGATTTTCTCAAGACTGGCCGCAAACCGCAACTTAATAATTTGCATAAGATCTTACATCTACATGATCTTGCTAAAAAAAGTTTTGATAGAATCTGAGCGTTGCAGGTCGGGTACCTTCCTTGTTAATATAATCTACAGCCTTTTCTTTATCGAAGAGGGCATAAAGGATTGCAGAAGAAGGCCAAATTCCAGGCTCAGTCATTGTTTACTGTATTTTAAAAATACTTAAAATACCTAAAACCTGTCTTGTTTCAATACTATATTTTGTGCTATTTCAGATATCACTTAGCTCTATGCAAAAATAATTATTTGTTTTTCTACAAATTGCATTCAAAGTATGCACATTAGAGAAAAAAACGGCCATCCTACCTTACCCTTACAAACCCATCCATAAGCCAGCGATCGAAAGAGTATGGCGGGAACGAAACGTCTCGTCGGGACAAACTCTTGAAACAATTAAATGATCATCTTTAATTAAGCAAAGACAGGTTGTCAGGAACTTACAGTTTTGTTAATTATTGTGTCATTATTTGTATATACCTGATCATATAAATGTCTGTATGTTGTCGAAATAAATTCATTACAAGGTGGTATTGAAGTAGAACTTGGTCACATAATGTTGGTATTCAAATTACTTTTTGTTTTGGAATAAAGGTTAAACTTTTAATTGTTACCATTACCTTTTATCTCTTGGGATCGACTGATAGAGGTAACGTTCATGATGTATATATTAAAATTGTGTTGAAGTATGATAGCAAAAGTTTAGTATGTTTATTATACAACAAAATATCACTTGTCCAGCCAGACTCCAGGAGAAATATAAGAATTTTCATTTCGGCACATCAAGTACCTCGAGGCACGGGGATTGAACGTTCTCTCCCCACGATGACTGTACATGTGGTAGGCCAGTTGGCTGAAACAAGACACGATGTTATGGTATAGCATCAATAAGTTATCTTGGGTTTTCAAACGATATTCTTCATTGCTAATTTTCTGTTTTTCTATCTACTTTTTGACCTGTCTTTTTGTCTGCTTTCAAACATTACTTTTTACTACAAGTAAATAAAACTTACCGACTGTCAGGATACGACTTGGAGCAGTACTGACAGATGTAGGGATGGGTTCTGACCTCGTTGTATTGTCGTACCTGGTACTTGGGTTCGTAGCCTTTCTCGGCGAACTCGGGAGTAGGGAAGTAATTCTCAGGTATCTTACTGAACGGCTTTACTCTGGCAGCTTGTTCATCTTCACCTGGCTGATTGACAGCTTGAGAGTATATTGGAGTAGGGTCATCCGGATGAGAATGGTTCAACAGCTCGGTGTACTGATAGAAGGTACGACCACAGTCGCATTTGTAGCCCTTTTGGTCTGAAATGGTATGGTTAACGTTTTATAGTAAGATATTTATAATTATATTATAGTATGTCAGCTTAAAAAATATTGACATTGCTTACCGACATGACTCTTGACATGATATTGTAGCTCGCAGTCGTAGTGGAAGGCTTCACCACACTTGGCACATACAAAAGGCTACAATAATATAGGTTAAACACAAGTAGTATAATTCATGTATCGTATAAACAATACTTGTTTCCTAAACTACAACAACATACGATGACATACCTTTTCGACACCATGTTTCCTCTCATGCGATTTCAACGTTGTTATGTAGTTGAACGTGATTCCACAGAATCTGCACGTGTAGTACGTGAATCCGTTGTCGTCCTTCACCTTCTGCGTCTTCATCCGTGCCATCTCCTCGGCATCAGAATCCGGAGTCTTCTGTCGAACCCCAGAAGCTTCGATTTGTTGCGGTGGCTCTTCAGTAGCTTCATTTCTCCGTGACAATAATTCAGAAGGTTTGCTTCTTCGTGACGATACTTCTAGAGCGTCTTCTGAATCCTTCATGGCTTTGGCGTAAGTATTGTCGTAGATACGAAGCGACGATAGTCGTGATGGTATGTCGTCTTCCAACTCACGCAAAGCTCTGGCTTCGACGTCACTGACCACGAAGCGAGTTGGGAAGTTATACTTCACTTCAGACGACTTTGGCGTTTGACTTCTGGATTTACCGTCAGAAGACGGGCTTCTGTAGCGTGATGATTCTTGTCTTTTAGCGGCTACTGGGCTAGATGTATCTGAAGTTGTTGTTTTTGTGAGGTTTTCAGGTTGTTTGGAAGATTCTTGAGAAACTTCTGTGGGGATTCTAGCGTCTACGTCTTCTGGTATCTTGGCGGCTACGGATTCAGGAATATCGTACGCTTTGGGAGCAACAGAATCGCTGACTGGCAATTTGACGGCTTCTGAAGGACGGTTGGGTTCTGTAGCTGGAGGACTTTTGACTTCTGGTGGACTTCTGGCTTCTGAACTTGGGAGACTTCTGAAGTCATAATGCACAAATTTGTCATCTTTTGGAGGTCGAGGTGGAGACGTAGCTTTTGTAGGTCTTGGTGATACGGCTTCTACAGGTCTGTGCTCTTCTTTTTGAATGGGTGAAGACACCACGACCGGTTGATATGTCTGTTCTTTGGATTCGGACTTGGGTGGGGACGGTAAGGTCATCTCCACACTTGGCGTCACCGATCTTTCTGGCTCCGCCGGCTCCGTTATCCACTCGATATCACCCATCTACAAGTATTATGGTTATCTTTGGGTAATAGGTAATGTCAAAAGGTAACTGTTTGTAGCTGTATGTTAAAGGTTCAAGTAATCTAACTAGATTAAAAGGCTACGTCCAGTGACTTCATACATACGTTACTTTTTAAGTTCATAGAAGAATAAAGAATAATAGTAAGTGATCAATATTTGACTGTCTTTAACAGCGAATTTAACATTCTCAACCTGATAGTAAAAGTTTATTTATACATGATAGGTGTGACGAGGTATAGAGTTAAGCCATGATTGGTTAGTTTCCTTTCTTCTCTTCTGGCTTCTGGATCTCGACTTTGAGCGACACTTCGGCTACCGGCTGCAAGTAAAGATCTTGTAAATTATAAAATAGTATGAATTTTAAATTTAAATACTAGATTAAATAGTCTTTTTGTAATGTTCAACATTAAGTTTAGTCTATGCAACTTTGTATCTAAAAAAGTTACTGCAGGTATTATAGTTTCAATATCACATACCAAATTCTTGGTATCATATGGAGGCTGAGGCTGGTTTGGATCCTAAAATATGACTTTTAATTATAGCAATTACACTTTTATGAAACTTTTAACATGAGATAAAATATAAACTGAAAGTAGTACTCAATATGTTAAAATAGTAATAGTGTTATGTTTAAAATTAGTTTTTTTGTTTCAAGGCATTATGACGCAGTCTAAGAGAACGTCACTTCCCTAAGCAAATAGAAGCCAATCGTTTTGTAAATTTAGCCACAGTTCCAAACGTTCTCGAGAGCAAGAATTACTTTGTGGAAACTTGTTACATTGAATACTTGACAAAATTATTCAAAAATCAAATTAACCTTTAAAAACAAAATATAAATCTAAAAAAGAGCAAAGAATGACGTTTTTAAACAAAAAACTTCAAAATTTTGCAGTATTAGTAATGGCAGTACACCTATACTGAAACGAAACCCAATAACCGCAGACTCTCAACTTTTTGAAATTCGAGCTTTCGGAACAATCAAAGAACCCTCCAAGCTAAATCAAGCTAACACTACATAAAATAAGACCCTAACACAACATATGTTACTCAAAATAATCCTAACACCACATATCTTATCCAATGTAACCCTAACACATCGTATGTTTGACAAGATGACCTAGTAGAAAGCGATTTGTGATTGATAACATATGGAACTCACCGTTTCGGGCATTTCGCTGGTCGATTTAAGATTGCAAAAACAAGATGGAGAGACAGCCGGCTGTCGAGAGAATGCGGGGGTCGGGCCGAGATCCTCGAGGTCTCGAAAGGTTTGGCCCATCTCGAAAGGTCTTCCCGAGCCTAATCACCGAGCTCTTCCCGACCAGGAATGCCATTTTTACAGGGCCTGGAGAAGGGTCATTTAGTGTCCGATAGCTACCTTCTACATTATAATACTATCCCGACAGTACTATATTGTATAAGGTTACATGGTTAGGAATGTATAACAATATAGGTGACAAGGCTAGTACAATGTTGTGAAATACTTGATGGATGATTACTGTGTTTTTAGTAAAGACTAATAATTTCATGAAATCACATTTCCTACCACAGTAACTTCAATCCCACGTTAAGAAATCGTACTATTTAGTACATATCAAGTACAATATGAGTCAAAATGTATATTCCCTGTCTCAAGATGTAGTCACATATACAAAACCGATACTACATTATCACTTAGAGTAAAATAGTTTACTTCATAGTAATGTAATATATACACATGACATGAGAGTAAAGGTATTATAACATCGGGTATTGGTGCTTCAGTTACCGCTGACACACAGATGGCTCTGTAAACTGTTGAGATTGTGAGTTATTTCTGAAAAAAGCAACTTATTATAGCTTACAACAACTTTGTCAGCTTTGCTTGGGCCTTTATATATATATACAAGCATACATATATGTGGAAAAAAAATGTTACAGTAAGTATATAATGCAAGCCTGAAAAGACCTTACTGAGATCATTCATTGAAAAGTCGGCCACTGACAAGTCGATGCTACTGTTACTGTTGGTATGATCTACATTGTTCTTCTTCAGTTTATCTGCTTTACGGTACAACGGATTACTGTAATGGTCGGGCGGTGGCTGGGTCTCTCTAAAGTAACAAAAATGATATTTGATGAGCCGTCTCCTAGTATAATATAACTTATTCAAGCTTTCTTTATACCATTACTTACCGTAACGACTCAAAAAGATCACTCACCGCAACAACTCATCCACCGTATCATCAACCGTCATATATGAAGGCGGACTCTTACTATACCATGCTTCTTCGTTTTCAGAATCCGAGTGAATTATCTCGTCCATCATTATCGTATCTTCTCGTATGTTGTCTGGATACGGTGTAGCTCCAAATCCAGACGGCCGTGTGTCCACATCTTCTTCAGTACGCATGACAATATACGGTGACTGTAACCTGACATCATCGTGCTCCTGACTAGTCTTTCGTTCGGCTGATTCTAGAATGTGATCGAATATTGTGTTAGAGTGGAGTGGAGTCAGAGGTTCGGCCGAATTTAGTGGAGAATTGAGGTGGTTCAGGTCTGGGTCTGACGTGATTTTGAGTTCTGAAAAGCGTGATATTATATTTGTGTTATGGTAATAATTAAATATTTTAGGTTTTGGTATAAATAAAGAATGGCAAAACTTAAGTTAAGAAGAGTGTAGTGTAGATACTACGCTTTTACTGCCATTTGATTTACACTGTAAAATAAAACGTAGTAAAATAAATGTTTTAAAGGCCAAACTCACTAGGTCTTGCAGATCGTAATTTGCTTTTCTTCATTTCCAAAACTTTGGCCGCTAAATGAACATAGATTACTATAAGGCATCATAAAAGGCTATGTAATATATATTGTAAAAACAATACTCAGTAAATTGTTATAGCAACATATAATAGTACACACAACGACATAATAATATACTATGTAGACTTACTGCTCCTGTGAAACAACTCACAGTTGCCATTACAGTCATTCGCGTCGCAGTAACTCTTTATATTGCTTCGTATTTCTCGGTACATAACAATGTAATGTGAGAAGAGGCAAGATGTAAGTGTAAGGTCTCTCGAAATGTTTTTAAAGTAATGTAAGAGCATATGACCGCCTCGAGAGTAATTACAATTTGATCCGGTGGGGAAGCCAAATTGGTGCTAAATAGTATTAGAGGAGTATTATACCAATATTAATCCGTTTGTATTGTTTCTAATGTACATCCGATGAGGTAAAATGTGTTGCATGTGCTTAGGTATGTTTGTGTTTATTACACAGTAAAATATGAAATGACTTGAGTATATTAGTAAGTTTTATTTAAATAAAAACCAAAAACTAAACCAATTTGTATATTACCATGCCCTTAAGTAGCGTTTAAGTTCAGGTTAAAATATTTTAAAAATTTTAAATTTTTCAAAAAAACAAAAATATACAAATGTGACTTACTGCGCGTTCGTATTATGCTTTTGTGGTCTTGTGATGTCAGCAAAGGTATTTCCCGCTGATGTTTAGACATTATGCGCCTACTGTATAATTAATAAGAAAACTAACATATTACACAAGATATCCCAACATGGTTATTTTTCAAATATTTTAAAATTTACAGAAACCATAATTTAAATATTTTAAATTTAGAATTAAGTCCTATTTTTAAATCTGTCGAGGTGCATGCCATGTACTTTTAGCCAACAATTTACTCTAAAAAGCATGTAAATAAAGTTATTGTATCATCCTAAGCATTTTAAAATTGTGAGTTTAATATGATAGTATGCAAGTTAATTATCATGCGATGTTCACCTGTGATGTTCTCTTGAACAGACGTTCTTCCGATATCAAAAGGTGTATTACAACGGGAATGCCCCGCCCTGATCGCGCACTTAAAAGCCGGCTGTCTCTACGATCGCTTCTCAATAGACAAAATGAAATTCTTGACAACCTTATTCATCGTGCTCCTCATCTCGGCCTACTTCTGGGAAGCTCGACCTCAAGGTGACATGTCAGCCTCAGGCTCCATCACTCAGCCCTGGGGCGGAAGTCTGGGCGCGGACTGGGGAAACCCGTACGGAGGATTCTCAGTAGCCAATAACGGAGGCTACAGATACAGTAATGGACTCGGATTCTTGTAGTTATATCAACTGTGTTTTATGTTACTGCAATATCTCATATCAACCAATTATTATAGTATACTTATATCTACCGTACTACTATACCTTATATCTACAGTACTTCAATATCTTGGGTACATTACATGGATTATGTTATTAAAGTTTATGATTATAATGTTGCCAATGACTACACAACGTAATACTACGTCCTCAAGTTATTGTAACCCCATATAGTTAACCAAAAGATACCAAGAAGCTCCACCCCAACACCATGTGTACTACGTGGTGGTATTATACTAGTACTACCTATCCCAATACTAAAACCAATTTTGTATGTGTTATATTGTTGTATGCAAATGATCTCAGCGTTTAATAAACTCTCAAACTCAGGTTTCTCGCAATGTTTTACTGCCATTTCCTATTGAACCGTCAAAACAAATCACTTTACAATAAGTTTTACTTCTTTGATATTCAGCGACCCGACAGTTTAAATTCGTTGAAATTCGGAAATCTCTGTTGGAAACGCCACAAAGTTCACAATAACAAAGAGAAAGCTTTCAACTTTCGATATCATATCAAGTTCATAGAGAACGTTTTTTAATTGATTAATAGTTAACTAAATTTTAAAAATTTGGTAATCAATGTTACTCTTTATAATGTTTTTCATACGTAAACAACATATAAACAATGTAATCAAAAAATAAGCCGGATAGATGGGAAAATCGACTTTTCCTTTGATGCCCTACAACTTCCAGACCACCCGGAAGGCCAAGGAGGCACTGGACTGACACTATCACCAAAATCGCTGACTTCGACTAGACCAACATCACTAAATCCCGCGGGAGGATCCCGATAAAACGACCTTGTCATCATACTCACCTCAGTACAACTACATTGAGAAATATGCGAAAAAAGTTGAATTGCATTTTTTGAACTTGAGTAACGGGTAGACAATGTAATAATAAAAAATATGACCTTTCCCATAATTTTTATAATTTTATCTAGGTATACTCCTTAGTTAGTCAACTTCCTTTTAATTCATTTTTATATTTTTATTGCTCTTTAACACATTACCAAACCATTAATATGTACCTGAACCTTTGTACCAAGACCAAAAGTCCAGGTACACTTTCTCAACAACTCCAAAAGTCATTTACTGTAAAAAACAAAAAAATATTTCAAAAACATTCTTTTTGCGAGAAAAAACCGTATTTTACAATGAAAGTTGCTGTGAATTGTTACAACGTTCTTTTGTCTCCGTGATCTTTAAAGGTGCTAAACACTAATCAATCAGAGATCTTTAAATAGAACTCTTCATGTTTCCATCTCTGTCTAATTTTAATTGTTACACTTTCGGATGGTTGTAACAAACGGAAATAACTTCGAATTCACAGTAAGTTACAATCAAACTTACAATAGTATGTTTAGGGTGTTGTTACTGATTTTGTCATCAAGGAAGGAGAGAGAGGGTGAAGATTCAGGAAAAGATACAAATATGTTTGGCCTATAACAGTTATTTGTAAACCCATTTTCGAACTTTTCACATACTTATGAGACTACCCCTCATCTCCTGAATAACACGCCCGCCTCTGTTTGTAAACAGCATATTGATATTAACATTTTATTATTATTTTGAAACCAGAGTTGAAAAAAATTGTAATACCCAACTTAAGATTTAGCACTATTCGTTGGGATTTAGCTCTATTCTTAAATTGAGTACTACACAATGCTAGAACCATATAAATAAAAAATACTTACATTATACAATCCTGAAAATATGCAAATCGAATAACTGACTAGAGATCGCAACAAAAGAAGAGACCGCATACAAAATGGCATCAGAGGTCTTTGGACACACTTACAAAGATATTCTTGGCTATTTCCGGTGTCATCTGGTTCGGAAGCCATACCTGAGGGATCAAGAAGTTGAGCCACCATCTCTTGCCAAACACTAGCGCTAATCGCTCCGAGTAGTTCTGGCCATCGGATTCGAGATGGTCCCGGAGACGACCAACATGGTAATCGTGCATTGTGTAGCCTTGAAGCGTGTAGAACATCTGAAACATTGTTCAATGAGGTATAAAGATAAATATTATTGTTTTATGTTTCTACAATGAATAATAGTTTAATGTAAAAGAAACATATTTTGAAATATAAACCTACCTGAGCACCAAAGAAACCAGCTGACGCCAACGAGGTAGCAACAGAAGCACATGCCACCACTGAAAACATCATGTTGAAAAGGGTATCGTACCCCAGGAACCATCTGACTAGTGCAATTGGAGCCACAAACCGAAGCCATTCAGTCGGAAACCATTGATTTACCAGTTTGTAGTGAATGTAGTTCAATGTAAAGTAACTCCCGTACAACGAACCAATACATGCCCATACCAGAAACACGATGAAATACCGCTAAAAATTATAAGTATTAACTATTATACGCTGGATATAGTTATAACTACTCAAAATATTCATAAAAACTAAATGATAGCTTTATCAGCTAGAATTATGTTCAATTTATTCGCTATAATACTATAACTCTTTCCAGCTTTAAAACAAACACCAACCTGATTAGCTAGCCCCACACATCCGCCAGTCAGAAAACAATGGTGGTCCTTCCTCAACACACAGATCTCACACAAAGGACAATGATGAGATCGCTTTGGCATTGTTTGTCTACACTCCGTACAGTACTTGTAGTTCTTGTTGGGTACTGATTCTGGCACGAACACTTCCTTCCTATATACACCTTCTTGAGTTATTACCAGCCGACCACTACTTGTTGCCCCTGAATTGTAGTTGTCATCTTGGTCTTCCAGTAAGCTACCTTCTTCCTCGCTTCTTGGTATCACACTACTCTTTACTGTCCAATATGCTATCTAAATTAGAAAATTTAAACAAAAAACAATGTAAGTCGTTGTTATTATAAATTAAAAAGTAATATCTTGTACCAAAAAATGTTGGAAACATACCTGATTCTTGATATTGTAGTAGTGAAATAGGTATAAGTTGACCAATATCTCTGACAGTATGACAAAAGCATGCCAGTACACTGGAGTACAAGCTTCAGCACCATAAAGCTCTGGACACGTGTAAAATAAGTTCAAGAATGTTATAGCAAATATAACCAATATTGAGTAGACAACACCAGAAAAGTTAGCACACCAGTACTTCCAGGTCCTGGTATTTACCCTCATCTACAAAAATAAACTGTTTAACGATTAAAAAAGATTGTAGAAAAACACACAATTAGTAATATTGTTTTATACTCAAAGAATTTACAAAGCTATTAATTTGCTAAAAAAGTTCTGTATAACAAGGTCAACTACCTTCTAGAAAAATTAAGTTCTCACATTATCATAATTCTCTGTATTTATTCCGGGAATATACTTATGATACAAAATAGAGATCAAAACACACTAAACCAGCTAAACGAGGTCACATAAATAACATTAGAAGGCACAACAAAACAAAAATCTCAAAATAACGTGATATGAACATAAAAATGTAACAGGTAGAAGTTAAGGACGTTTAAGGTATCTAGTTAAAACTTCAGACACTTCAGGCGGAGCTCTTCTAGCCAGAACCAGTGGGGTCTCCCCCGCTTTGTTCAACGCGGCCATATCGATGCCTGGAGTATCTAGAAGATACTTGATTGTGGTTAGTTGGTTCTCTGAGTCAGCAGCAGAGTTTACAGCAAGGTGAAGTGGTGTAAGGTCTCCGTTCGAACGACAGTTTACATCTACACCATGTTGTAGGAGAAGGCCGACTATCCGATAAGCACCCCAACAAGATGCTGAATGGAGAACTGTCCAGCCGTCTTCGGTCCTCAGAGAAGGGTCTGCTCCTTCAAAGAAAGTGTTTAATATAACGCTAACTCAATGATTAAACGCTGAGTAACACTTATAATGAATATAAGTCTTATAATGCCACTTTCTTTCCTATATTCAACTCTTTTGTTACCTAAAAAGTAAGAATTAAAGGAAACAGCTTACCAACAGAAAGTAACCACTTGACGGTCTCCACCTGATTGTTATAAGCAGCCCTATGTAGTGGAGTATAAAAGTCTCGATCTCTAGCACACAAAAGATTAGAATTTTTGCCAAACATCGTCTGTAATGTAGCCAGATCGCCGTGTTCGGCTGCTGTCAAAAACTTTTCGCTGTCTTTTTCTGGATCTCCTGGTTCCAACCCAGTCTCATCTTCTTCCCAGCCAGATACGAACATACTGGGCTGGGACTTCTTCTCTTCACGTAGCCTATCCCACAATTCACTCTAAATATTCATTTTCAGTAAGAAATCTAGAATAGTACAATTGTTTCATAACTAAAAGTACAATATCAAAACAATTAACTTATTAAAAAATTAATCGACATTAAACTTTACAAAATTTTATGCCACTGTTAACATACATTCAACTCCTGCAAGCTGTCTCTCGCTTCATCGCCCATCTCCAGATCGTCTGCATCTCCATAAGCATCAACATCATTGCATTCCATGTCTTTCAGCTCTTCCGTCGCCTTCATAATTCCATCTTCTTGTGTATCCATCTTTTCATCCATTGTTTATGAGGTATTTGTGAGAGCTAAGTCGGCTACGACTTTCTCTTCCCGAAAAAATCCAATTTATAAATAGACATGTTATACGACGAAACGTGTCCGGACAATATTTTGTAAAAAGTAAAAACAAGATTTTTTGAAGGTTTGTTTATGATTATTTTGCAAACAAATGCAAGTTAAATAAGTTAACGTCTTTTTATCAATTTTATAGGTTTTCGATAATCGAACTTGAAAAAGCCTTGAAATTTTACTATTGTTTATGTTATGCTCGTCATTTCACTGCTAAACCTTTAAGAAAGTAAATTTTTGTGCGTTTTTGAATTTATATAGCTTTAAAAGGCCACAAATATACAGTTTTAGCAATAAGTTTATTGTTCTTTGTCAGCTCTCAGTAGTTTTACAATTTCATCGAGCTCTTGATCTGATCGACTGATACAATATAATTTAGTTTGCCACATCAGTTCAATGACTTCGCTATTCTCGTAGGTGTTCAAGGGTACTTCGTTGTTTAACATGGGAGTGTACCTAAAGTAAGGTGTTCGTAAAGAATGGCACCATCCTCGTGTCCTTTCCACAACTTGGCCATCAGAAGCCGCGATCTGTTCGACGAAGATGTTCTTCAAGTTCTTGAGGGTATTTACAGATGAGAAGGCGGTGTTGATTACTGACGTCCAGCTGTAACTTTTGGGCATTTCCAGGTCGATGGCAGTCATTGGCTTGGTCTTGCATCTCCCTGTTCCTAGAGATATGAAAGCTGCTATTGAATCTGGTTGTTCTTCCTAAAAGTGATGTTAAAATATTATATGCCAGTTGTGTAAATTGTTGCTTCTAGGTTTCATTTGAACTTACATTTATTTGCTTATTTATGTTATGTATGTGCACCTCGTTTAAAAGGTCTAGACTAGGATTGTTGGCCATTAGTCCACCATCAATGTACTTGTTGTCAAAACTGGCAAAGTAAGTTGGCGCGGCACTAAAAATGATTTGTATTGTAGTTAAGTTTTTATATATTTTATGTTTTAACTTGAATAGCTTGGATAGACTATATATTTTCCTCAATACAGAATCAGTTGTTCACCTTTAAAAACAGTTGATAGTCTTACCTCGAACACCTGGCAGCCTTCCAGATCTGTATGTCTCTAGGCTTCAAAGTCTTGGTCTGAGTTTCTGGCAGTTCGTAGTTCTTAATCAGTATAAGTTCAGGTGGATGGACATCTGCCTTCGTTGTCGTAATCATTACCTTTATTTTCTGGTTAATGTCTGACATTAGTTTGGTCCCGAACTTGTCCTTAAGACAATTCTCCAATGGTACTACATCGTGAGGTCGAGGTCCAGTGAAAACGTCATCTTTTAGCCTCAAGTACAAGTTCAGACATTCCCTTAGGCTTGTGTTTCTGGCCAGAGCTAGGCCTAAGATGCCGCCAGTTGAAGTGCCAGCGATCCAGTCAATGTAGTCCATCAGGTCACCTGATATGCGTTTGTCCAAGTGGATCAGCATCATGATTAGGGCCAGGCCTCTGATGCCACCCCCATCTAGAGACAGAAGCCTCAGGGATTTTTCTTTTGTGTCAGTCTTTTTTTGGAACAGAACGGCAGCTTTTTGGGCAGTTCGAAGGACTTCTGAAGTTAGGAACTGTTAGAAATATAATTTTCAAGTATTCACGTTTGTAAGCAAATGAAAAAACTTAAGTTTAAAATAGTGTTTGTTATAGGGAGCGTGTCATAATCAAACTCACGAGGTAGATCTTGACTTGGAGGTTCGTCTGATAACGCTAGGCTGTTTTCGTACATTCTGAACAATTTTGAACACTCTACCCTGAAAGACTTGTTTATAAGCATAGTTTAAGGAGGGTAGGATGGCGCTACTTCGGAAGTAAAATATAGTACTGTTCTTCTAAATCTTTGTAAATGGTAGACATAATATCACGTTTTAAGACTTACGTTCCGCACATTTGTGCTGGGGTCTTGTCGTCTTTGTTCTTCTCCTGCGTACCTCCATCCATTGATATCAAGAACTTGATCATTAATATATTCTGTTGTAAAGCTGCCAAGTGTAATGGAGTGTTGCCATCTTCGTCACACTCCGCGACTTCAGCACCGTGCGCAACCAAAGCAACTAAACCATCAAGGTCGTTGCGGATTACAGCATTGTGGGCTGGAGTACGACCACGCTCGTTCTTCTGACTCAACATACGAACGTTGCGCTTGTAGGCTACTTTCAGGTACTAGAATATATTTGATTTATAGAAGTTAAATGTGGATTTGAAGTAGAGAACATGTTTGCGTATATAGCATATAGAACTGAACGTTACGTACCTTTTTGTCGGCTTTAGAGTGAAAGATGTTGGAAGAGTTGTCAGGACTGATCGTCTTCGCATCGTAGGCCAATATCGTGTCCAATCCTCTAAAATATAGTAATTTAAAACCTGTCACGGATTCACATTTATTTTGCCGATAGATGACTTACAGTGCACTCAACCCAGCGACCACCCCCAACTCTGAATTGACTTTAGCTCCGTTTTCTATCAAGAATCTTATCGTATCAATGTGATTCGTCTGGACGGCATAGTGTATTGGAGTGTATCCCTTTTTGTCACGTTGATGTAAGGCAGCAGAAAAGTGTTCTGGCGAGTGTTTCTTCAAGGTCTACAACAACTTAATTTAAAAAATATAAAAAGATATGAGGCTAATGAATATAATTGTAAAATTCCGCTTTATGCGACTTAAAAAACATACTTTGACCAGCACGCTGTCATGGATCGATGAATAGTGAATCGTATTTCTGCCCGCGACGTCACTCTTCCTCATATCAGCTCCCAACTTCAGCATCTTGATGACCAAAGAAATGTGCCGCTTCTCTGTAGCCAGATGTAACGGGAAGCGGCCTTCCAGAGCTGTAGCACGATTCAGAACACTGAAACGACAAAATCAGCTTCAGAATTGGAACTATGACTTTTATGTAAAAGAATACTTACACTACAGGATCTCGTTTCTTACATTCGTTCATTACAAACTCTTCGAAGTTCAAGCTACTGGCCAAATGAATGTCGGCCCAGTCGTTGCAAGTCCGAATTTTATTACAAAGCTCTTCTAAACGGCCTGCCACAACTAAAACACCACGTATATCATGAATTACAACAAAACTCACTGATCAATTAAGTTTTTTAATCAATCACCGTAAAAACATCTATAACATACCTACGATATTACCATAAATATTCAAGACACATTACCTGCAGGATTAACAAGTGCCAGATGCTGATTGTACTGCTGAATCAAGGTTTTGGCCTCCTCTACCACTGCAGTTCTGAAGACGGATTCTGTAGTTTCCATTAGTACAATATGGTACTGTCCGCCCTTCTTCTCACGATGCAGCGAGAATCCGGTGGTTCTGTCATCTAACGCTTCCAATTCGGTTCGAGACACGTTTTGAATCTGATTGGGGATGTTATTTTAGGTAATAAACGTACTTTTCCTTCCGGACTTCTGGAGCGGGTACGTTGTCGAGCACCCTGAATCTCGCGGCTCATGTCCTGTACCGACTTCTTCACATCCTGTGCCGTTTTCATCGCATTTTTAAAGAAATCCATGGTCCAACCGCTTCCGACAAAACACTAAAAAGAAATGATAACAAGTTTGAGGAACGCAGCCGATTACAACATCCACATCTACAATATCAAGCTTAGACGTTTGCAAGCCAAATGTCAATAGTTGCATTAACAAAGCACCAGCACAATATCAATGTTTACTGAACAACGTGATAAGAATCCAACATAAACAACAACAATTCAAATAATTCCGAAGATTTATACTTTTTTATGCAAATTCGGCTTGAAAATCAAATGTTTATGGAATTTGACTGACAAAATAAATATGACAATGATGGGTTACCAAGAAAATATACTACAGTTTATGTTACAGTATGCCAAATTCTCATAATCACCCGCGACACTCGTTGACGCACGGTTATATCATGTCTTCTTATTTACAGAACAACGGCTTCAACAATGACAAAGCTTTCCGAACGTAGTGACAAGCGTTGGAACACTCGAAGAAGATGTTCGTCACCACGTTGTCAACCTGAATTATTTTAGTCAACTTTTTAATACAAAAATTAAGAAGCGTAAGAAATGAAACATCGATTTTTCTAGATATATTTACAAAATTGAACTTACAGCGGTTGATGAGTCGAGCAAACTCAATAGGTTCGCATATTGGGAGGCGTAATAGGAAAGACGTCGACATAAAACAAAAGTAAATGCAAACACGGACTCTAAATCAGAAGGCTGGTCTTGCAACAACATTAATTGGGATATCTTGTGCAATGCCTGAAATATAAAAAGCATTAAACACCAAATAACTGTAAAATCAATCAAGTTTATGACGTTTTCACCTCTTAACAGTTACAAACTATACCTGAATAGAATGTGCAGTAAACTTGGCAAGACTTTGGACGGCCTTCTGATGTAGAATATCTACATTCTGCTCGACTCCTTGATCCATAGCTGCAGTAACATGTTCCAGCTCCTTTAACAACTCCTTATCGGCGGTTAGAACGTTATCAGCCTTAAATGGAAGCCCAACGCCGTGTAAACACTTCTTCAGCTCATAAACAAAGTCCTCGGTATTACATTCACTCACGTCTTCTACAATAAACTCGTTGATCTTCTCTTCAAATCTAAAATAATGTGATTTATGTAAATATTAACAGAAAAATAAAAAAATTTTTAAAGTGCTTTATCAAGCAATATAAATCAACTTTAAATACCAACATACCTAAATACAAAACCAAATATACATAGCTAAACTTACAGTTCATTAAAGTCGCCAGTAACTTTGTGTTTATGAGCAGAAGACATTAGCTCCAGACCTTCCAGGTGTACCATACCATCGTTCCTTTCGAACAAAATAATGAAATTTGTCTCAGGATTTTCGATATTTGTGCTTCCGTAACCAAACCTTGTCTTCTTTGCTGTGTTCGGATCAAAGTCAACATCTTTATTGGTCTTGATCTCCTTCAACATCTCTGATAGGTTAGATCCACTGGAATCAACTGCCGTCAAGAAGAACTTCCTCCTCTCACACTGAAACAAGTTACGATTAACATCAAATATTATACATAAACCTGACAAATTTCAAATATTAAGAATTCAAACCAACAGCCTACCTCATCCTTTACTGTCAGAGTTTCGAAGGTTTTCTTGCCCAAACTTTCCAAGACATCCAGTCCACCGTTCATCAGACCAGAAAACAATCCTCCGAAGCCAGAAACTGGCACGGAAGGCATCTCAGAAGGCGACGGTGATTGAGGTTCTGTAGCTTCATCTGAAGACAACGATGGCTCCGGTTCCTTCGCATTTTGAGCTTCTTCTAACAGTTTTCTACGTTCCTGTATCGACAATTGAGCCATTTCTTCTGGAGTTGGAAGACCGAGGCCTGTTTCTACTACGTTCGAGATTTTATCTCCTAAAATATTGAAAATCAAATTGAAGAATTTAAAAAAATGTTTACATGACACATTATGTTAAAGTAAATACTGTCACATAACTTTGAACAACAAAGCATTAAACTATTCAACAATATGTCAGTAAAACGTGAAATTTAGGTAACAAAACGTACCAACAGCAGAAACCGCTTCGCTCAACCCACTCCAATCCCAGATGCTGTGACTTTGATGGTCGAGCTGTCGTTCCTTCCGCTCCTCCTTGCCTTCATCCTCGGCTTCAGTTGAATCGCTAGGAATGTCGTGAACAGACGGCCTGACGTGCTTAAGATGATGTTTCTTCTTCTCCTCCTTTTCTCCCCAATTCTCCCAATCTGAATCTGAGCTCTCGTCACCCCAATTCTCTTCCCAGCCGTCCGTCGAGGGTTTAATTTCATTATCCGCTGTTAATGTCTCGTCAACATCGATTTCCCGTCGAACAGAGTCAGTATTTAGTTGGACAAAACGGTCGATCCGTTCGTCGTTACCGACATCGTTGCTTTTATCGTTCTTTGATTCCTCAACGTGCGCGAGCTCTTTTCTCACTTTCTAAAACATCAAAAATCTAAAAACAAGACTTACGATTGGTTTTGCTTCCTTTTCGGGCTCGGTTTCTTCCGTTTTCACTACATCCTCAACATCTTGTTCATCTTCGTCTCCAAAAGCACTATGAAACGAGTCGTCAGAATCAGAATCAGCCATGCTACACGCTAGTTACTGAATCAATCGACAATTTAATTACACGTCCAACATTTTCTAAAATATTTTTATTTTTTAGTTTTCGTTTCGGGACTTACGCGCACCTATGGCGTTATGCCAAAGTCTAAAAATCGAAAATTATTTTTATTCTAAAAAGTACGTCTTTAAGAAGTAGCACGGCCTTGTAAATGACATTAATTAGGTGTAGATGATAACAAACAATGCTTTATCACTAACAGTGAATGCTGGAAGTTTCAGCTTGTATATTATTATTGGTTTCTTTTAATTATGTGACTAAAGAATTGCGTAACAATTGCATATTAAGCTAATTTGTTTATTTATGGTTACGATTATGACAGTTGTTATCTTAATGTACTCTCACCGCCTATTGTTAACAGTTGTTGGTATGAGTCAGTCGTTTTACATGTATTTGTTTACTTTAAAAGCCTTTATTTACTCAAGATGTTATTAAAAAGTAGTTGTTAAGTTAACTAACAGGCTCGGAACGGTTCCATGGTTAAATGTCGTAACGAGTTTAACAGAGAGCTGGCGGAAGCGATTTGCCGCTTACAAGTTGTTCGGCCGCTCTTCCGCCGCTTTCGATGGCTAGCAGATAAAGTATGCGGGCAGAGAATAATGGCCGGAGGACTTTCTTTAGAGCAGCATATGGCCTGGGGTTCTACGCGTTGGTCAGTGTGTGCGGCGTGAAAGGTCGATATATGGCCAAGTGTTTACGTAGTCTTCGAGTTCTGCTATGTTTGTTTACATAAAAGTGATTTTTGAACTAATGAAGTAAAGGTTAATACTGACTTTTTTAAATTTAAAGCTTTTTATGGGCATGGGATATAAACACAGTCGTTGTATTTTCTGTGATTACATTCACATTTTAAGTATTTTTGATAGTTTTGACATATGAAGTTGAAGGTAATCTAACAAGCATCTTTAAATTGAAAGTAAGATTAGTTGATGATAGTTGTGTTTTTTCCTTGGAAAGTATACGACTAAATTAAGGTTTTTATAGAAATACAAAAGAAATAACAGTTTGAACTTTTATATGTTAATATTGCCTTTTATAAGTGACAGGCTACTTTATACGTTCTGTAATGTTGGTGTATATTTTTAAACTTTAAATCAGACATTTTTTGTACAGTTACTATTCACTGACTTGTATTACTCGGCATTTTTGTATTTCTAATATTACTTTTAACGATCTTTGGATAACAACGTGTTGATGATGTGTTTTAACCTGCTATAACGGTTCAACGTGCTATATATTCAGGGTATGACCGAGGTGGGGGAGGCGTACCGGCCCGAACTAAACGCCAACAACCACAATGACATAAAGAAGTTGATTGGGCCCGCAGGCGACGTGGACAAGCCTCGGCAGTCGGTTCACTTCGAATGGGAAGATGGTGAGAAACCAGGTCGGATTGGCTTTGTCCGATCTTCGAACGCTTCACAGAATTCCGGCCTCTTCTCACGACTATCCATCGCTGTGAGAAGGTCGCTGAGGTTGGGGCCGAAGCAACGGAGTACGGCGACGTTGGGGACGAAGGCTGCGAGGGCTAGCCATTTTGATGACAAACAGGTAGGCTTCCTAATGGATAATTACTGTAACAAGAGCCTTGCTTATAAGAATCTTTATAATATATGTAAGGTCTAGTTATTGTATTAATGTATATTTGAATTTAAAAATTACATTTTGAAGTAAAAGTTTAATTTTGATGATTTTACAGACATTTACCAGCTACACCGACTTAAGGAAACAGCCATGTGACATTCCTTATGGCAGTATCGCTGAACTACAGTACATGCTTCAAATGAACAGGAAGCAACAGGTTAGTTTGAATACTTAATTGGCCTAAAAGTTTATAGAATATTTGCATTATTGAGAAATGTTAAAAAATTCAATTTAAAAATTCAAATTTTTGAAAATAGCATATTCTGGGAACTTTTGAACCGACCAAGCTTATTGACTGTTAAGAAAGGGCATGTCGGGATTTGGAGGTCGGCGATTGAAATTAAGATTTTCAGATTCGATTTCATATCAAATTTCGTTTGATTAGCTTTCAAAGGTCATTTTTATAATATGTTTGTACGTATTGATATTTAAAGTTACTAAGGTGATTTCAAAAATTACTTCTTGACTTTATTGAACGTATATATTGTCATCTTGTGGTATATTTTCATATTTTAATCGAAACATTGCAAAAATTGTTTGCATCATTATACCAAAGTTTCCAACTTGGTGGGAAATTTAAACATATTGTTTTAGGACATTAAGGGACATTTTACTGTAAAATTTAAACTGACCTTGCAAGGTCAGCCTTGTCTTTACTAAGTTTATCTCCAAACTCTGTTATGATAAAGAGTTCAAGAGTTAACCTGTCGTGTTATTCGAGCCGGATTGAATAACCTATTACCGAGAATGACCGCGGAAGCAGGAACCAACGGTGGCCAGGGGTCGTAGCAGAGAAAACACTATTTTTTGGCTGATTCACTTGAAATCATATTGTTCAGGCTTCTGAAGGAGTTTCAAGTGCATCTTGTTTACTTTGTGATAACAAGATCTTATCACTGACGTCGCGGTTTGTGTCGTAATTACGAATTGTACATCTGCAATCTGTAGGGTCAGTGGTTTTGAGTCATCGTTTTCCAATATTATTACAAGGTATGGTGTGAACAGGAGATGTTTTTGCTGTAGTAGTATCTAGTTGGGTATCTGGGGCAGGACAGGGTGCTGAGGCTTGGGCAGGGATAAAAATTACTTTTTATAAAACACGAAGTTAATAATGTATTTATAGTAACTTAACCTTTGATTTCTTGGACCTCCGAGGTTGTTATTCTAATGACAAATACATTTCTCAAGTTCTATTGTTCGGTATAAGAGATCTAGTGAGTAAATTTAGGTAAATACTTTTCGAAATTACTATAGATTTGGTGTGTTAATGTTAGTAACACTGCAGGTTTCATGTCAATTTGTACGATTACACGAGTCGCCATAACAACATGGTCTACTTTTAAACTCGAAATCTATTTCGGGCTCTTATGGGTACTTGAAAGGTGGGAATTAAGGCTGCGATCGCTTCCGAAAGATTAAGAGTTTGTTGTTACTGAGCTGTAATTCGTTTTTGGGGTTCCGCTTTAAGGAGCTGACTATACGTTTGTTGCTGATAGTAACTTTTTTGATAGTTAATGTGTTGATAGTAACTTATTTTAAGAAAAATGGTGATAATACTCGTTATGATAACATTTTTAGAAAAGGTTAACGTTATTACTTTACAGCTAGTTATAGTTATCAAGAGCAATATAGTAAATATGGGCAACATTTTCGGTAATAAATTTGCTTTTCGATAGCTGTTTCGTTGTCGCTGACCTTGTTGTTGCTCTGACTTTACACATTGTAGATGGGTTGTAAAAACATTGTCTTTGTCGCCACTTCCGGGGATTTCTTTGTTTTTGTGGATCTCCTAATTTATATTGTTATTTCCGCGAAGTAGCGGTTTTGTTGTTTTTTCGACTGAAACGATCGAAATGTACACGCACTGTGTACACTATATGATCGATATTATATGTTAGTATAGTATAGGCTCGGTTCTCTTTCGAATTCGAACGTGAAATAGGAAACTGTACTAAACGAAACTTTTAAAAGGTGTTTGTTTGTTGTGTAAACACAATGTTAGTCAGGCTTGATAAGTAAATAGACCTGTTGATATCTATACAAAAAAGTTTGTCAACCTGTTGAAATAAGTTGGCATAGAGTATATTTGCAAAATATAGTTTTGTTTATTGTTATCAATAGGTATATATGGGCTGTACTGTAAGGGTATTATTGTCAGCAGGTATATATAGTAGTTCAAAGGTTACAAAAACTTGGGTAAAGTAAAATTGGGTGTTGAAAGGTAGAATATGAGAGGGTGGGGCGGGATAAGGTAGGTCAGGATAAAATAGGATAAGATAAGACATTTATAAATTATAAATGACCTGTGAGGTAAGACAAAGAAGGTTATGATGGGATAAGGCTGGTAAGGTATAGTTGGGTAGGGTAGAGTTAAGGTTGTTTTAAATTTTAAATTAAATTTTGATAACTGATTTTACATCAATGTCAAGCCATCTTCAATTTTACAAAATTCTGCTGACAATTGTGTTGTCCGTTTTACTACTGTCACCGCTTTTTTCTTGTTTTGATAATTTATGGCCTTTATCACAAGCAGAATACTCTCGCGCTAATACCGGTTGAAAACAAAGAATTTTAAACTTGAGGGAATCTTGGGTCGGGTCTTTTCACCGTCAATACCTCTTCCCATCGGAATAAGAAAAGGTTGGAGGTGAGTGGCGGTCATTCTGATCCTCATAGCCTTTTTCGAAATTCGTTCGAATTCGGTCGAATTCATGACAAAATTAGGTTTAATTTGGAGACAATAGGCTTTCTTCCGCGCTCCGATTTATTATTTGCGGTGTGTTTTTTAAGCCTCAGGAGGTTTTCTGGGGTTTCGGTGATTTTCATTCGATTACCGCCTTCGTACCTCACTTACCTGTTCCGTGTGTATACTCCATCATCCGCAAAAGGGACTCCATCTGTCTTCTGGGGGTGTTTCTGCGTTTTCGCAAGTTTTTAGGCTTTTGGGGGTTGTTTTTATTTTTTTTTGATGGGGAGGAGGAGGTTGTCGATTCCTGAAGAGGAAAGTTTTTAGGCTTCTAACACTTTTTCCTACAGGTTGGTGAGGTTTCAGAAATTTTTTCAGGCCTTCTGAGCCTTTTCGTTGAATTCTTCTGCTGTTTACAGACTCCGTTGACGTAGCTTTAAGGAGGTTTTCCAACGGAGTTGGGTGTGGTATGAGTAGCATGGTAATGTGTAATAAAACGCAGATGTCAGCGACCTTATGCGATCTCCGCAATTTGAGGCGGTTTTCTATAAAAGCGTTCGAATTGCGGCCTCGCGCGTATTTGGCCGGCTGCCAACTGTTTGATTTTCAAATTTTAACTATAACATTTTGAGATAATGACATAGTGACATATAATAAGGTAACTAAAGCATGCTTGAGCCTATAAATTGTATGATTGTAGCTAAGTTTGTAATATGCTTGACTCTAGGTATACAAAAAGGTTATATAAGGGTTGTTAGTACTTTATATGGATTTTGCTACTAATGTTCTCTAGGGTGGGCTGGTGAAATTTAAAGGCATATGACATCTTTTCAGTTAGTAATCGGATTGTATTTCCTTATTTAAACTCAGTTTCGATTCTTCTCCACAGTAAGAGAACCTGGTTTGTTGGTTTTAGTTATTAGAACAACTTACCGTTTGTTATAATCGTAGAATCTCGGTCGTATTCGATTGTTATTGACTGTTATTGCGGTAAAGTTTACTCAAAAAAGCACTAAAAACATGCTCGCACTTTGTGAATGGACCGCCTATTTCAGAACAAACAACTTTTAAGGCCAAACAGCTCGCTAGCGAGACGAATCAATGTTTGCGCAACCCTGATTCTGATCTGGATTTGAGGCCACGTTTGTTTAATCAGTGCTCTAATTCTATCGGATTTTACACTAAATACTAGTTCTTTCAGGCCCTCAGGCTGCGTTTCTTCGAATCTCGAAGAGAGAGCGTTGCGTGCGTTTTTTGATCAGTTTTTGAGAATTTTAAAATTATTTTTTGAAGTTTATAGGTTGAGAAATAGGTATTAAAAAGTTGGGATGTTTTGATTGCTAAGTTGGTGATAAGGAACTGTCAATGTTATCGTTGTTTATGAGGTTGGTCTTTTAATGACTAAATCTCAAACTTGTTTTTAATGAATTTAGAAGTTTTGTGGCTTTTTTTAACTTTACTAGGACCTTTTGTCATAAAGTATCGTTAAATATAAAAATTGAAATTTGTTGCGTTTTATGTCTTTGTTTAACTCCTTCGCAATCGAATATTCAAATTGATCGTGAATCAAACGCTATTTGAATTCCCGGCTAATTCAGAATCGAACACTCCTTTGAACTGACGAACCACGCCCAGTCTAAGACACAGCCGTCTTTTCGGCCATGGATTCGAATGACATTATCGTAGCCTCGTCTCAGACGGCTTCTCAACGGAAACCCAGTCGAAAACAATCGGAGCCTCTTCAGCTTCATTGTCTTGGTTGTTGTACTACACAAACGTCTACAACTAAACTCAGAAGTATTCTGGCTTCGGATGGTCAAGCCTTCTTTCGTTTATCGACTGAATATCAAAGTGATGTCGACAGACTAGATAAGCATGAACTAGCCTCTGTCAGTCCTGTCAGAGAACATCAAGAAGTCGGGTTTCAGTTCGAAAGATCGTACAAACGTCTGAATCGACAACCATTCAGCGTGCAGTCCAACGATTCAGCCTTTGCTGATGATTTAACTACAAGCTCCAAGAATTCATCGACGGAAAACATTTTTGAAGAAAACATGACCAGCATGAGCATGTTGATTATCAACGAGTCTACTCAATATACGAGTTCAGATTGTGGCCAGTCTAGTCCAAGTTCGAATGCTTCCAGTACTGAGATAAGAGGCAAAGCACGGTCAGCGTCTATTGATTCTGGATATCTGGAGTCATCGTTGTCTTCTCAGCACCATCTAGAAGACGATAGGCTGGAAGTTGTTGATGAGAACGACTCGGAAACCAGAAGTCTGAGCTGTTCAGAATCTCTGTTGTCTGCTACCGACAAAGAACTAGTGAATCGCTTGGCCAAACTGTTTAAGGCCGAGAGTTTCATTCAAGAGCCGAACCTCCGAAATGCCCAGAAATTGCTCGAAAATGTAATATTATCTTAGGTTACTTATATTAACTTCCTTTTTTGGTTAGCTAAACGGTTATAAAACGAAAATTGTTCTAAAAAGTTTAATATAAGGATTATAAACACAATATTATTATTCTGTTCAAAGTTGAAGCTTAATTATAAGTTTTTAGGTCAAAAAGTTTGTGCGACACAATGACTGGCCTGTAACACATGAGATACGATCTGACCTATGGCGAGTACTGTGCAATTACAAGGATTTCGAGACCAACAAGGCTTTGTATGAACAACAGCTGAACGAGTTGATGAAAAGTGGAGGTATAGTTTTGAGTTATGAATTTCACAAATTTTGAACAAAGATCTGTTTGGAAATGTCATTCGTACACAATATGTTGTTATTATTGTTTGTACGATATGACATTTAACTAAAATTTTAAATTATATGCATGCAGACATCCTTAGAAATTGACTGTACTGATAAGAGAATAGTAAAAACTTGAACTACAGTACGTTAGGTATACCTATAAGTACATGAACGTGACAAAACTTTTAACAAGATCTGAAACATTTAAATCAATATTATACAACAATAGGAAAGTAGATAATGTTTTTTAGTGAAGACAATTCAGCCCAGCTTTCTGTCGATGGATGGTATTGTGGTAGATGATCATAGCCTCAAGCAACTTGGGTCTGTAGCTTTACAAAGGGTATTAATCGTGGTCGAGTGCATTCGACCTGAACTCAGATATGTTCCTGTAAGTTTTAAATTTTTTTTACTTATGGTTTGAGTTGGTATTTTAAACCAGGCTTAAAGAAGGTTCAAATGAAGGTTTACTATGTGCGATTTTCGACATCTTTTCTGGGTTTTTAGTAATATGAAGCATATCTTACGATTACTGTTGTACTTACGGTAAATGCTGATTAGCATTAGATTTCTTACTTTTTGATCTCTAATTTCTATTCTGAAAGATATGTTGCAAAGTTGATTCAAGATTTTTTTTAACGTTAAGTATGTTTTTGCAAGATATTTTGCATATGATTAACATGTTTACCTTCGAGAATGACACAATGACGTTTCATTGTTTGAAATTTCGAGAATCCATTAACTTCTGAATAATTTAAATGAGTGGTGGGAGGAGTACTGTGATCTAGATTATGATTGATCACATTAGCCTACAAGAAGTATTTGCGTTATTTTTGAATTCGGATCAGTTTTTATTTACTTTTTCGATTATTTCTCGATTTCGATCGGATGAGGGGCTAACGAATTGTAGTTTTTAGAAGGTTTACAGTATAAAAAACGTGGTTTTAGATTATCTTACAGTATATTATAGTTGGAATTTTTTATAAATGCAAGTTGAAACATCGCATTTTTGTTTTTTTTTGTGTTTTATTGCAATTTTTAATCAATATATTGTTTCATGGCAGGATTATTCTGTAAAACTAGTTCTAAAATATTAATTTCTGTATTTTTATAGTAATCTCTTTCAAATCCTATTTTTCAAATTGGACGTTTTTTATTTAAAAATGTTTTTTAATTCGTACAATCTTGACCTTTTAGTTTAAACTTATGAACTACAAAAACAAATTAGGTGTAAAAAGTAAATAGATAAAAGGTACACTCAGAGATTAAGGAAAGTTATCTGTAGTGTAAACAAAAGTGATTAAGCCTATCAGTGGTTTCAACGAAACTCTTTTTATAAGCCTCGAACAGACCTAGCGACGAACTTTGCACAGTTTTTTTGCATAAATTAAGTTTAAGCGGCTTTAGGGTACAATTGGTTAGGAAGAGGTGATTCTTTTGATTAGGAAAAGATGGTACTTTGTTTTCTTCTTTGACGTGAAGAGTCGTTTTGTGATAGCAGTAGACTAGAATAACAAGAGTAATGGTTATAGTGGTCATTCTGGTCAAAAAATACAGGAAAACTTTTATACAAAACTGTGTGGCCGATTATTTTATACAACACAAACTTACAGCACATTGGTTTTTGTTTGCTACAAGAAAAACTGTAACACTTTATTGTTGATAAAACCAAAAAGTTGCTAAGATGACTTGTAAGGAGTGGTCTTTCGTCGAAACATGAATAACAATGACTAATGATTTATGCAATTGCACCTCAATTGCTCTTGTTTTTGTTGCTCTGACCTTAATCAGGTGTTTAAGGCTTATGAAACAATCTTTGGTAGGGATTAACTTTGAGTTTTGAGGCATAATTTCCTACAAGCCTAAAATAAAGCCTCTAGGGCATAAAACTCAAAGTTTCGTTTATCAATATATATAACTTAAAATATTATTGAATGATTTGATAAAGTAAACTATATTTTACCAAGACTTAAGGCAGCATAACGTCATCCGAAAACTTTTTTGTGTTTTTTACACCCACTCCCACCTTGAGACTGATGATAACTTTATTGTTGTATCAAGGTTGTTATCACTCCCGGAAGCGATATCAACATATATGCCTAGAATCTGATTCTCATTTATTGTCATTTTTAATTTTGTATTTACTGTGCGGTCAAAAAGTCTTTAGAAAGCCAGCAAGGCTTTATGTGTAGACTTAGTTTGAGAATGACAGACTCCTTCTGATAGTGACAGGCTTTTTATCATTATATAATGTTTTTTACAGCTGATTTTTAAAAATTTATTCAATTTGTTTTTAACTTGTGGAAGCCTAGCTTAAAGCTTAATATAAGGTCTAAAAATTTAATTGATGTAATTTTAGATTCTGTACCCGTTGTGTGCCATTCTACTGCATTACATGTCGGCGGAAGAAACCTTCTCTACCGTAATCAGATTCCTAGGGACTGGAAACAACTTTCTGATCCAGTCAGATGTCTCCCTTTTCGCTTCTCAACACACTTTGTTGGCTTTACTGAAGAAACACAGGGTAATATTAATGTATCTTAACTCACTTTTGTATTTTTGTCTATTTAAGTTTAAAACTATTTTATTTGATTTTTATGGCATTTTTAATGGTACTCTGAACAAAAATTTTTAATATTTTTTTAAATTCTGAATCCTTCAGAAATCAGCGTACACATTCCTAAAACGACGATGTGGTACAAACGAGGACTTCAAGCTGGCCGAAGTGTTCCAGCCCTGGTCGGCGTGGATCTTCAAACACCTGCCATTTGACTACCTGGTCAGAGTCGTCGACTGTTTTCTGGTTGAAGGTAAGCACATATCAAGGTCATGCCAAACAAATTGATACAAAACTGTGAGAGAGGAAGTCATCCATGTAAACCATGGATAAGGTGGAGTTTCCAAGTTTATGGAAGCTAAAAGAGAAAGATGGTTTACATAGATATAGAGCATAGAAAGAGGTGGTTAAAATGGCAGTATAGAAAGGATGTTAGACATAAAAGCATAGAAAAGGTAGTCTTGTGTGACTACAGAGTAAATTTTGAAGTTACGAAAACAAACGTGATTTGAAGAGACGCCAAAGACCCAAATCCAGAATCCAGTAGCAATTGTAGCGTGAAATTAAAAACAAAGTGTGGTTGCAGGGCATAAAATGTTACTTCGTGTCGCTATCTCGTTGGTATATCTCTGGTATAAACAACGTGTCCGATCAGCGGCTACAGCCTCGGGCGGCCAAACTCCAGAAGAGCGGATTCAGGAGATCGCGGAACAAATCTCGGTGTTGGCACAGAATTGTCCCGTCAGTGCGCAAACCTTGCTGGACATGGGGTTTGCCATCAGAAACTTTAAACATTCGACTTTCGAGCACTTGCAGAAGCACTATGAGGACAAGGTGAGCATCTGAAGGCTGGTTTTGTAAAGTTATTTATTTTGAAACAAGAGTTTAAAATTTTTTCGCAAATTTTGTTGAAGTTTATTCAAATAGAAAATTCACTTTTCGAACGAAATGTAAGTCCAAAAAATCGATGCCACGGCGAATTGCCACAATTTCTTTTGAATTATTTTTTCTTTTTTTCCAATTTCTTCGCTTTTCAAAAGTTCAAACGGTCGATTTTGGTGAAACATGCCGTTGATCAACATGGACACGGTAAATACCAAGTTATTTAACGCCAAACAGAAATTCACTCACGTCTACAATCTGACGACTAACTATTATGACTTGCAGTACCGCGAGGAAGTCCATCGCCGGCGTCTCGAGAAGCCCTCAACCACCAGGATCTCGGCCTTGAGAAACCCGTACACAGCACCCTTCAAGAGTAATATTATCGATGCCGACTCAGCTCAAGATCTCATGGCCGCTTTCCCTAGCCGGTATCAGTTGGAGACGCCTGTGCTTTTGTTCAGATTATCAGAACATGGAGCTTCTTTCACGCAGTTGTGGGCACAGTAAGTCGCGTTTTATAATTCTATGTAAAATTTTAAATTTGATATCTGAATAAAATAAGTTTTTTATTCGTAATTTAACTATTCTTTAAATTCAGAATCGACGAAGCTGAGCAATCTCTTCTGGTCATTCGTGCCACAACTGGAGAAATCTTCGGAGCCTATTGTTCAGCGTGCTGGGTAGAACGACGCGATGTGAGGGAGCGTGCTAGAACACGATACTTTGGAACTGGAGAATCTTTTGTATTCAAACAGCCCAAGGACCAACTCTTCCCCACCATCTACCCTTGGGTCGGTCGAAACCATGAACAACCCGACCAATGCCCTCAAATGTTTATGACTGCTGGTGACAAGTTCTTAATCGTAAGTTCTTTGCAAGGTTTTAGGCATTGAAAGTCGTTGAAAATATTGAAAAAAAGCTAATGTAAGAAAAGTTTGGTTTCGTCCAAAAAATATGTCACATCTTCATTCTTCAATAGGTTTAATCAACATAAATTAAAACTTACGTTTTCAGATTGGCTCCGGAGGTGGTGATGCGATTGCGATCAGAGACGAGCTTACCCAAGGCCTCAGTTACCCTTGCGAAACCTTCGGAAGTGCAGCCCTCGTCAACGATACCTCCTTCGAGATCGACGAACTCGAAGTGTTCAACGTGGTCAGTGCTGGAGCCATCTAAACCTAATCTAATGCTAAGCTAAACTCTTATTTTGGTCTCTTATAAAGTTGGCCTGGGCCACTAGAATTAAATTTATTATGCAAAAAGCCTTTTCCCGAAATTGTGCCATTTTAAGTTTTTGGTCTTTGAAGTGCTTGACTTCTGGTTCTTATGAATGAAAGTTTAATATATTGTTTAGTTAACACCTTTTAGTCCTAGTTGTATTTAGTTACCAGAATTCAATTCAAATGTTTTACATTACCTTTTCTGGAACTTTGGGTCAAGTCTTGCATTTCTCTCGTTTAGTGTCAACTTTTTTGCTTTGGAAAAATCTTTTGTCGAGTTATTTCTTTAATTTCTGGTTTTGTACCGTGCCATCTTGATGCATTCTGTTATTTTGTCGTTTTTCACTTAATATATGTTGCTCTAAACTGCCTCGTGATCTTGTGTATATTATATTTTTGTATTTTTAGATCAATTTGTGATGTTTTTATAATTGTTACCTAAAGTAAATGTATTTTGTCTTTTTCCGGTTTTAAACCTTCGTCTAATGCTATCACTAATATTTTTTTGTGATTTGTTGTGAAGTAAACTAGTCTAAATCAAATAAATTTAAAGATTTAAAACAAGGTTCGCCCAAGAATCAAACATGGGGTGTTCAAAAAAGCTCAAACTATTTTAAAAACGTTCATTTTTTAACAAAAGGTAGTACTCGGGCATAGAAACGCAAAAATACAAAAAAAGTTTTGAAATTCAGGTTACGGTAGGAGTACGGTAGGATTTACACTTTTTTTGTAACTATTGTACTAAATGTCAGAATGGAATGGGAATTCTTTTAAATTGTTTGGTACTATAAGACAATCATTTTATCTGTTAACAACTTTTTTTTATTATGCCCGGAAGGCATTGAAAAAAATTAAAGTTTGCAAAAAAATGATTAAAATTTTAAAAAATTTAAAATTTCTCAAAAAAAAGCCATGGTGTAACAAACTTTTGACAACGGATAATGAAACTACATACTATTGCGGTTCTACTGACACTAAGTTTGGGTCATCCCAGCGGGGCCTGCTGCGAATTTTCAAAGTTGGCACCCTAAGGTTATTTAGCATAGGATTTGGATGTAATTTGGTTCAAAATGATTAAAAAAGGTGCATGGCACATATTGCAAGTTTTATAAGTGTTTACAAACAATTTCCTTTATATTGCCTTAGGGAATTTGAAATTTAAAAAAAAATAATTTTTTTAAAATTTAAATTTTAAAAAATTTTTAAAACTTGGAAATTAAATAATATGCCTTGGCTTTTGGTAAGTGACTTATACAAGACCTGTACGCAAAAAAAACAAAAAAAAATTTTTGAAAAATTGGGCCACAGGTAGGGGGACCTGTGGACGAAAAAATTTCTTTCAACCTACCCCTTCAGCATAGAAAATCAGCAGAGACGTCTTTGTATAGGTCACTTACCAAAAGCCAATGCATATTATTTAATTTCCAAGCTTTAAAAATTTTTCAAAGCTTTTTTTGTATTTTCGCGTTTCTATGCCCGAGTACTACCTTTTGTTAAAAATTAAACGTTTTTAAAATAGTTTGAGCTTTTTTGAACACCCCTGTCTGAGCCATTTTCGATTCTTGAGCGAACCTTGTTTTAAGTGGATTCTGTGCTTTGGTTTTGGGGATTCTTGTAGTAGTTGAGGTGTGCCATACCGGTATAAGTTTGTTTGGTTCGATGTTTTTTGTTATGCATAAAATTTTAGTATATTCTTTAGTGGACATCTTTTAGTCCTCCTTTTGTTCTATTACCGAAATTCAATTCAAATGTTTTACATAAAATTTTCTGGACTTTGAGTCAAGTGTTGCGTTTTTCTTGTTTGGCGTCGACTCTTCGCTTCCATCTTGATGCACTTTGTTATTTATCAGTTTTAAACCGTCGTCTAGCTGTATCATCAATACTTTTTGTGATTGAAATAAACTAGGGGAACATCAGATAAATATATTGATTTAAGTACACTCTTGTGCTTTTATTTTGGGATTCTTGTGGTAATTGAGGTATGCTATACCGGTATACCGCGGTATAATATTGTTTTGCGCGGTGTTTTTTGTTCAAAGGTTATTCAATATCATTTATAGAGTAATATATTTTTGTTGAATATAAATATTGTTACAGGTAATAATGGCGGCCAAAGAGATATTGCAATCAGCCATCCAGCAGATATTTCCCAAGAACTGCTTCGACACAATGATTGTAGAGATGGACTTCTTGAATAGTAAGTGTAATATCGTTTGATTATTTGTTTTTAGAGGAGTGCTTGCCTGCTGTGTTCAGTAGATGTCTTGGATTTGCTTTGACCGCCGGTTCATTGGGTATTTTGGTACCTCAAATCTTGAAGATCAAGAGCAATAAGTCTGGAGCGGGTATCTCTTTGATCGCACAAGCTCTGGCATTAGTAGCTGCTGGTTCTACAGCTGGATACAGTTACGAAAAAGGATTTGCTTTTAGGTGTGTTGCGGTTTTTGTTGATTTAAATTATTTTTAGACAACACATCTTTTTGTAAACTTTTTTGTTTTACATGACGCCTAAATTTTAATAGCTTTTGACATATTATTTGGTATTTTGTGTTATTGAGCTCTAATCTGTTAATTTTTAGTCAATGGGGAGATTCTTTAGCTGTTTTCGTGCAAACAGCTATCATAATCATGCAGATATTACACTACAATGGAAACACACCGAGTGCGTTCTCTTTTATGGCTGTTACTTGGATGTTGACAACTGCTGTCATGTATCATCATGTACCGATGAAAGTTTTGGTATTGCTGCAGTCTTCGACGATTCCTATTATCACAGCTTCCAAGGTAATTTGTTATATATTACCTAGTTTTCTGTCTTGGTTAGTCAGTGTCAGAACAGAGTATTTTGGTAAACAAACACGTTTGCAAACGGGATATTGTAAAGAGTAAATGTTGAGAAAGAATAAAAAGAAATATAGTATTAATATACATTATTATTATTACTCTTTGTTTAGGGAATTCAAATCTGGACAAACTACAAACAAGGATCGACTGGGCAATTGTCTCCGATCTCTGTAACGTTAGCTTTCTTGGGTTGTGTAGCCAGAATCTTTACCTCAATTCAAGAAACCGGAGATAACTTGGTAATTATATCTTACGTGGTAGCTACAACACTCAACTTCATCTTGGTTGCTCAATTGGTCATCTACTGGAACGTTGACGACAAGAAAAAGAAGAAGGAATAAGTCAATAATGTGATAGTTACGGTAGTATTGTAATATTAGAATCATTCCGTTTGTGAATCTAGTGTAATGTATCAATAAATTTGATTAACCCAGCTGTTTCGTGCAAGTATTTTGTTATATTATCGATAATAATACCTTCAAAGAAATTTATAATTTCTATCTTGTAGACTTTATTGATTATTAAATGACATGTAACGTTATAAACTAATATTAAGTTTTATCTAGAATAGTACTACAATTAAAGGACTTATATCTTCAGAATGGCATCGGTAGCAGCTAAGCCGAATCTTTTCAAAAGAGGCGCAGACCGACTGGTCGAATATGTAAAGACCTTAGCGCATGATTATAGGACAGTAATTGTGGAAACAGCTCAAGATTCCGTGAAACGACCAGTTAGAACATCAGCAGTTGGTGCTTTTATAGCATTCTTAGGATACGCAAACCGAACAAGGCCGCTACAAAATGAGCTGGACGAGAAGTTGGTAAGCCTAAGACAACAGATGACACTACTACCATTGGCGATACACAGTAGTACAGCAGGTAGGTTGGTAAGAGGGTTAAGGTTAAACTCGACTTGTGTTTTAACTTCATTGAAACTGAGATATTGGGGTTTTATTGCTTTTTGGGTATTAAGGTTTGAGAGATGCAGAGGGTTTTATAGTTTTTGTCATACTTCGGGATTTATAATAAGGCTTTAATATGATGTTTCTTGTAGTTTAAAGTGTTTTGTTACAGATGCTTCACTTCATCTCTATACGGATCTATTGAACTCGGAAAGGCTAGATTTATATGATTGTTGGTTCTTCTCATTACTTATTAGACGAGAGTTCGATCGACGGGTAAAATACGCTTATATTATTTTAAAAATGTGTATATATTGTTGTCACACGCTGCTATAATATCCAAAAAAACGTTAAAATTTAGTTTAGAGACTCATATCTTGGAACATTGTATTATAAAAAGCCTTTAATTCGTATTTAACTTCAAATTTACAGGTATTCAGCCCAGTGTCGCAAGATTCAAATTTGAAGAAATGGTTTTGGCAGCGATTTACTGACAACTTTTTGGACATTGGAGCTTTTGGCAAGTTTTACAACCTGGAAAGGACTTTCGTCGACTATGACATACGACAAGAGGAGTTTGTTGGGAAGGAAAACTAATATTACAATTGATTAAGCTATATTAGGTCTAAATTTTGTTAAATTACTGCGTCTTGTTGAAATGTTTGAAATATACTGTTTTTACGAGAACGGTTGACATGATTTATATATAGTGAAAATCTTTAATTGTAACGTTATGTCCGTAAGTTTGAAATTAAAGTTCTATTGATATAAATCGTTCGTATTACCGATTGTAGTTCACTGTGACGACGGAGTCGGCAGAAGCGGAGTTGCTGTGTTGCTGTCAAAATTCTTTTACCTTTTAATGTCAGGTTATAATGCAACTGATAAACTGGAAATATTGAAGAATTTGAAAGCAGAAAGGCGGGGCTGTATTTCCATGGAATTTAAAATTTATTTTAAAGAAGGTAGTCGGTTAGCTTAAACGTTAAACAGCTTGAAATGTTTTTTCGAGAATTATCAGTCTTTTCGGAAAAGAATGAGTGGCCTGCACGGTGCAATCTCTGAGAAAATTGCAACTCATTGCACCGTGCAGATTCCCCCGCGATCGCTTGCTACTTCATGTTTTTTTATACTTTCCTAACACACAAGCAAGTCTTTCACTTTTTTTCCCTCAAGTATTCAGGTTTTTAAATTTTATTACCAACTAAAACAGTTTCATCCAACTATGAATATTATTATAATTATGTTTTAAGGCGTTTTATATTAACAAAATTGCAATTAAATAAGACAATATATTACCGATTTACATCGTTATATACAAAAGGCAGTACAATGTTTAAAGTAGGTAGTGGGGAGGGCGGACGGGAGATAACAAAGTAATATTAAGGGGTTTCAAAACATTAACGAGCGTTTAATAAACAAAAACTTTAATTTATTTTAGACCAAAAGGATAAGGCTCGTTAACACGATGAATCCCATGAAAAGGGTGCAAACCTAAAACAAGTTGAAAGGCACTTCGGGCATGTGAATATAAAGTTTTCTGGAGATGTGAGATTGAACAGTTTTCATTGTATGCCCAGAACAGGGGAATGCCGTTCCAGCATTGCAAATGCTACGAGGGGAGTGTTTCCTTAAAGGGATGAGATCGTCGAACAAAAGCGGTCAATAAATAAATGGAAGATCGTGTGATTGGACTAGGTGAAAGGACGGAGCGGGTAGCGAAAGCAACAATATTCTAAACAGGACCCGTCGAGAGTAACAGATGGGTTGTAGCAGCACCAGGACCTTGTCTTAGGTGATGGTACCAGGACGTTATGGGATGGTACCTTATTTTAGTGGTCAATACCAGCTGCCCATTTTAGACCATCCGCATCTTCTTCAAGTCCGGCTTCAGCTCTTCGAACGACTGGGAGCGGCGTTTGGCTAGCTGTTGTAAAGCGAGGGTTACTGAAACTAATAGGTTAATAAAAATAGAAAAGAGATTATTTGATATTAGTCTAGTTACTATGTTACTGAACTGTAGAAAAGTCAAGCTTACTAAAACTTGAGCTTACCTTGCATATCTTTGCTCATAATCGGGGATTCGAAAGCCGACTGCATGAACTTGGCTTGTAATTTTTCGCCAAATACACCCCCAAGATCAAGGAGGTTAGCCATACCTGATAGTCTGCGAGCTGCTGAAAGAAACACAGTTACAATGAGGTTAATGGCACCTCACCATCCCCATCAAAAAACGTAAGGTCTGATAGAATTACCCAAAAGATTTGACCAAAACAATAAAAGTAACAAGATCAGTTACATACCGAACTCTTCCTCGCCACTGGTAGACTCTCGTTTACTGTAGAGAGAGCGGAGCCTGTCAACAGCTACGGTAATTGAGTCCAGCATATCATCAAGACATCCCAGGTCCTTCATTCTCGACCAGAACAACTGTGGCTCCTCTTCCATCACCTTCTTGATGGCCGAGACACTGAAGGTGTTCTCGTTCAGGTACGGTAGCTGGGTCTGTTGTAGCAACGGAAAGGCAGAGGCATTGTTGTTCAGCTGGTTGATGCCCTGATTCAGAAGACAGTGCTCCAGAATGTTGAAGTTGCCTTGCTGAAGTTGTTGTTGTTGCATCTGATGTTGCTGGTTGTTCATCTGAAGCGCTACAGCTGCCATCTGCAACAATGCATTCGTATCTTGAGGATTCTGTGACTTCTGAATAGTTTGCATCAAAGATTGCAAGAGTTGTTGCTGAGGTTGTGGTTGTTGTTGGACGAGTTTTTGTTGTTCTAGGAGTTGATGGAGAAGAAGGTTGGCTTCTGGTTGTTGCTGTGTGAACTCTTGTTGCAGAAGTTGTGGGTTTGGAGGGGAAGAGACCGAAGTTGTGGTGGAGTTGGTGTTGGGGAAGGAGAAGTTATCTTCTTGTTTTAGGGGGACATCTTCTTTCATCAGCCGAGACAGGGATCCATTGCTGAAGGACTGGATGGTTTGGGTAACATAGTCGTCCAGGACAGAAGATCGTTTTCTGAGGAGATCACTGAAATGCCTACATCTTTAGTACAAAACTTGATTTACTTTAACATTTTTACATACTTTGTTTCTAAAAAACCATATGACTACAAAAGAAAGGTACGACTTTCATTTTCAAGAAGACATTGAAAGTCATACCAAAGCATTAACCTACCCATTTTCATCGTTATGATCGCCATTGTTGGAGCTGGTACGGCTTTCCGCACTCGAAACCATAGAATCCAAAAGCGAGAATCCGTTCTCCAATGCTTCTGACTTGCGATTCTTGATGTAATTGCGACTCTGGCACTTCAGGCTACAATTTGTATCGTGGTGGTAGAAGTCGAGTCCTTTTGTCTCCATCATCGTCCTCAGATTGTAGCGGCCGAACCTGATGGAGCCTTTCCAGTCCTTCTGCTTGTCCTTCTCGGCTTTGATCGTGAATTCACGTGGAGTTATCATGACGCCATTGAACTCGATACAACGTCTGTGGATCCCCGGACACGTGAAGCGTTGCATGTGTAGCTTGGCATTCAACGTGCCACATCTGACTTCATGAATTGGAGCGTCGAGTGGAGTGTCAGCCGGGACTTCAGCAGAGTCAGAAGACTCGTTCTTCAATTCGAAAGGCTTCGGGTCGTTGAAGACTTTGACTTCGTTGAGCTTCTCGTTGTTACACTGAAGGCTGAAGGCAAACTGATTTGGAGGCGACAAAGAAGCGGCCGACGATGACTCTGATGGTGCTTGTTGCGGCTCTGACAACACTTCGGGGTCGGCAGTCATGTTGTCCAACATGAAGCTAAAGGAGCGTAATATTAATGATGGGAGAATAACTTAATTCACGCAAAATTAAAGAAAAAGTGGAAAAATTATTCGGAAACTTTTATTATACGTTTTGAAACAAAAAAAGAACGTGTAAGAAAAAGTAAAATTGTAAAAATTTTTAAAAAATTATAAATATTCAATTTTTAAAGTGCAAAAACCGAAAATAGTCAATTTAAAAAAAAACACGTAAAAATTCTTGAGAAAGTTCACGTGAAATTGTGGGAAATGCCAAAACCCGCCCATAAAAACCGTTGCGCAATGCCCACATCCGTAACAAAATTCGTAAAAGTGATAACAAGTCAAGTGTTTCTCCCTGCCACCCAGTTCCACGAAAAGTTTTTCCCAAAAAACAGGCGCGCGAACGGTAAACGAGTGACCAATGCCCAGCCGAGTGTCTGCCCGTCTGGCTCCACTCTCGACCGTGCACTCTTCGTCTCACGTTGCGGTCGATTGCGTCGCTTTCGGTTTTTTCGGTCGGTGTCGCGGGTCGCCGCCCGCTTTCACTGCCTCTCACCGAGTCGCCCGCCAAAAAAAGTCTGACGAACTCTGACACAGAAAGTGACGCGACCTCAGAATAGTGGAGGGGAAGGCGCGGACCGCCACCACGCGACGCGACAAGCGTGACGAAAAAACGACGTGGCCTCAGGGATACTCGAAAGGTGAGGTCACGACCGGCTCGAGGCTAATGTCCAGTCGGTTTTTATAGAAATTATTACGAAATCGCTTCGATCCGAGAAAAGTTGTAAAGACTGTGATGATTAATATGGACTATTGGAGAAGTTTGAGATCAGCAGATTTAGATGATTAGAATAAGGGTTCAGATGATATTAAAATCAACAAAGTTACAGTTTTGATGACAAAAAACTGTTTCTTCAAATTGGTTCTAAATTACATAAAGCGTTACATAAAAGATCAAGTGATAACATAGAAGGCACTTTTTAAAAAACTTTTCATAAAAAAAGCAAAAAATTTTTTGTTTTATGACTCTACAAATCATCCTTACATCAATTAAGTAAAGAAAAAAAAAATAAACTAACGTACCGTAACCCCAAAAATCCTCCAAAATTATCGAATCCTACACGTAACCGCAAGAATCCGTCAAAATCATGCAAACCCTTCCACACGTTATCAAAATGGGACGCAGTATCTTAAAATTACCACGAAAGTCGGTAACAGATCGCTACAAAGCCGAACGGAATCTGCCCATCTCCACCGTTCTGACCTACATGCCCTTAGGTCCAGAAGACGGAAAGCAGAGCGAAACGACCCATTCAAGCGCCCATTCCATCCCGAATCTGGGGCGACGTTGTCGCCGAATGTTTTTTCCAAGGATTGACCCCATCACGCCGCGCATCACCGCACCGTGCACGGGTTTCCAAAAACTTTTTCGGATGGGGGGGGTAGGGGGAGAGTCAAAAAGACAGGTGGGGGGGGAGAAGAGTGCGCTGTAGAACATGACGCGCGAAAAGGAATGAGGTCACGCATCCGACCGTGCATTGCCGCACTCGGAGCGTGATGGAACGCTCGCGCGACAACATCTCAACGTGTCAGCGGAAGAAGAAGAAAGGAACCACGAAGAAGCGTTCGGATTCACACAATCACCGTGCCTTATCACCGGCGCTGTTCCACCCATCATCGCTCGAAAACAACCGAAATAAAGTTCAAGCTACTGCAAGGTGATCTTAAGGGTATATTACTTATAAGTTGATCTTAAGATTATATTAACTGTAAGGTGGTGGCAGAATGATATTAACCATGAGGTGTTACAAAATTCAAAATACCAAATAAAAATGACTTATATACGTAACACTAAGTATGACATGTTTCAATGAGATAATCATTAAAATTCAAATCTACTGTAACTTCATGTAACCTCGGAAGAAAAATCAAATTGACCAGTTGGGTAACCTTATGCATTAGACGGAGGGACCCGAGTGCCCCTTCTACACGAAGACAAACGGCCAGCGCGTGCAAAAAACGCGATTACGCAAACCACAGTGCCAAAATCGCCACAGCCGAGCAGACGTCGCGCCAATCGGTAGAAAAGACGCGTCGAATGGAAGGCATCTGTTGCCGACTTCTGGACCCGATCCCAGAAAAACGGCAGGGGCACAATAATAGTGGCAGCGAAAACGGCAAGGGGTAGTCATCACGATGAGTAACCTCAACGTGGACTCGAATGGTCGAAGGCGGGATCTGGCACATCGTGCGACTCTGCCATTAACTTCGAGAGCGACAGAAGGCCGCCGACCATCTGCTCGTGACTATTTCGGCTCTCGAGGACAGACACTGTATCCCTAAGGGTACCCGCTATTTTTAGATTTGGAAAACAAATTTCGAATTTCAGATTGTTTTACTGGTAACAGATCAACTAGTTTTTGGGGTAAAAGTTTTTTCCTTTGGTTTTCGCTCATTTTGTGCCGAAAAAACTGTCAGTTTGAAAATTGTTAAATTAAATATCGAAAGTTGGTTTTTAAAAATTTGAAAAACATTTCAAAAATTCAAAATTCTTTGCCAAATTATATTATAAATTAACCGAATTCTTACTAAGCTGTCCAATGCAAAACTGTTTGGCTTCGAATGATTAAAAAAATATTGCGCAAAATGAACGACGTCCCGCTGAGCGGTCACTGGAATAAAAAAAACTTCTTCACCTGAAGACGATCGAAACGTCGCGGTCAGTGGGTCGCGCACGAGAGGCCAGAGGTCGGCGGCGCTCTCGACTCTTTTTTTTGACGTTCCAGGCGGGTACCGCGGCGACTGAAACAAACAAAAACGCTGGCCCCGAGCGTGACCAGCGGTTCGCCGGCCCCGCCCCCCTCAGGCAACAACCGCAGTGTCTGTTTTTTGGGGGGAGCGGTTATTTTTGGAGTGCGACACGATCGCGCCCTCAGGGGCCTCTCCTTAACGTCGTCGCGGGGTCAGAACAAAACAAACAGCGGTCAGTCTCGAAAAACTTTCTCTCAAAAAAACAGACTCTCTTTTCAACTCACCTGCCCTCCGGCGCTTTACAAACACGAATGACCGCTATCTCGTGCACGTTTTGTGAAGGAAGAGAAAGTTCTTTTCGAAAAAAATCGAGAGTACGAGATTTCACAGTGAGAGGGACGGTAAACAATGGGTTCAAGCTTCAAATGTTTCGGATTGCTCCGGATTAAGTGGCAGCCTCTTATTCGGCGATCAGTTTTGACAAGGATGACTATCACAGAGGAAGACAAAAGTACTGTAGCAGGTCAGGTGTTCCAGTAGAAATCATGCGACCATCAGAAAATATAATTGTAGCCTTAATGTTAACGTAAGAAGGTTGAATACAGCAGATGATAAGCACAAATAAAGCAGAATATTAACCATTAATTGATACACTGTAGTATAATAAACTTATTACTACCCTAAACCTTGTAAACCTAATAAAGCCCTTAGAACCCCAACCCATAATCATCCCAAATTTAATCCCACCACCTCAAAAACCCATACCCTCAGGTGCATGATCCCTGCCTGCCGGCTGCCCGTCCTGTAGCTCGTTTTTGGAGGGAACGGCACGTTTAATTACACCGTTCTGAAGATCGCGCGTTTGGCCTCGGAACGACCTCGTCGCTCTTTTTTCGAACTCGTTCATCTGATGGGTTGGTTGTCAACAATTTTTGAAAAAGACGCGACACAAAACATTCGTTGGAACCTCTGAAGAATTGCCCCCGGTTCGAAAATAAATCGCGCGTTAATTTCGACGCGCCATTTATTTGAAATTCGAAAAAACAAAATTAATAAACGTCGGAGGTGATAATGGTATTGTTGTGACGGACAACAGCGTCAAGAGGTTCTACGAGAAGATATTGGGCCAACTTTGCTTTGATATTGAGATATTGGACCAACCTTTCTTTGATATTACTTCAGTTTGGTCAGAAAGTAAATGGAAAATCATAGTATCGGTCGAAAGGTAACTAGAACACTAAAAAATAAAACCAAAGTAATCTTTAATACTCTCAAGTTATTTCATCTGCCTTACATAGTAAACATAATGATAAGGTTACTATATGATAATCTAGAGCTGTTCTGCACGTTCTGCCCCTAATGTTGAATATAATATTTTCACAACATCCGTTATGATATTTGCGTCACTTATCCTATTTCTACAAACGGATTTTGTCCACAAAAACAATTTGAAATAGTAAAAACAGTAGTGCTAAGAGTACAAACATTAGATCCTAACATATAAGGTTGGAGATGTTGTAAAAGGCATAGGAAGGAAGTCTTACATATAATGATAAAGAATTAACCGAAAGCAAGCATAATGCATCTATTATGTTAAGAAAGATTCAGGTATTTTACTCTTAGTGCAAGCCAATCCCTAATAAAGTATGTTCAACTTAAAAATTCAAAAAATTGTAAACTACAGTACCCCTACAAACAAAAACTTGTGACAATCCGATGCCAGGAACGCCGTTTTGGGGACGGAATGACAGAGAATGGACCTTCTTCTTTCCTGGACGCGTGTGACATAAAAACGCGACCAACGAATGGCCGCAGCGATGAAAAACGGCGCCAGTCCAATTTCGGTCGCTGGAGTCGCCACCCCACCTCGGGCATAAAAAACGCGCAAAATTGGAGGCGTCACGGTGAAGGCCATGCTAACGACGTTTTTTTGGAAAAAAAACGCAGATTTCGGCGGAGAATGGCGCGGCACGCTCTCTGGTACGGTAGGCAAAAAACCGAATTGGACTAGTCCATAAAAAGGTGGCGTTGTTTCTGCTGGAAAACGCGAGTTGTCGCTTAGTTATGGGACCTTCACGTTCCCACTTTTAATGTTTTTGATGCGGTGGTAGCACGAAAAAAAAGTTTTTGAAATTTTGAACTCACAGAGTAATTTCAAAATATTTTTTAAAAATTTAAAATAAACAATACTAACTCACAAAACTTATAAAATACTAACAAACACCCTTCATCTCACAATAACTATAGTTACCACCAAAACTAAATCAACCTAACGCTCAGTACATCTCACAACTCACTGAAACATAAAAACCATTAGTTCAAGTAAAGTACTCCAGCCTGAAATGTCATGCAACCAACATTCGGAAACTTTAGTCCGTTACCCAATTCGGGATGCAAATACTATTTCACAATGCAAGTCCCAAAATACCCTCACGTAAAGGCCACAGATGACGAGATTCACAGAGCACGCTACAAAAACACCCATCAAGAATGCAGGGTCTGCACGAAGGGCATAAAAACTATTCTTAAACATCGCGAGACATTCGGCGACGTGACTTAAAAGTATCTGAACTTGATGTTAAAGTGAATTTGAGTACTATAAAACAGTTAAACTGAGATGATACCATAAAAAATTTAATATTTTTTAAATGGTATTTCTAATTACTAAGAAAAGATAAAAAAATGTTTCAATACAGTATTTCTGTCCCGCCTACCAAAATACTTATCACCAAGTAATCAACACAACCATCACTTTACATAACTAAATCAAATAGCCGTCCAAACGTCTCCAAAACCCAAAAAATGAATAATCCAAAGCGAGCAGAATATTCTCTTAGATACTTCCTTTGCCCTCGCGATTCCTCGGACAAGGGTCAGTCTATAACACATCTGTACGTAATGTCTTGCGCAACAGTCCCATCTACGTACATTGCATGGAAAGGGAGGAGGACTAGCAGCTGTGCGCGCAAAAAACCTCGGCATCTGGCCTTATCCACTTTTGGCCCATGGTCGGCGCCAAAATCGACAGTCCTTGAAGACGCCTCAGCCGGTTGAATCAAGTCGGCTGGATGAGAAAAGTTTATCTTACAGACACCTAGAAGGTTACATTATCCTACACTGAAGATTACATTGCCCTACACCATTACTACTACACGTATAATCCTATAACAAGTACAGTAATCTTAACATCAAATTGAAGATCAACAACAACATGCTCCAGACCGCATAACCTCAAAAAACATTGTCCTCTTAAAGAGCACGGTGCAGAACGATTAGTTCAGGCCGTCATCACGCTATTCATGACAAATGCATCGACTCCAACCTGTCCCGTCTTTATCTGACAGAACAGTACATCCATTAGGCCAAAAGACACGCAACGGCCATAAAACCTATAATAGAGCCGTGCTCTCATGTGATCTCTTGCCATTGTCATTAGGGCAGATTTATAGCATCTGATGCGTAGTTCTTCAATACGCTGCACTGTTTATGACATAATGTGCTGTAAGAAACTGGTATTGTATAAGGTCAAAAACCTTGCTAAAGCTTTTTAGACAAAAGTTGAGAAGCTAGCCTCTTTATCATCCCCATCTACCCCTTAAAGTACCTCCTCTACACAGTCCCAACCCAAAACCGAAGCCAACTTGTACCGTGAAACTCCATCAATTTTTAAGTAACTTTTTTCCACGTAAAACAAATGGCTTAATCCCATTTCGTGCCCATTAAGCGCTTTCGAAACGAAACGGGTCACGTAGTGCAAATGGTAATGACCACCGTGTTGTGAAATTGTATGTGTAGTGCCATTCGGTCCCTTGTTTTTCCACGCCGTTCTTCTGATGAGTCCTAATCCCGCGGGACACAACGCCCAACTTTTTCGGGCTTTTCACGTCCCGAAACTGACACGAAACCCTGCGGCGTTACCCGAACATATCAATGTCCACAAGCCGGGATTAGGCACAAAGACCTGTTTAATCCCATCAGCAATGTTCAACCCTACTTTCAGTTGTGCAACTCTACTTAAAGTTGTTTAGCTTTACTCAGATTGTCCATCTTGACTTAAAACTTCTCAAACAATAGTACTTAAACCCAACATTCATCTTCCGGCAACGTTACGTTGCTTCGAACGAACCATTTCACAGTAAAGTAGGAGAAGATGAATCACAACTAAAGCCCTTAATTCTGTAATCAGAAAACAAGTCCACGATGACCACTAAGCTTGTCGTAATTGAAAATAATAAAAATTTGTCACAAAAACAACCTTTGGGACAACTGTCACCTTCAAAGGGTCAAGCTGTACAAGTGTGTCAAAAAGACCAAGTTTCTAAAAATAATGTCCATACCGTACTCAAATAGTGTTAAACACTGAATTTCAACTATAACGTTATTAATAATGTACTTATTAAAACTATACTACTATAAAATAAAACGTTTAAATTTAAACTTTTCTAACCTAAAACCTCAAGAAAAGTAAAAAATACTGTAAATCTCACTCTGAACCCTCGGCCGTAAAGAAGCCGCCGGGATAAAGGAGTTTAAGATCCCTGGCTGACAGTTGAGATCGGCGAATGGCGCGCGACTTTATGGATGACAGCCGGGCAGTTTTGGCCGCGCGCCTGTTCCCGACGACCCAGATCGACGCCGCCGCAAAACACGAAATGCCGGATTCGCGCACTCTCGACTTGTTTACAGTTTTGGACACAGTTGCGGCCCCTTTTCCGTCCCTCCCAGCTGTCCATTTTTGCGTGAATGCTAATTTTGGATGCAAATCGGGCCAAGAATTAAGAGGCTACCCGATGGGAGGTTGGAGGGTACCCCAGATGAAACCAAGGCTAAAAGAAGCGTCAGAAGAACAGACGCTAACGATAAACAAAAGTGTAAAGTGTTAGACTTTGTTTTAAGTACTGTTAACAAGTTTGAAAGCGTTGCCATTAGAGAATACCTTAATAGGCATGGTAAAGGCTAGCTACCTATCCTAAAAAACTTAATACGCCCAAATGACCAGTCGAATCCTGCACTAATATTAAATAACGCTACAGTCCAACTGACCGGTCGAAGCGCCAACTACAACTCAAATGACCAGCCGAACGTCACGCAGATGCCAATCGGTTGTTTTGTGCCAACAGAAGACACGCCTCAGTGCCGCGCCCACCCCTGCAGTGACTGTCCTTTGGACGTGATGGCCGTGCCGGACACAAGATGCTCGGTGTGATACGACCGTGGAGTGGAACGTCGCTCGAAACGGTGGCAGTGCGGTCCATTCGGAGCCAGGCTCCGATCCTCGGCTGGCCGCCGTCTTTCGGCCGTTTCGACCCTCTGGCCTGTGCTCCCGCGTTCCAAACGGAACCCCCCGCCCCAGCCGAATGGCCGCCGAACACAGCTGTCCCCGTATCGCCGGCCGCCGCTTCCGCCCGCCCTTCTGTTTTTTGTACGTGGCCATGTGGCCGCGATGCCCCCCGACTCAAGGGCGATTCTCGTTCGTTTCACGTTCTCGAAGAAGAGAACAGCCCCGCTGACCACTCCCGCCCTCTCCCCCCTCGGCTGACCACCGGAAGATTGTTTTGCACGACGTTCCTTATGAGGAAAACAATAATCATACGTGTTGGCACTAAAATATCACATTAATGAAGCGGATGACCACAAAACAAATTAATTTCGTATGAACGTCCCTCTGCAGCCTATGGTAATATTCCATGTAAACATGCTATTTTTAATACTCTTTTATTTACTATCAGAACCAATGCGTTGTAACACAGCTTTTGCAAGGGTCAAGAATTAATACTCCTCATGTTATTACATATTTTTTTTGTTAAATTTAACAAAAAGCTACAGTATATATTGAAACACTTTCCCTAGCAACCTTTAAATTTAACTTACCAATCTTAAAGAGTCCAGTAATCTATTACAAGCATAAATACTGGCCTTAAAAAAACAAAAAGTATGACAAATCCTTTCCCGTCAACTCAAAACGAAAGCGTAAAGCCGACTGCGTGTACCCTTGAGCCGTTTAAGGTCCCGAAAAGAATGACTAGAACGGTCACTCAAAAGACAGCTGTCCACATTATTTTCTCGAGGGCATCTTCGGAATGACCACCGCCATTCTCTCGTTCGTCCAGCTGACTTTTCCAAAATTTTATTCTCCCGAGTTTCGACCTCATCCATTCTACGGACGAACCTCCTGTTAACCTTTTGGAATCACATGTTTTTCAAATTTTAAATTTTTATAAAATCCACAAAGAACGTTTTCAAAGAGTAACGCGGTTTAGAAACTGCACATTCGTTTCTAGCTAGAGACAATTTAAAATTACCAACAACGACATTAGATACAACAGCAAACAAAACCACCAGAAAATTTTCTTGGCAACCAAACAAGGTAATGTCTAACTTACGTTTCATCGATAAAGAAGTTGCCGTCATATTATAAGTCTGCCCATCTTATTCATTCTGCCCCATTTTATACATCCAAGCTAAATAAAGTAAAATAAGCAAAAATTTTTACCTTATTTCATTACAAACTTGAAAAACTTCCGAATTCTTTCGCAAGACTTTAATATACAAAATCAACACAAATATAATGTTCAAAATGACAATATTACCATACTACAAAAGGTATAACAAACATAAATCATATATTTATTCTCTCACACAAATTACACAAATACACACAAATGAGGAGAAGAGATAACTTAAGAAAGAACCCGAGAATTGAGACGCAGAATACAAAAAACCGTCAATTTGGACTTCGAAGAATTAGACTTCAGGAAAGCGATGGATTACAATTTCAAATTTAGTTAAGGATTGAGCATAAAACAAAATTAAATTTTAGTTACTCGAAATGAGTCATGAAAAGATAATATAAAATTCAACAAAATAATTAAGATCGAGGGTCAAGATCGCAATAAAACAGGGATAGCAGTAAAAATGATTTTTCATTTTCAAACTTCAATCAACTATAGTCAACAGTTGATCTAGTTCGACCGGGCGCGAGCTGAAACAAAAACAAGCCTTTTTGGGGACTGTGCCTGGCTAAGACACCGCTTCTCGGGGTCTTGAAAGAAAGGACGCGGGCGGGCTGAATCGCTTCGCAAGGGGCCTGCGCACTCACTCACACACTAACATTCACATATTACATAAATAGCTTTAATGGAACGCAAAGCCTTCCGAAGGCACGTTCTGTTGAGTATTGTCGAACTGGAAGTTGTCGTTAGGCATGGCCAACTCCTCTTCCTCAACTGGAGAGAAGAAGGCGTCGATGATCTCGTAGGCCATCTTGTAGATATCCTGAGAGTCGTGGTTCTGAAGATGTTCGATCTTGTCCAAGCCCGAGCACTCCTCGATCTTCTGGCAAATCTCTTCGCATCTGTCTTGACTCTTCTTCAAGATGTTGTTCAGACCGTCCAAGACAACTTGGATAATTTGGGTGTCTCTGACGTCCAACAAGTTACAGAAAGGCACAATCACTCCACAATCGACCATGTACAGAACATGTTCTGGCTTTCCAGAGATGGTGACGTTCGAAACAGCCCAAGCGGCTTCCTTTTGGGTCTGGAAATCTCCGCGATCCAACAAATGGATGATCATTGGCATCAGATTGGCATCGATGACAGCCTGGACTTGTTGTTCGTTGCCAGCGGTAATGTTCGACAAGAACCATACAGCTTCCTTGTTGATCTTGTCCTTGACGTGAGACAGAAGAGAAGGCATCATCTGAAGAGCACCATTATCCAAGACCAATTGAGTTTGGTCGTCTGTTCCAGTGACAATGTTGCCAACGGCTCTCAAAGCAGCAGTTTGGACCTTGACTTCTGGGTGACCGAGAAGAGGAACAAGGTGTTGGACAACCTAAACGAAAATATTTAGAAAAATAACAGTATTTTTTTAAAAACAACAAATTCGATAAAATGTAATCAATTCCTAAAATATAAAGAGATGTAAAAACACTTACTCCGCTGTCGATGACCATTTGGATTTGGTCGTTTCCACCATCAGTCAAGTAAGACAAAGCCCAAACAGTATCAACCAAGATGCTCGTATCTTCGTGATGGATCAGTTGAGACAAAGCTGGCAAAAGACTTTCGACAATGCTGCGAGTTGGAGGAGGATCCTTAGAACGACACAAGTTAACCATGACCCAGGTAACATTTCTCAAGAAGTTCAGTGGAATATCCGGGACTACAAAGCGCAAAAGTGGCTCTACGATGCCCAATTCGATACAGTAGTCACGGAAGTGTGGTCCATCACCTAAAATACGATAATTATCTTTAACAACAAAACTTCCATTTCCATATATATTTATGGAGAATTTATATATCTATTAAAATTGTTAAGACATTTTCAAAAAATCAACAAAACTTACCAATAATATTTCCAAGAGCCCATACAGCTTGTTCGCAGACATTGATGTTAGAAGAAGTCAGCAATTCCAAGAAGTGAGGGACAGCTCCAGCTTGAACAACAGCTCTAGTTTGTTCAGAAGTTCCAGAAGCGATGTTAGTCAAAGCCCAAGCAGCTTCGAATTGGAGGGTGGAGCTAAAACAAAATATAAAGTTAATAATAAAGATTGTAACCTATTGTAAGGTTTTTTTTAAGTTTTCACTATGCAATTACACGATTAAAGAACCTAAATTAAAAAAAGATAAAAAACCAAAACTCACTTCTCAGAACCCAAACACCTGACCAAGATGGGAAGGATTCCGCTGCTGATCAGATCATCGATTGGAGGATTTCTGTCAGAGCTCAACAGCTTGCGGGCATGGGTGACGGCCTGCATCTGAACCTCAATATCTGGAGATTGAGCCTTGGCAACAATCTCGTCCAAACTAACTCTGTCAAATGGTGCTTGAAGAGTAAGATCCTTGCTGGTTCCAGCATCATCTCTAAAACAATAGAAGATAAAATTCCTCATTAATTAAACATTTAATATACAAAACCCACAAAAACCAAAAAGATTTAAGTTTTCATGCTAATACACAAGATTGGCTATATTGTAAACAAAAGAATTAATAAATAAAGAATCTTGCTTATAATTAATAAGCTTCAACAAAATTTAATCAATTCTAAAAGTTTTGTGATAAAAAACAACTTATGCCTATACCTATTAAACTCACGTTACCAAAAACTCAAAAAAACAGTCTTCGATTCCCAAAAATCCTAAAATACAACAAAATAAGGTCAGACACTTACTCTTGTGGAATATTTCTTCTTTTGGACAAGATATCCTCCCTCTTCTCCTTCCTGAGCGAAATCGCATTCTCAGCACGTGACTTCCTCAACGTCTCGGCATCTTTGCCCTGATTCTTGTATTGAGAGTGACGATCAGCCATTCTTTACCCTGAAAATACAAAAACTCAATATTCTACGCACGAAACCTCGACATGAGGGTTAAATTAGCACGTTAGCAAAGCAAAATTCGAATACCGAACGTTAAAAACAAAAAATCTGGAAAATTCTTTCGAAACGAGCCAGAAATCAGGGTGAAAAAGAAGACGGATTTTAATCACAAAGGGAAAAGGTTGTCTAGTCGGACGCACTCCTTTTCCCTCTGTCGGGCGATAGGGGAAGAAAAGGCGCCAATCGATTCTGGCATTGTGATGTTGCGGAATGCAACTATCGACTTTTCCCCTAATTTTACATTTTGCTTTTGGAAGGCGCAGGATGTTTTGTGGATTGATTGATAAGTAAAAAAATGAAAATGAAGTTTTCTTGAGTTAAAACACTCACAAACTATTTGGTAAGTAGTCAAAAACCAAAAAAATGATTGACAAAACTAGTTTAAACAAATAAAACTGTTTTGTAATGAAGAAATTAATTTGATCTGTTCGAAATTCATGCCTAAAGTTTTCACAATGCAAACTCTAAAAAAAAGCTAGCTTTCTTTTTAATTTAATAAGCCTTACCCAACACTTTAGTCTAGTCTCAGTTTCAAAATTTCTTTTAAAATATAAAACTGTAAAACTTAATTTTTATACCTATAAACACATTTTAATTTAATTTTCCCCGCTACAATAACAAAATTGATCAATCCGATATGTAATTAGACCTCATTTATTGCTTCCAAATCTTTAGAGACATTGTTTTTGGTCCGTGTCTGATATGAATATTCAGCGTTTTTAGTTCTTACTAACAGGAAATCAACAACAAGATTGTTACCAGTAAAGTGCAGGGTTTGTTAACCTAAAAAGAGATTGTTAGAACAGTGAGAGACCGAAGAGACAAGCAAAGAAAACAGTGGGTGAGACTGCTTTACAGTACTTTTAGGTATACTTCATTAACGTACTGTAGAGTATAATAACAAGAAAAGTTTTAAAATACATTGAAATTCTGTAAAATACCTTAAAGATACAGTAAAATAATCAAGCAAACTTAAAGACTACTGTAGACTATTTAAAACTATACGAATTGTTAGGAAATATTGAGTTAGACGATGAAGACGTACAAAAATTATATTATGGAAATGAATTATTAGTACTATTAAAATACTTGCTATGAGTACTATAAAATAATCATGCGAAATCTAATGGCTATGCCCACATCCATTCTGCGTTTGTTTCGAAAGTTCGTACATACTGAAGTTGGGGTCTTTTGTGATTTCCCGCTCCACCTCCAGGAAGTCAGGTAGCTCGGGTTCTGGAGAGCCGGGAGGCTTGATAGTGTAGGTCTCGAGGATGATTAATGGAGATCCGTTGCAGGCTGGTGGTAGGGGGTTCACGTAGATGTCCATGTGGAAATACTGAAATATATTGTTTAGCTTCAGAAATTTTACAATAAATTTAGCAAGTGTTATATTATGTTGTGCCGGTTTTAAACTTGGAAATAGGCTTCTGTCAAGTTAGACAACACAGATATCATTTTTTATGAGTAATCACATTTGTTATCAGTAATTGATCAACTTGAACGCTGATAATATAAAAAGTTAAGTTTTTAAAAGTGGTAAAGCTGGTCAAAAAATGTGTAGAGAATAATATAAAACAACTTTTATCCTGAACTAGTACCATACTATCAAGCCTACCAAACTTATCATTAGCGTATTAACATTTACGGTAAAAAAATTACTTGAGACCCAAAGTTGAAGCACCGTCGCTTCTTGTGTAGTGTCGCTCTGGAAGTGTCCTTCATCGTTAGATACCTCTGATACTCTCTTTCCGTGATCTGCATCCTGGTCTCGACCGGAGCTGGCTCCAGAAACTGTCGTGTAGTGATCGTATACGTGGATCTGCCATTCTGACACCGTGTCCGGATTCTGACTTGGATGTTGGGTTTGTCAGCCAATAAATAGTCATGTGTAACATCAAACTCCTCGTAGCGTGGGAATCGGGATTCGTCAAAGGCCTTGACTAGCCATTTCCTTTTCCGACTGTTCTTGGCTAACCGATCCTGGTAGTCCAGGCCAACTCGATCACAAACCACCGAAATCAGCTTTAGAATCTTATCGTCGAACTTCTTCACACCCGAGTTGTCTACTATATCAACATAAGGGTGCCCGACCCAGGCGTTTCTAGTAACTCGATCTTGTTCTAGAGCCTGCTTGATACCTTCTGATCTGGCCGCATTATTGGCCAAAGTGTAGTAGTTCTCGGCCCCATCAGCAGCCGTAACCATGTGCACGATCTGATTGTAGCGATTCTCTCTCAATTCGAATTGTGACAGACCAAGTTCATTCAGGATCTTGTTCCACCCTTCAGCTGGCATGTACGCAGAGGGATCCATGGCCCCTCGGTCACAGATTATGAGGACATTCCTGTCTTTTACTAACGTGGCTTGGTTGAAAAACACCTGTAAGATACAGTATTGTATTTTTTATAACATAAACACAGTTTTGGCAAAATAAACAGTTCAGGAATTTTAAAATGAAAATTAGCCACAAAAGACCAATATCAGAACATAAACACACCTGTTCGATCCTGAGCAAAGTTGACAACAAATCCTTCTGGAATACGAAACTCTGTGAATCATTTAGCTCAGCAAACTTCACTCCTCCTCCCAGTAGCACCGTAGCCGTCTCTGGCACCGTGAACACCTTCCACCCGGCGTTCTCAAAAAACGTGGCCAATCGTTCTTGACCAGTGGTCTTTCCTCCGCATGGTCCTCCAGTAAGCACCAGTCGATAGACTCTGAAGTTACCCGGTTTTGAAGGCTCTGACATCTGAAACACGGGACTGTCCAAGGAGAGGGTCCTGATGGTGTTGGCCAAGATATCGGCCGGATGGAAGGACTTTATGTCAATGTGAAGCTGCTCCGACACGTAATTATCGACCGACTCGGCTCCACTCGAGTAGTCTGAAGTCGTCCCGTTCGGAAGGTCCTGAAAACAATACTGTATTTAAAGGATAGTAAAGTTGACATTAATATGGCAAATCATTATAAATCTAATGGAAATTATCAGATCGCGTCAAAAAGAATTAGGCGTTTCATATAGAAAACGCCTATAAAATGCGCCCAATTCTTTTTGACGCGTTCGTTAACGAGTCTAAAACAATATCAAAGACCTGAAAAACGAACAATTTGTGATTTCTGGTTATCTTAACAAAATCACATTACAATAAACTTATCGAATCGCGATAAAAACTAAGTTATCTATACAAGAAGCTGTTGAAAACATTAAAATTTCAAAGAAATTCACTTTTTGAAAAATTGCCAAACATTTTTTTGTTTTAAAAAATTTCGAAAATTTGGTTGGGAGAAAGAGAAAATATTTCCTCATATTTAAAAAAAATGGAAAACCGGATATTCTAATTTTGAAAAATTTAGGTAACAATAATTTAAAAAAACCATTTTATTCATAAAAATTTGATTAAAACGCTCGAAAACAGCTGTGGAAAGAGGAAAACACATCCTTCAAAATTTAGGTAACAAAATGGCCAAAAATATTATTCCAACTTCAAGAAAACGTTCAAAAATAAAAAAATGGAAATTGTGGACTTACACTCGTTTTGATCTCCTCACAAATATGGTCTCGCAAGTATTGTTCTGAAAAAATTGGGCTGATAAAGTCAAAAAAAGTAAGAGCGACGCAAAAAAGAAATATCTGGCCAAATTTTGGGGGGAAGAGAGAATTTGTGGCCAAATCCAAACAATTTTGTCCTTTAAAACGGAATTTGGGTGGTTTTTTTTGAATTTCGATCTGGGAATGTAAAACAATGTCCAGAACCAACAAAAACCTTTCCTTACAATAGTTTTACGACTGATGTCTGGAGATTAGACATCCTTAATATATATTCCATTTCTTTGACAGGGAAAGAGAGTGTGTAGGCGGGAGAGACGGGAGACACATTGGGCCAAGTATATGGCATTTTAATGTCTTCTAATGTGAATTGGCGTTACTGACAACTTGCTCTTGCTCCAAAAATATTTTAAAGTCAATCATTTGATTTGGAGTTTGTTTTTAAAGTACTATGTTGGTCTAAAAGTTTTTTTCGCTTTATATTTTGACCGAATCACAAATTTTTGAAATTGAAAAAGTTAAAATTATACTTTTTATATAAAAACGCTTGGTTGAAAAGTAAATATAACACAGTTCCACCATAAAAATGACATAATAAAACAAAGATTTAAATTAAAGACCTGTGGCAAAGAGTGAGGGAAGTCAAGTTGAGGGATCACATTAAACTGAAGGTCGTTGACATTTCACTTTTTCGAAACGCCGAAGATGGCCGTTTATTTTTAGACCAAAGACAGGTGCGTAAGGGTCGTGTGATCAAGTCGCAACATTCATGACAATTTTTTTGAAAAATGAGGTTTTAACGCGAAATTCATCATGAGTAATATAGTAGCTGCAACTATAGTTAGGTAAAAAGAAAATAGAAAGGTAAAAAGGTAAGGAGGAGCTAATTAACTATGTTTTCGTATCTTTTGGCCGGAAATTAAAAATTTATTTAACTACGCTAAATGAAGCACTACAATGTAAAACAACATACCGATTTCCTGTTGAGTATTCATAATTATATGTGTCCCAAACAATTCGAGATGGCGTCACCGTATCCGCTACCGTAATCCTCAGGCACGCATCGATCGTCTGAAAAGGTAAACTGACTTTGTTTGTTTGTTGGAAGTTGTTTTAAATATCAGAAGGCCTTGTGTTTTGTTTGGCGCGGAAATTAAATCGAGGATTAAACAGAGTGCAAATAGGAAAATAAACTTTGGTAATGGGTTTAATATAGTATAGTCGGGTTAATCCTGGATTCTAGAATGAGCTTGGATTCAGAGTTGTGAGCAAGTTACTGTGAATAGGCGTGTTAATAGGTGTACTTTGGGATAGATGAAAGGTTGATGGTTTGATATGTTGTGGACAAAGTTTTTCTCTATTTTTAGTTGAACTTTTTGAAATATATAAGCCTAAACTTTACTAACTAAACAAACATTTCTACACAGAAAATATCTTACAAAAGCTACAGTAATCTCAAAATCATTAACCTTAAGCTCGAGAACTAGAATTTGAGGTCAAGTCTTGAAATTTGTAGCAAAAATATTGAGCCCAGAATCCACGCCGGTTTCTGAAAAGGTTTTTAATGAAACCAAAGTTTTGAGATGCCCTGAACGTTCAAAAAGGTCTTCAGGCAGTCAAAGATAACATCAGCGAAGCCTTGACACTTTGATCGTATCTTTATGTAAACAGGCCTATTCATTACCGTAATCTGTTTAAAGTGCGTGCAAATAAAACACGAGTAGCTACTTTACTATGGACAAAGCAGTATAAATAACTATGATTTTACGGTACGTAAGGGAAAATAGGCTAGTGGTTATGTTATGATGATATTAAAGTTTTTGAAGAAATTATTCAAAAAAAGATACCCCTGCCCCTGAACTTTATTATATCTTCAGTGCCTCTTGTCCTAATGACACTTTTAATGCACTAACTGTAAATTATTTAAAAACTATATAAATTTTATAAAAAGTAATTTTAAAAACCAGAAAGCATTTGAAAATACCTAGAACAAGATGCCAAGACAGCATGATGTTATTGAAAGAAAAGGTACGAACGCACACCTTACTATAAGGTTTGTCTGTCTACGTAAATTCATTTGAATTGCCGTGAATTAGGATGCAAGATTCTCGAAGATAAGGGCAATAAAAGGATTTTGGGCCGAATTTTAAATTTTAAAAATACAGTAAAGGTCTTAACACATATAAAATACTATAAGTCTAGCTAAATGTATAAAGAAGGTTCGAAAGAAACGCCCGTTATAGTCAAAATAAGCACTTTTTAGAGTTGTTTTTTGACCAGACAATAATATAAATATTTCTAATAAGATAAACTAAAAGTCAATTTAATAGTAAGACCCCTTGGTGTGACAGTCTTTAACCCCACCATAACGTGCAAACTAAATTTACAATTAACACTTCAAAAACCAGAGCAAGGTAACATAAAATCGCCTCATCCGAATTAAGCCAAGCCTATTATCCTCTGCGAAGCCATAAATATATTAATATTACATAACTTAACATAAATTTCGAAAATCGCTGTCTGAGTAACAAATAAATAACAATATAATCGCAAAACAAGGAAGGAAAACAGCTGACAAACCGTATTCACATTGGTTTGACTCCTTAATGTCAATATATCAAGGACTCAGGTGTACTGTAACATCAGAGTAGTATAAAAGTCACTTTTTGAAGTATTAGCAGAGAGTACAGAAGTGAAGTTAGAATAATTAGTAAACGTAGGACCAAAAGTTATGATACCTTTCTGTTTCACACAACATTAAACTTCAAACTAATCGCTTTACTTAATGATCGATGGGATAGTATGTGTGAGAAAATAAATGCCGAATGATACCAAGGATACAGATAGTGCTATAGCAACCACAATAACAAAGATAATATAAAAGTTATTGCAAATTTGACCTAATAATCTCTTAATATCTTCAACTGATGTTCTTAATATTGTCATATTAACACTGAAAATATTGGTATTGTGCCATCGAAGCGTTTGCAAATGTAGAAATAACACTTTTTACGGTGTAAACCTTACAGTACGCAACAAAGAAACGATTTAAAAAGATGATGCCAGAATAAAGTAAAATAAAGCATAAAAGAGTAGTAATGTCAGATGAATATGTTCTTAATGTGCATATTTATTTACTACGTTCTACACCCAATTACAATTTATGTTCCGTTTTTTTGATATCGTTAAGCTTAACAAGCCTTGCTGAAACACTCGTTATAGGATATGGGAGTAACATAAAGGAAGTCGGAAAGTCAATAGAAGACAAAAAAAAACAGAAATATTACCGACCTTGTCAAGTGTTTGATATTTACATTGCTATTATACCAATTTTTTGATAATTTCAAAAAAATTTCTAAAACCATTATCTGTAAGTCCAAATAAAGCACAATAAGAATAACCCTCCATAATACAGTATGTCAAACCTAAAAATGATTTTTTCAAATATAGACCTACAAAACGGAATTGCGAAGACTATATTCAACCCAAAACCAACCCTTTCAAATCCGAAAAATTTGTTCTTTCAAACTCGTTAATCAAATAATACTGCTCCCTTGGTATAGTAAATTACTGCAAACATTCCCCATAATAATCTCAAACAAACATTCTTTGAGTAAGATCCCACGTAATTTGGAAGTTTTGTGGATTCACTTAAAGTTTAACAGGTGCTCCTTCTCTTTCTCTGCACTCCCTCTCTCTTTCTCGTACTCTCTCACAGCTTTATCATTACTTTGAGGATTCACAGAAGACATTGATGACATGTCACGAAAACAATAATAAAAAAATTATGTTCCAGGTAACAAAGACAGCAGATGTGAGTTTAGAGTACAATGTTTGTACTGTACTTTATGAGAGTAAAGAAGATGAATTAACTTGTTACATAATTTTTAGGTCAAGTTAGGAAGATACAGTAGTTTCCCTATTATTATCTCTTACTCTTGCATATTATCAAATGAAAATAGATTTCAAAGACTACAAAAATGCATTTATTATAACAAATACCTACAATAAAATCGTGCGTAATAACTAAATATTCGGATGTTTTTACTTCCTTCGAATTTTAAATCTCAATTTTCCACGTTTTCAAATGAAATTTCAAAAAAAATGTCTGAAATTAAACGAACGGCCATGAGAACGTTGAGGAAAACAATGGCAAAGTTCCTTAATATGAGAAACAATAGTTAATTTACATTCCAGGTGCTACACAGGTGTATCTGCTTCAACATTTAAACTCTTGATATCAACAACAATTCACAGTTGGAAACATGTTTTCGCACGTTATCGTACTTTTACTTATATGTTATTGTAATGGTCAGATTGTTGATAATAATACTACTGTAAGTACTTTTACTGAAAATACCGCTTTGCCTACTGTAGATGATACCGAGTTAATATCAAGTACAGTACCTGCAGTAACCGTTACCACAACCATTCCAGCATGGGCAGCTATTGTCAGAAGCTCGCTTCAAAATTACTTTATGAGTCTAGAATCTCAAAATACGACAAAAGTAGGACTGACAAACATTTACAGTGTCACTCAACCTAGCACAAACTTGTCTTCAGCTACAACAACAGTTTTGACTACAACAATTAATGTCACAGTACCCATTTTAAATTTAGTATTTACGACAACGGCTTTAGATACTACAACTACAGTTACCAACACAAATACTACTATTAGTGCATCTACAGTAACTACTACCTCATTTCCCGTTTTTACATTCCCAACATTACCTCCCCTCTTTACTATACCTACAGCAGATGCAACTACAACTAGTACTATAGCCTTAAACGAGGTTTCAAATTTAGAAGCAAGTGAACCAACATTATTTCCTCCTATCGTATTACCTACAGTACCACCATTGAGCACGGAATTCAATAGTACTCTCTTACCTACAACAACAGAATCCACTACTACCGTACCTACTACAACATCTTCACTCTTACCTACTACAACAACTTCTCTTATAATACCAACTCTTCCAGAACAGATTAACTTGATCTCAACAACAATATTGCCTACTACGGAATTGACTACTACTACTACTACTACAACTTTAGTACCTACGACAGTGACGTTGTTTCCACCAATAGTATTACCAACGTTACCTACCTTAGAAGAACTTCTAAATCTTACTTATGTATCTACTACAATAACACCATTTACTATCACGGAAGCTACAACAATTGCAAGTACGACAACAGAGACAAGTACAACAGGTTCAACTGCAGTAACGCTTTTCCCTGTTATTACATTACCAACACTACCAACTATAAATGAGATCCTGAGTTTGACAACTGACGCTACAACTACTGCGCTTACTTCTACTAGTACTGTTAGCACTACAATGTCGAATACAACATCAACCTCTGCAACTACTACCACCACTATTACTACTACCACTACTAATACTACTACTACTACTACTACTACTACAACTGTATCATTAACAACCACAGTAACTCTGTTCCCAGTCATTACCTTTCCCACGCTTCCTACATTACTACCACTATTTCCAGTTGTCACAACAACATCCTCAGAATTATCTTCAATGTCAACACTTCCTCCTCCATCTACTACTACAACAACAACAACAACAACAACTACTACTACTACTACCACAATGTCCACGTCTACAACAACTATTACTTCCCCAAACGCTGTAAATATGATTGCTAACTCTGTTACAAAATCGAGCTCAATGTACATACCTCAATGTGATATACAAGCAGAGTTTACTATGATACCACCAGATGTGCTAAACTCTACGCTTTTAAGTATAGATACGATGACTTTAGAGCATGGTGTTGTAAATGTCATAACAAATGTTGTGAGCTCTTGGAATGGCACAAATGAAGAACAACAACTTCATTCTTACTATCTTTTTGATGTTTTTATATTCAATTATCAGTTCTTACCTATTTGTAACCTACAATTACAACAGGAAAACAATGTCACGGTAAGAACATACCTATTGAACGTTATGTTGTATAAAAACTAATTTAATCTAAAAATTAGGCTTTATAGTACTTTTAAATTACATTCTTTGTTTTTAGGTCCTATTGGAGATGTGGAAGGTAGAATATAGTAACACAACATCAACGATTTTCGTATTACCAACTTTGACAAGTTTAGACGTTGGGAAATTGTACAAAGCGGGTGGTGTCGCTATGGATGGCGTTCCAAAGTTCACGTTAGATAGTTTTGAGTATTGTACTTGACGAATGCAATGACAAGCTTTTTAAATAAATATATACGAATGAGACTTGAGTTACGATATATGCATCTTGCTAACCTTTTTAGAGCTATGTTAGCGCAGAAACTAAAGCTATGTTATACGTAATAAAAGAGGTTTTGGCTTTATAAAAAAGGTTGCTTACGCGGACCCCTTATAGACCGTTTAATATAATATATTATTTTTCTAACGACTGTAAGTTGTAAAAACATGAAGTTTTGCGGTCTTCCTTATGATGTAAGTCGATTTTTTGATATTTTATACTGTTTTTGTTGTGATTAAAATATTTTTTTGAATCATGATAGGTGTAAGGTTTAATTTAAAGATTTATTATGTACAAATAAAACAATTTTAAATTAAGTTTTAATTATTAAGAAAACTTTTTGAAGTGTTGTAAAGGTAAGAACATTTAGGTATCAAAAAGAGTTATAAAATTTTCAAAGAACGACGAAGAGAACCTGGCCAGGTTGTGTGATGTACATCCAACATTTTACAAATTGATAAAAAATGACTACAAAGCGTTATGTTGCAAGTACCATGTATACAGGCTGAAGAACGAGACATGGGCTTATGCGTTTTCACAGTAAGACACGTTTGTATATATTTCTTTATTTTTGATTTTTGCATTATGTTAAATTATAAAACGTTAGAATAGTACAATTTTTGTCTTGTAGATTTTTACAAATTACATAAAAAAAACTTTGAAACAAATTACTTTAGAGCCCCTAAAAGATCATACAACAGCGTAAATTCATTTGAATGTAACCAAAGTCGTAGTGGCGATCGTATGGTACTTCCTTACAATAACGCTGTTACAATAATATCGCTTGACTTCCATAACCCATTTTGTAAGTACTGGTACACTCACAACAAAGTAGTCAACTTTATGCTTGCTCAAAAAGGACATTGGCTTATAGTTCAAACAGCATGCGATGGCAAAGTTGAAGATGAAGTGACTGTCTACAGTATGAAAACAGGCATTCTGTTGATGAAGAGGTCGGCACATCCAAATGATATTCACGATGGTTGCGTTAACACAAAGGATGGCTATCTATGGGATGCTATGTCCATGAGAGAGTATAAGTTGAACCTGTCAGCTGGTGCGTCTTTGCATTTGTTTGGTCACGATAAGACAGCCAGACTTATATATTATACGACAAGTGACCAGCAACTGTGTGTTATTGATACAGAAACGTCTACCACCTATGTTATTCATGACAAAATTTCAATTAATGTTCGTCCTATGATTAACACACAAAAAGGCACTATTATGGTATACACTACAGGGCTTTATTTGGTTTACGACATTTTAACCGGCAAAAAAATCGAAAATACGACGTATTGCTTTATGTGTTATGAGCGTGATGAAATAGATCACCATTACGTCTGTATGTTATTTTTAAAATTATTTACTTAAAACTGTTTTAAAGTTTGTAAACACATTGTTAACGTGTACTGGTATTTGATAGCTGATTAAAACAAAAATATTTTAATAAAAAATTATTCTAAAATCAATATTATAATATTTCAGATGTTCATTATGCTGACAAGATAAACAATAATGCCAAAAGAACAATAGGAAGACTGCGTGAGATCCTAGAAGAAGATCAAAAAAAGATAATGCAAATGTCAAGATTCCATGACGACCTCATCGACCTTAAACCCAAGTTCCTAGATCTTCTGTTAGTTGTTGGTCTGACAAATGGCACGGCACAAAAAAGGAGATTATAGTAGTCTTAAAATAAGATACCTCAATATTGCATAGAATATCATAACTTACTAAATAAACTTGTTTTATCACTGCTATATTCAAAACACGTACGTTTTATTAGTTTAAAAATAATAAAGTTATTTGAACTTCTAATAAAGTTAGAATTGTAAAATCAATTGAACGTTAGCGAAATGTCAACAGGTAAGAAGATTTCGCTAGATTTTCCAATAAAAATCTTTTTTACCAAAACAATTTTTATGTTAACCATGAGGTTTAAGGATATTCAATTTAATGTAAGTATTCTCTATCTCGTCGAATCAATTAAAGCCAATACAGTGGATTTTAGATAATTTTTAGAATTTTATCTTCCAATTTTTTTGAAATTTTCGACTTTTCATTTTTAGATTCAAGATTTAGTTTTGAGTTATTGCTACTGACTTTCCCTGAACTGACTGGTCGATGGTGTTACTGAGTGATTTAGAAGTAACATCGAACGATGACTCCAAGGGCCTTCTGTTCACGTCCAACTGGATATTAACCATCGGAGACAGAGATGAGTTGAGAGGAATAAGCGAGTCCTATGCTTTTAATACTTCTTACAAAACTGCCGCTTATGACTGGTAAGTTGGATTGGTATTGGGGGTCTTACTTGACAAAAAGCGGTTAATTTTGTTTAAATTTGGCTTTTCTAGGCAAAATTTGAATACCTTGTTGAAGGTTAACATGTATGATTATAGGGAGTCAGGACTTATTGGGGCTGGAAATTTCGGGGCGAGAACTTTCGGGGCCGACTTTTTGGGGCGGGAAATTTCGGGGCGAGAAAATTGGGGGGCCCGAACTTTCGGGGCAAAGAGCTTTTGGGGCAGGGAACTTTCGGGGCGGGAACCTTCGGGGCCTGAACTTTTGGGGCAATTTTAAAAAATTTCAATTTTAATCAAATTCCCTTAGGCTAATTAATTCCAACTTTAAAATTTTGTGAAAAATTATGATTTTTTATCAAAAAAATCATAAAATATAAATATTTTTATACTTGAAATTTTATTTTTCATTAAATTGATTATAGGTATTCCAAATATTGTTTCATACGTTATTGAAAATCAAAAACTTGATTGTATTTACAGTAATAGGTTACTTTTATGTTGTGAAAAGCAAAACCTTTTCAGGATTGGTCACATTTACTATCGTCGGCGAACCCCTCGACTGGCGTTGCCTACTGAAGGCTTGGATCTATATGTGGAGTCAGGGAGGATGCCTATGGCTACGATAAAGCCAGCTAAGGTCCGGCTCGGATGGACCGTGTATATGAACGATCAGTTTAAAGAGGTTCTTTGTACGTTTCTTGTTTGTGATATTCGAGCAACTCTTACTTAAAAAGTTTGCAATGGTTGTTTTTGTGTAAAATAGTGTTTTAGGTCTAAAAATTATTTATTTTTAACATTTTACTTACTTTTTGACTACATTGACATTAACTGTTAGCTAATATTTCCTGATTTTAATCACTTTGTAACAAACGCTTACTTTTAGACCACGAACCGTTGGCTGATACCTACATGGCGCCGTCTGTGTTTGGTATGATGGAATCGTACAAAGCACCAACCGGTCGATTTAAGGAAAAGTTGGGCGAGTTCATGGGTAACAGATTACGTATGTTCATTTATATTGGGTTTATATTCTTTCAAACTCAACTATTATATTATTGGTTAATATTATATGATAGTAGTTAGTCGACGGCGTGGAAGACTAGGTCAGAAGGTCCGGTAGTTTTTTTCTACGAACTTTTTGATTAAAATGTAATATTACAGGATCAACTTGGAGGTTTGTGATCACAATCGAACTCTCATTCTCTAAAACAGTATTCTTGTTAGCTCCAGAAGTTGTGCACGGTAGTTTGCAAGTTCAGCCAGATCACATTGTCAATGACTTCAGGTTCTGCTTCACACCGTGAGTTTATAATTTTACAGTAATCATTTACGATTATTTTTGAATACTTTATGATGTGCTACTATAAGTGGAAGTCTCGTCCTGCAGGTGAGAGAGTACGTACTATAATATCGTTTTCAGTGACTTTGTTTTGACATGTTCAGATGGCGTAGTACCGTGCTCAAAGCTGGCTCTCTACTTGTCTTCAGAATACTTTAAAGAGTTGTTTATCGTCCAGAAGTCTGAGAATATTGAGAGTCGAAGTCACGATGTTACTCTGTATTCTACTGTTACCATCTCCGCTTTGGTCAACTACCTTCAGTCGAATACGGTAAAAGAGGACATGATGATGACAGTAGAACAGGTGTCAGAGTTCATGAGAGCGGTCGAGTTTGTGAGACCGACCAGGAAGGACGACCTCAGGAACTTTATCCAGAAGTTGCTCATCAACAACTTGAAGCAGGTGAGGTTGCTTTTTATTGAAGCATACATAAGTAGACATTTTATGGTAGAAATATTAAATATAATATGTATTATACTATAAAAATTATATATTGAGCCTTATGTTAACATACTATAACTTTTTGACTTATGACTTTAGGTAACTCGTCTTGATGAACTGGTCAAGATCCTGTTGGTGGCCAACAAGTCCAACTTTGCTCATCTGAAGATCATGTGCTACGCTTCGATCGTGAACATGCACTATGACAACTTTAAACGGAGGTATCGGCATGATGTAAGCATAAAACAAGTTTTTTTGTTTAAATGAGTACTAGTTCTTGCCAATATATTAGTACTAGTAGTTGAATTTTAGTAATTGAATACTATTAAGTATTTGAAAGTAAAGGATTTTTTGTTTTTTTACCTTTAAATGCCATTTTAGGCTGACAATTTGGAAGATCGTGAGATATTTGGCCAACTCCAAGCAACTCGTGCCTTCACCTTCCAATCACCGGTCGAATACATTGACAAACTAAGACTCAAGGCCTTCAAGGTTAACGTAGCTGTGACCAACTGATACCAATAAAAGTACTGATTAACTACTGATTTTACTTGTGATACGGTGTGGAACGATAAGTTACGGCAGATAATTGAATTTTTTGTTTTACACTGTAATACAGTAACCTTTTCGTCATTTTAAAGCTTACTGAAGTTTTCTGATAATTTATTACCTAAATTATTATCGAGCTATATACGTTAAACCGTTATTCGAGCCGAAAGGACTAATAAGTTTTGGTCCCGCAACGAAAACTTTACAAAAACAAGAAAAGTTAACTTTATTCAAAACTGTTTTGCGTTATTCGAACTAGAGATTAAGGGAAGAGAGAGAATGTTTTCTGTGGAGTGCGCAAACGAAAAAGGATGGGACCAGGTATAATGACACGCCCTCAGGGCCAGAACTACGAATTGCACTCTAAACGTGGCCTGAGAGAATATTTTAATGGGACGAACATCGTGTAATTACAATAACACTGTTACAGTAACCGGGAGTACGGTAGTCGAGGACTGAAGGAGTTGGTTGGCAGTTGTAAGCTTTAGCCATATATAGGTATGCCTGTGATGTGGATATAGGTATACCAATGATGTGGATAACCTACTGAAAAGGGCCAAATCCTCTTCCATCAAACCTCGAGTACTGTACTCGACCAGCACCGCACGAAAATGGACGGAGTGCTGACCAGGAGCACCAAAACAACAAATAAAAGGGCAAGACAGGGAATGGGACGGCAAACTCGTTGTGGAAGAACATAACAACAATATATCTGTTTTCTTGCTTATATATCTCTCTGCGTACCGGCGGTCTATGTACAGATAACACTGTCCCGGCACACAACTACTACTACTAACATAACCAGTACAATATTGTAAGAATTGTGGTTGAAAAGTGGCCGGAATTGGTAAAACACGAGTGAAATAGTATAATTTTAAGAAGTTAAAAGCATCTTTTTTAGTCAAAATGTTATAGCACGAGTACTGCAGTAGTCTAAAATTGCAGTTCACATACTACAAGACTCCAAAGTACCCTAATTAAAGTAAATTTTGACCTAAAAACTACAGTATGCAACAATTTTAACATAAAAACCTAAAAACTATACTTCAAAACACCCTCTTCCCTTTTGAACCAAAAACCGACCACATCTCGAACCGAACTAAGAGTAACTATTAGTACAATATCTATCGCTTGATATAAATAGGGACAATCGAGAACAGAGAGACGTCAGAGAAACAAAGGGCGAAACCCGTTGAGAGAAAAAGGTTAAGAAATGAGAGAAAATAATAATCGACCGGTCGAACGGAGTGAAGTTGGTCGGGTGAAAGAGTCGTGGGGCAAGAGTCGTTGTAACCGAGTGGAAGGAAGAGAGAAGAATAGTACTAGTACTGGGCGAGCACCGACGAAAGCAACCAGCTGGCTGATTCTAGAATCGGGGTGGCAATTGTTGGCTGACTAAAATGAGGTATTTAGTGATGTTGAGGTTGAATGATATGTTTGATGTTATATATAGAGCATAGAATGTTGTATATTTTGAGAAAGTTTCGTTTTGATATCTATTTTTATAGCGAAGTTACAGTCAGTTGAAAATGTCAAAAATCAAGAAAAGTTCGATTCCTCTTGGAAACCCTTTTGCGTACTGTAACCTCATTTCAAGTACACCCCATTAAAAATGTCATCAATGGCAGTTTAGCATCAAAAAGGTCATAAAATCATGTGGAGCCGCGATTCCGTGACCACCAACATGCAAGATGTCATGCATATTCCCCACCCCGATCATATATGCATAAACTTACAGGACACAGCCGGCATATACCCGGGCATCTGTTGCATTAAATATGGGTTGAATTGGGCCGCCTGTTGCGTATAAATTGGGATTCCGTTGGCCGGCACGCCGTTCTTGTTCTTGCCGTTCACGGCGCCGTTCTGAAATGGAGCGATCAGTGAAAGAGCGAGCACGATGCACGAGATTCTGAGGATTCAGGAACAAAAAAAACTGGAGAAAAAACAAGCGAGACACGGTAATCGAGAAGATCAAGCCAAAAAGCAACTACTGTAAGCTTACTGTAGAAAAACCGTTAAAGTTTATTTGTTTTAGTATAGATACTGTACTTTTTGAACGTGTATTAATATAACAACATGCTTAAAACACAAAAAAAAAGGTATAAAAAGTACTGTAAAACTACAAAATCTTCAATTTTTTCTTCAAAAATAATGTTTTTTTCTTGTTACAGTATGAAAAAGTACTGAAAGCTGCTTTCAAAACATGAAGTATTACCTAAAAGTACCTCAAGTTGTTAATACGACAAAATATTTAAAGCTTTTACATACCTCTATCAACTTAATTTACACTGTAAGCAAGCGTTAGACGGAGTGCGGATACAACAACAAGAAAAAGTGTTAGAAGATATTGTGATGAGCACGAAACAACAAAAGAAAATAAAAAAGTTACATTACTGTGGTAGTTAACATACGGTTATCGTGGTATGGTCGAAAAGGGTACTTGTAATACCATATTTTACTTTAAAGTCTATTTTTATACAGTAATTTACCATTTTACTTTAATTACAGTAAGACCTTCAAAATACAGTATTTTAAACGTCATACTGTAGTCTTCTTTTCACAAATAATATTTTGGTCAAAAATTGTGTAATCTCACTTTAAACAAAACACAGCCCCCTTCCGACCATCGCAAAGTGAAGAAACTGATTAGGGAGGTACGACAACAAGTGTTAGCTACCACAATAACCCAAAATAAAAAGACTACAGTACCGCAGCAGAGGCTAACAGCAGCTGATTCTGTAGCGCTGTGAGATCGCTGGAAGCAAGCACACTCGAAGCGGCGGAAGTCATCGGAGCCTGCGGCGTCGAGTTGGCCTTCTTCTCGTCGGCCGCTCCAGTCTCGTCGAAGCCGGCTGACCGTGCCGACCGCTTCCGACAGTCCGACGGTGAAGCCGTCTGCCCGGCCGTAGCCGTCTGCTGCACCGTCGACTGTTGGGCGGCCAACGCAGCCAAAGCCGGCGACGCCAGTAGTTGAGATTGGGTTAGGCCAGTCAGTTGAGCCTGGGCCAGTGGACTAGCCAGCGACTGTGCCAAGGAATTGGCTGTCAGTGGATTGCTCAGTGATTGAGCTGCCAACGTCTGTTGTTGTCGTAGTAAAGCTGTCACCAAGGCCTGATTCTGCACTCCACCAAGCTGTTGTTGCTGTTGTTGTGCTTGTTGCTGAGCTTGTTGTTGTTGGAGTAGCGCGAGTTGTTGGGTCACCAGCGACTGAATGGATTAGAATAGCAATCAAAAGCAGGCCACAAAACAACAACCACTACACTTGAAAAACCCCCACAATTCGATTACCGTAACATTGTATCTGCCTTCTGATTATTACCCTGACTTCAAAAACCATTTGTTGCAATTTAGATAATGAAAAAACTTTAAAATGGTTTATCAAAATAAGTTTTAAAACTTAATGTTACAGTAACCTTTGAAATCTTGCAATTTAACAGTAAGTAGTTATAGCACGGAAATGCATTCATAGAAAACAAAAAATCATCGAAACCAGTGTTTTAAATAGCACCAATTAACTCAAAAAGGGTACCAAAACTCCGTGCCAAGCCTAGTCCGAAAGGGGTTCAACATAAAATAGAGCCCACAGACAGTGCGAGTCGTGTTTATGTCTGTAGATGCGTAGCACATGTTATTTTGAACACAAAACTAAATCACGAGTTACGGTAAATTGGTGGGATTTTGGACTTGCACAGAACACATTTGAAATGGCGTTATTTGTGTTTTTTAATAAAAAAATTTAACTTTGCCAACGCTTTTGGGTCCCACAACGAAAACTTTCAGTCTTTGGCATTTTTTCGCAACTCCCAAAATCCATCCAAATCACCGAAAACATTGAATTTGGAAGCAGAAACTACATTTACAAACCAATCAAAGCCAATGAATCGCACTGTCCGAAGCCGTCTCTGTCGCCCTCCTACTTCTGCACACTCTCTCGGCACAAAACTCGAGACTTACGGGCTGACCGAACGGATCGGCCGTCTGCATCAGGGTGGGGTAGATGGCGGCCGCCAAGTGCGGGTAGTACGGGTATGGCATCGTGGACATGATGGCTTGTTGTGGTTGTTGTTGTTGTTGCTAAAGGCAAGTAATCATGTTTTACATAATTATATTATAGTAAGTCAACAAGGCAAAAGAGGAGTTTTTTTTTCACTAGAGTTCGGATTTTTTTGTTTTTTAAAAGTTTTTTCAACATGTAAAACCTTATTATCTATACCTACATATAGCCCTTGAACGGAAACTTACCATTATCTGTGCCATCTGAATGTTGTTGGGTATACCTGGCGTGGTTAAATGTGTGCACAACAGATTCTTTAGTGCCAGATTGTTACGGCCGTTTACCAGTAGTTGATCTTTCAAATGTTGTGGTGGATGAAGGTATTTACATTTCGGGTTTTCTCGGGTGCAACGGCCCTAAAACAATATAAATCTTGAAGATATGGCTAAAAAGGGATTTAGTTTAACAAAAATGTGTTTAAAAATTAGAAAACAGTCCTTTCTGACTTTGAATATTCCTTTAGGATGAAGTAAAATCTGTGTTTTACCTGTCTTTTATTAAAGAAGCTACTGCAATATATAATATATTGCTCATTACTTGAAATATATTGATCATAATGCTTTTTTTTCTATTTTAGCCACCAAATCTCACCTTTATCGAGTCGTAGCAGGCCGTGACCCGACCATTCTGCACATCAACATGTGACGGTGGATGCGCGAACTTGCAGTCCACATCGGATCGTGAGCATTGGCCGCGTTGGAACTCGCGGCACACCTCCAACTGGAGCCATCTGGAGTCTTTGGCGTTAAGAAGCTGGCTCACGAGGTGGTTTTGGTTGATATTCGCGGGCGCGGGAACAGCGGGCACGGCGGTGAGTGTCGCCGCCGCCGTCGCATTGCTATTCTCGTCGAACATTAGTACAGGATCGACCGGTCGAGTGGGGACAGCGAGTTATCAGGCGGCGTCGTCAAGCGGGTGAAGCGGACGGACTATTACAAAAAACAAGGCGTCTGAAGCCGGCTGAAACAGAAGGGGATTAGTACTGGAGTCAAGGCATCAGCACGTTGTTCAGTGAGGTATTGAGGCATCGTTATCATTGTGATTGGAGTAAGACGCGTGTAAATGTAAGGTAAGAGCTATAAGCATAGTTGAAGGTGGATAAGTTCGATCTTTTTTGATAATTTAGGTAACAAAATAAAAAATTCAGCATCAAATGGGATAAAAAGTGATTCTCAAAATGCCTCATCACTACCTATGACAATATTGAAATAAAATGATGTTACAATAGCACCCAATAGTAACATAATTCATAAATAATGTAAACCCCAAAGCCCCTTACAGATAGTTTGTAGCAGAAAACGTATTGTAAACCATTTTTATTGATTTGTTTCGAATTCATGTGATTAATCATGAGAAAGTTTATATAATCTAAGGTAATATAAGAGCTCGTTGCGCGAAAAAACCGGATAAACAAAAGGCAACTCGTGTCATAGACAATATATGTTTGACCTCTGAAGCGGTGCAATTGTATCTAATCAAGTTGTAATTAATAAGTGGGGAGCAGCATGTTGTAGTAGGTATGTTGTAGTAGGGGTTGTAGCAGCTAAGTGAATGGTTATTTTATTGAAATTGATGTATATTTACATTTGAAAAAGAATCTTTTTGACATTATTATAGAGAATGAGCTTTGGTATTCATTAAGCCAAGTAAACTATATTGAGGCAGCCTATGAAACCTCTAAAGAGTACCATGGGGTTTACCTATGTACCCTATAGACACATAACTACTGTATAATACTATGGTTTCTTAACACATTACATCTAGTTTGGATTCCCTAACAACTTAAACTAATACTTATCATAACAAGCCCATACATCACCCCAAACAGACGTGCTACAACCGGCGTAGGATGATGTATGTAGACAAACCCGTTACTCATCATCTGAAGTCTCGCAAACCGCAAAATGTTTTTGTAAATTAATACAGCGTAAAGGGATGCATGCAGGCTTAAACGGCCCCATATATATTGTAAACGCCGCTATATATGGAAATGAAAGGGATTAATGTCACCGAAATCATTTCAGCTACCGATTACTATGAATCTACTCTCTTTCTCTGCCCGTCTCTCTGTTTCGCACAGTATTTGGGGTTTATTGTGCAAAAATATTAGGGAATCTAACCTCAATATCAGTCCGGGAATGGCCAAAGGTTGCGGGTATTGTAATGCAGTTTTTATGAAAGGTGGTTCGAAAGTTTCTGGAGATTTAGAGAGAAGATTTTAGAAAAGAAGTTGCTTGAAGTTAGGTTGGCAAGGGTCTAAAAATACTGTGTTGTAAAATCTAATAAATAAAATACGGTGCTTTAATCCATGAAAATTTTTAAAAATCCCAAATTTGGCCTCATTGCCACTCTTAATCACCCACAATCAAACTTAAAGATATGAGTAAAACTTGAAAACTGGATACGAAGCTGAATGCGAGTGAAATCCAAATAATCTCGATCGCTGAAAGTGCAAAAATGGGATGTGCCGTCAGGTCAGGGGTCGTCTCAAGGCCATATTATTTTATTTGCGGTAAATATGAAAAACTTGGTTGGCAGGGGCAGTTCGGTGATAAGCAGCTGATAAACCGGGTTTTCGAAGCAACTATGCCTGAGAGTGTAAAAACAGTACAAAGGTAAGCAAAATAGGGGGAAATATTCTGCAAATCGGTCAAAAAGTTTGTAGAAATAAATTTTTGGTACAGAAAGCAGTCTGAGAGTAGGTAGGGTGGACTGTTTCTTCTTCAAATTGAAAAAATGACTGATTTTTCTTCCCAAAAGAACAATTTACAAGGACAGTAGTTCAAGCCTAACAAATACAGTAGTTAAGGCCAGAAAAACTTTCTAAAAAAGACGTCATTCGATTGTTTTTAAATATTTTGAACTTTTCCGAAAAAAATTTCAAAACAATTTAGCACGTGAAAGATGGTACGATAACAGTCCAAAAGTATGACAAACCCCCTCACAGACGACAATAGAATGACCATAATCTATTCTAATCGTATAACCAGAGTTGTGAAAGTCGAGAGTCTCGAATTCATAAATTGACAATCCGTCAAAAATTCTGAATCCGGGCTCCGTGCACAGTGCCGTAGGAAGAAGAAAGTCATAAAAATCAGAAGACGAGTCCCCAAGGAAATGGCCCGGCTTTTAAGACCGGTCCCCCCGAATCATGCCCGGAAGGGATACACAAATGCACGACTTTTTGAATAAATTTCGTGCAAACCGTTTCCACGAAAAATTGCCGTGTTTTTGGGTAAACGGGCGTCCTGAGGGGGGATGATGAACGAGCAGGGTGATATATTAATGTAGAGAAGTAATCATAAACAAGCTAAACATAGGCATGAACAAGTACAATATGGCAGTCGTGAAATTGAGAAATCAAAATTTTGTCCGAAACTCTTATGAAAAATGTCATCAATTATGGTCTAAAAATACGTGGAATAGTTAAAAATAGATAACCTATCTACTCATATTTGCCTCTTCTCTTATAGGCTACAACACAAGCCCCTAGAGTTGACATTATAACCTCCTTTTAGCCCAAACTTCAAATTTTCAAAACTAGACATATAAACTTAAAACAACATCAAATTCCAATGTAAGACATCCCCAACAAACAGAAACAGTCGAAACACAACCCAAAAGCAACGTTGTAACGTCGTATGGAATTGAAACTCATTTTTAATCAAATCAAAAGCCTGGAATCGAACCGGATCTCTCGCGAGAAAGGACCTCGAAACGTGTTAGTCAACGGCCCAAAAAGGCAGTAAAGGGGGGGGGGGGGGGGGGAGGGTTAGTCAGCATCTCAAGCAAATCGCTCTCTGTACAAATAGTAGTAAGGAGTAACGAACAAATACAATAAAATCGGGAGCGAAACCTCCACAATAATCGACGGTTCCTAAGCGTTTACATTGTTTCACTGTTTTATGTGTTACATATTGACAATGCTATGATCTTGTTTTTTTACTAAAGTCATGGTGAGTGATTAATTTTAAGATCATGTACAAAATAGTTTCTCTTTTTAAAAAAAAATTAAAAAATTTTTTCGAAAGTTATCAACAGGGGGGACCAAGTTCAACTTAAAAAAAAGAAATCGAAATTAAAAAACAGCCAAAATATCACTTAGAAATGCCATTTTAAACAACCATAACATGATTAAAAGTCATAAAACCCTAATCGACATCAAAGTAAATGACACAACAACACGTCAACAATGGTATTTGCATAGGGTCCAGGAAGGTGTTATAGGCTACTGCTTTCGCCGCTAATCCGACGGCCTCGATCAGAAACCGAAAAGGAGGCGATCGCTTTCCCTCCCCACTTCCTGAAGCAAAAACTTCTTCAAATGCAATTGTTTCCAAGTTTTATTACTTTTCGACAAAACGTGATTTGACACACAGTTTTTAGTTGGGTTAAGACCAAAAGCTGAAGATTTTAATTTTGGAACAGTTTTTCAGAGGAGTAATATTAACTATTTCATATAAAACATTAAGAAAAAAGACGACAAAAAAGTTAAAAAAAAACTGTCATCAAACTTAACACAATATTACTCTTATACCCATCCACATCAACCATAAATTCTGTTCGAAAAGCGTTTCTTTAAAAATTAAAATTTTGTACAATGCGTTTGATCCCCTCCGACCACTCGATCATTTGGCCTCAGGGTCCAATCACTCAATTGTTCTCACCACATAAAAAGTCAAAAAGGGCACAAAGTTTGGGACATTAGATCAGGTGTTTGCAAACATAGAGTCCAGCTGTGGAAATAAAATCATGCAAATTCTTGAATCGTAAAATTTGCATACGAATCGTGCCGATCGAAGCAAAGCAGTTTGACATGGAATTTTATAGCAAATTTGATTCAAAATTAAAATTTTTTGCAAGTAATAGCAACAAAATGTGGCCAAAACTGATTAAAAATGCAAAATTGTAAGCTTTGATTTATGAAAATAAGCATAAAACATAAAGTTTATCAGTATTTCTCCCCCAAAATGATAAGAATGAAGACTTGACTGTACATAACATGCATTTTACCCTCAAAACAAAACTAAAAAGACCAACGGTTTTGCACCAAAAAACAAAAAATGCAAGACGACGTCAGCCGAAACCGAAAATTTGAATTGAAACGTATTCAAATAGCCCCATTCTCCGTTACAACAACGAGGAAATGGAGCGGGCCCGGCGAGCGCGGAATTAATCCCCCTGAAGCAAAGGAATCCAGCTTGATCGGCGCTAAGTAAAAAAGCCATCGAAACAGGCTTCAGAACAGAGAAGGAGGGCTTCAGAACAGAGAAGGAGGGCTTCAGAAGAGAGAAGCGAGGCTCGAACGAGACACAACGTTCACAAGACGAGGCAAGGGGGAGGGGACGCACTGAGAGCGCAACCGACTGCCGTTAAAGGGAGGCAACCGCCTTAATACCGATAGCCTGAAAGGAGAAGATTGCTCACACAGATCGTCAGAGACCGTGCTCTCGGAGAGACGGCCGAGAAGGGGCGAGAAATTATGAAAAATCATGAGATTCGCAGAGCAAACAAAATCAGAAGCCTTTTCAGGAGAGAAAAGGTTAAAAGCCTAACCAAACAGTTTAAAACTCCGATTATTAAGAACTACAAACTGCGAGGGGTTGCAACAGAAAGTAACTTTCGGGCATGGTAAGGTCAAAAAACTATATCATTCCTTTCAGTTGTTTTAAAAAAGTTAAGTCATCAGGAATGGAAAGTCTTTAAACCGTCGAAAACTATTTTTTAATTAAAATTCCTTTGAAACCCCCAAAAAGAATCTTAACCATGAAAAACCAAATTCGAAATAAATTCAAAAGCTACGTCATTTCAAAAAAAGCCTCCTCCACACTGTGAATTCAAAAGATCTTTAAATAAGCTGAAATGCCGACGGCTAACACAGTTCTCAAGCATCCAATTATCCGATCGTCTGCCCTTTTAATCAGCCGCCTCCCAATTCGAATACAAATACCGAAGCAGAAGCACAACCCCCCTAAAAGCACATAACTTTTTAATGGGACCGCGCTGAACCTGTTGCAGTTATCGGAATAATAGGCCTGGGGCTGTTGCTTAATGGCTCATAACGGGCGAAATACTATGACATACGGAGTAATATTTATAGGCGAGTAAAGTATAGTGGCGTGGAGAATGAGGTGGTCTTATAAAAGGCATATAAATTTATATTTTTTGTTTTATGGAAAGTTTTTTCAAAAAAATTTTTTAAATTATGAAATAATGTTTAATACACAATTTTCATCAAAAAATGCCATTTTTTAAGTTATACATTTAAAAAAATTCTAAAAATTATTAAAACTGAATAAAAAAATGCAATCCAAACTCAACCATTCAAAACATTATTAAACTCCAAAAATCCCCCATCCAGCCCTGACCCCCCCAGCCTAGAACCCCTTGATTTATGAGATTGATATGCAAAAACGGTTGTCTCCACGTGCAATGCTCAGAATCGGAATAAAAGATCCGGAAAACCCGGCTCTTCGGACTCCAAAACGCCTCCGACGAACAACTGTTTTAAACGAAATTCCGTGAAACTGATGGTTCAAGATTATATAATACTAGACCGGGATCATAAAGAGTTTGGAGACGAAAGCTAATTACTTAATTAGAAAAAGGTATGAGGCGCGCATCTAATTAACCACCGAAAGCTACGTGTTGTTCATGAGGTGTTGTTGTAGATTAGTGGTTGGGGGTTTTGGAAGTGTTTCTATTATAGGTTTAGAATTGGAAAAAAGTTTTAAATCTTTAAAAGAACAATATGAACAAAAAAAATATTTTTATTTTTAAAAATTTGAAATTTAAAAAAAAATTTAATTTCAAAATTTGAAAGCCAAATACCCCAAAACTTCTTTCACAATCTACTGCAAACCCTCCTTCTGCCATTCCTTTCATTAACCCTCAATTCGAAAACAATCCCCTGCAGAAACATTGCAATTTCCTGGCGATCAGCGAGTACCACGGCCCCAAGAAGCCCGTGGCCATTGGCCGCGCTGGAAATGGGAAATAAAAGGGAATTTAGAGGGCGGAGACCCTCTTGATGCCCAAAAATGAGGGAATTTAGAGGCACCAGGGCGGGGCCGCGAGTCAAGCTCATCGCCAATGCCCACTTTGAGGACCTCTTAAAAAAAGGTGCGGATATGGTAGTCGCGGGTCAGGAAATCCGGGTGCCGTGCACTAATACGCTTTTTATGAATATCCCCTAATAAACGCGTTTATTGGACTAGGCAGGCTCTTGGCACGGCTGGAAAATTAACCATAAATCCCCACGGTAAAACGAGTACATACCTTATTATAGAAAAAGAGTTCATCATAGGTATACTTCCTGTAGTAAAAGATTAAAATAAAAATACCCTTTACTATAGTAAAACATTATACTACTTTAAGTATAGAATGTATACGCTTTACCATAGTAAGAGAATTGTTCATATATACTCTTACCAAGATAGTCATCAGACAATGTGTACTCCATAGTAAGAGTATACATTGTCTAATAATTAACTATATACTTTTACTATAGTAGACTTGGCCTTTACTTTAAATTTAATCAAACTATTTAAATTTAGCTCGAAAGACAGTTGTTTTTTGGTTCAAATGCCCTGAAGCAAAACCTGACCCGACCCAAAGTTCAAGTGAACCGAAAGGTGTCATTGGCCATTTCTAAAGTTAACCTGATACTAAACAACAAAAAGGTACTGTAAAACGTTAGGCATGATTGAAGTAAAAACACAGGAAGATGGAACCACCCCTTATAACTAACAAACCATCCCTACTAACAAAATAACTTCATACTATCCATCGCCCACAACATACGACAATTGACAGTTGAAAAGTAAAAGATTTAAAAGTGCATAAATGCCAATCCATGCGCGATTGAGACATATGCAAATGAATTTGGTTTCGAAGGGAAAAGAAACTTTTAGTGCCAGATGGCTGGCTGAACGATGAGGGAGCGTGATAAGATCTGCCAAGCCCGAGTTGTGTATGTATGGAAAAGGAATGCATAAACACAACGATAAAACATTTTAATTAATTTTAATGTCGTGTCCATAAAGTTTTGGCAGAATTATGCATAAGTTCGGCCTAATTGGTCGTGTAATGGTCGATATGCATGCACTTTTACATTTTGTCCAAAATATTTTTAAAAATGTTACATAGTGATCCTAGTGTAATATAAATTACACTGAGGAGTGTAAATAGTAATCCTAGTATGATACAAACTAAATCTCTAAAGAAAGCCAACCTAGTAAGGGCCTTTGGCCGCGACATGAAATCACAGTAAGACGTCATGATGACCCGTTTTTCCGGCCAAATTAAAGTGCATCGGCGTTAAGACAATGTGGAAACAAAATTTGATTGCCATCGGAGCAAAGAGCCGCAGGCCTGATTGGATTAGCATAATTATGGCCTGTAATCAAGCGCGCCCGGTCCCCGAGGATATTAAAGTGCGTATACGGCTGTAACGGGGTTATTACCCTCTCCCCCTCTATCAGTCGGACCGAGTTCCTACCCCAGCTAAGAAACCTCTTTGAAGAACCCCTATCTCTCGTGAACCCCCTATAAAAAGTCGTACCCTACCCCGCCATGGACATAAATTTGGCAACAGAAAAAAGTTTGCAGACGGCTTCAGTTGTTTTTTCGAGAGTAATGGTCCTTGCCCTCAGGGCCCATTCTTTGACCTTTTTTGTCTTCCGAATCGATCCAAACCCAATTTGGGAGTCGGCGATTAATCAAACCATCTTTCTGGTCCCGTTTTGGGTCAGAAAGGATACATTTTGTCATGCATTCGTCCCAAATTACCGACCGTTTAATGTTAAAACTGCCGGGAACAGAGGGAAGACATTAGTCAACTCAAATCTCAATGTACTACTACTTAATCGTGCCAGAAATACTGTTTTTAATATCAAAAAAATGTTCTTTTATTCAAAAACTTTGACAAATTTCATTTTTTAGCTATGATGTTGATAAAATACTGCTTTCTAATAACAAAAATTGAAGAAACAACACTTTCAAATCCAGATCGTTAACAAGACTACAACTTCAAAGCCAAAATGAAACAAAATATAACTCTTCCCAAGCTTAAAAGTTAAAAATACTCATTCTTCAACCGACAATACTAAAAACACCCCCTTTCTCCATGCCAAATCATCTCGAAACACTCCCCAAAGCCCAAAATCGTCACAAAGTGCCACTATTTGAAGACGAAACGTGCTTAAACGTGCCGCCGTTCCGCGTAATCCCACCAATAAAAAGCGTAATAAATCAAGCCGGAAAATGCAGTAGATACATCGGGCATTAACAACGACTGTATTCATAAATTGCCTCCGGGCATGACAAAGCATTCCCAAGATTTATAACGAATCCAAAGGTCTGGGGAGGAGGTTTGTTCAGATGCCATCGGAATCCGATCATTGTTCAAACAAGTTGGATAAGGTGTGTTTGAGGACAAAAGATTAAGCAAACTACATGTTGCAATAGGTTATGGCGGTTTTTGAAACAGATGGGTCATGAGGATATAGTGATAAAAAGCTGGGTAATAAAAAAATAAAAAAAAGTTAAAAGAAAAGTTACAATTTTAAAAATTACTGTTAAAGAAGACTTGTTACCCATAAAAATGTTTTCCTTATTTGAAATTCAAAGAAAAACGGCTGAAAAGCAAAAAAATATCTGAATTTGTTTTAAACATAAAAAAACTAAACTACAGAATCAGGATTATACGCTAATGTATCATGGAAAGTAACACATTTGGTTTAACTGCCATATGGCCACTTAAAACTTAATTAGGAACGTTTTTCGACTGGAAGGGAACGGCGCCCGGAACGATGGGAACAGAATGCAGCTGTTTTCGAAGCAATAAATATAATACCTAATAGATGGAGGGGGGATCAGTTGCGCAAGATGGCCGCATCTGAACAAACAGGCGCAAAAAGGCCAATGGAAATGGAATCCGCGTGTTTGTGGAGGTTCTTCGAGGCAGATGGCCCTCCGGATTCGAAAGCGTCTTCGTGCCGCCAGAACAAGGCCTTCAAAAAACGATTGGACTAATCGGCCTAATGCGGCCAAAGTAATGTCCTACTCGAGTTGGGCCGACAATGGAAGGTCAGTTGTTTCGACATTCAGGGTATCCTAATATAGATTCACTACTCATCAGATGAGCTCTTCCTTATTATCTAGGACTCACTCCTTCTACATATTTATATCTATAGTATCTCTGCACTATTTTTACCATCTAGAGAGTAGCTTCCCTGAACATCTTGCTTATTTAACGACCAATGCAATTGCAACCCTCTAATCCCGAAACAAGAATAATACCCTCATAAAAGCTCTTAATGCAAGATGGTATTCTAATTAGCCGGCTGGCAGTAAGGAAAAAAGATTACCGTACTCGGCATCTGAACGGTGCACTCTTCTTTTGGGTTTAATTGCCCCGGGGAATAAGGTTGTGAGTCCAATCAGCCGGAGGGCTTTAATGAATGGAGGTCCAGAAAGAATGCGTTCCCAATGTTTCATCATGAAAGGCTTGTAAATGCAGATGGTAATGAGACGACGGGATTAATATTGTTTCAGTTCGACTTCGAATAGACTTGTCTAATCGCATTATCAAACTTTTAAATATTTAAATGAGATTTAAATTTGGTTTTTATGATAAGCGTTTAATATTGACATAGCTTCATATTAACTCACAAAGCAAAGTATTTGGAATATAAAATAAACGAAGAAAGTACTAAGCATAGCTAAGCAAAGACACAAAACAAACTGACTACTCATGATTAAACAACCAAAAACAACTCAAATTGAAAACTGACAACATTCACAAACTAAAATGCTCGGAAGACAAACAATGCCAAGGTGCGAAGACACGAATGACCATAGGTGCAAACATGTACCCGTACATTATATTGTTCCGCGCGCTTCTGTCGGTTTCTCAGATGCTGCTTTCTTTCGGCCGTCTTTTATCATCGCGGCCTGTAGCGAAAATGGGGCCGAGCAGTGCCTTCTTTAAACCCCAAAAGAAAGCGAAATAGATATTCATGTCTTGGGGCCGGGGTTTCCGGTGCCGCCGGAAGAATTGGCCCAGATTATGGCCGAAGGAATGGCCACCACGCTCTTAAAACACTCGCACAGGCTTGATTTTAATCGTCAATTTAGGTAATGGCTATTGTTTTATTTTAAGTGGCACTAGTTTATGAGCAGAGTTCTATATTGTAACTTTCAGTTCCAGGTATCTTACAGCAAATTGTTATTTTTTTGCAATGTTCATCTTTCTGAAGCCTAGTTTCGTGTAAATTATTATGATTTTATCCAAAATTGGCAAATATACTATTAATTGTCAATAAAGCAAAAATAATGTTACATACTCAAAAAATACATAATATAACATGTATTGCACAGACACATTAGCATTTATTAGTGCATGTTTTGAATTACACATCTTTGAAGCGATAGATGCTTTTAACCTGAAGAATTTTTCTACATTTGCAGAAGCTGCAAGAACGTTTAAATCGCCTAAAGAAACTGTTGTTAGTAGTGGTGACTTCTGAAAATACCTATTTGAAAGTGATATATATATAAAAAATACATTAGATTAGCTTTGGCAAAGGCAAAACTGTCAAAAAATATAAAGTTTACTGTACCTGCTTGTTATTAATTTCAAATTCAATAGAATTGTCCCAGCTTTGATGGGCTCCTATCAATGTTTCAACGAAGATATCGTCCAATTCTGATTCAATTGATGAGTTGTTATTGTTTCAGTCTATAACTGCTTCTTCTGTGTTCACAAAAGGTAAACAGAATTTTTGGTAGTGTTCATTTGGAATATTAGGCATTAAAGAATTTGGTTTTGGCCAACAGTCATTTTTGTTGTAAGACCTTTTATCTATTGTTCTACATTACAATGATATGGAGATTATTAAACGCATAGTATGCCCTTAAAACACACAAATTAAAAAGTTATTCATAGTTCAAAAATTAGCATATTAAAATAGATGTTCAGATGAAAATAACTAGTTATCACAACCATAAAGCTCATCTAATTCCGTATTTGTCTGATTCTCGTAGTAATACGAGTACTTATACATAAACAACAACATACTTCCCTAAGCTGCCATCCAACAACAGCAATTTACGTTTAAACAGCCATCTTAAAGCGTCGTAATGTGATTGCTGTAACGGATTACGGTGATAATCGCCTTGTAGCCGTCTTGGCCCTTCAAAACATTAATTTGCCAAATTGCTTGTACAACACTTTCATTCTGGCTGGGCGACACTTCACAGCCATGTCGACTTTAACTCTATTTATAACTTTTCTGTCTATAACATATACTCAAATTACTGCGTTTACCGTAAGAGTAGGCCATATAGGAGCGATTAATGTCATGCCAAAAGCTGAGGACATCTTAGACATGTGTAAGACTGAACTGAAGAACGAAGGGATCCTGAACGATGACTTTAACATAGAGTAAGTTCAGATTGGTGGTAAAAGATGGTTTCAGGATCCTATCACAAACGGGTTGTGGGGAATCTTATGAAGGCGTGGCAGTCGCTGCTGACATGTATCATCAACAAAATGTCAAGGTTTTTGTAGGGCCATATTGTGCAGCTGGTACGTTTTACATTGTTTTTGTATGTCTACAAACAAAAAAGTAATAACTTTTAATGCTAAGGATGTATATCTCATATAACACTGCATGCTTTCATTAATATGCAATCAAAATTTTCAAATTACAGAAATGGACGCAGTAAGCAAGATGGCAGCCTTCTGGGACATACCCATAATTGGCTACATGGCTTCAAACACAGCCTTCTCTGACAAAACCATCTACAAAACCATGGCCAGAGTGTCTTTACGAACCATTAACTCTCTAGCATTGGCTACATTTACGACGTTAAAGCACTATGATTGGAAGAAAGTGGCAATCGTGACAAACAGTGGGACAGCAGCGTTAGAAAGAGTAGTCGCTTTTCAGAATGTATTCCACAATAACAACATACAAGTGTTACGAAAGTTTATGCTGGAAGAAAGTGCAACGGCCAAACAGATTGTGGCTTCTGGGATCATGGAGGAAATTAAACACACAACTAGAGGTACGACATGAAAACAAAAAGAAACTTTAGAATAAAATAATACATTTGTAATGTAGAACAATATATCGTCTTAATATTGAGTGTCATTACAGTGCTAATTTGCGTATTCTCATCGACAAGAGACATGACCAAAGAGTTCATGCAAGCAGTCAGAGATACCAATATGAAGACTACAGAATACGTTGTGATCATGCCATGGCTACAAGCTGAATCCAAAGACTTGTCACCGTGGATAACACTAGAAGGACAAACGTTACAGAATGTAAAAGACATGTTTGACAACACTATAATTGTAAGTTTTCAAAAAATCAAGAAAGAATTGATAGTACTTGTGACATATCATGCTTAGATACTATAATATACGAAAGTGACATTACAAAGGCATATTTCAGATTGATGATGTCAACGGCTTTGATAACGGTCTAATGACTCCGTTCAAGGAAAGAGTCGAAGCCAATGGAATCAATATTGAAGAACTCAATTTGGTAAGCAATACTGTATCCTAATAATGTAAAAACAATAGTTAAAGCTTATATAAAAATCTTAACTTTCAGCTCAACATCTACGGCTACATTCACCTGTACGATGCTTTGAAGTTGTATGCTTTAAGTGCAACGAAAGCAATAAAAGAGACCAACGATGTGAAGGTAATCACTAATGGAACATACATCTGGAATACCATGAGGAAAATGACATTTCCGGGTCTAGTCAACGCTGAAGGCATATCCTCAGGCACAGTAATCATGGATGACCTTGCTGAACGTGCTGCTGTTTATGCTGGTAAGTCTACCAACATCCATAAGTAAGATTATATACCGGTTGTAAAAAATAATAACCCTACATTAACCTATCTTCAGCCTTTTTCGTAAGTGCAAAGCAAGAAATACCGCTGAGGATGATAGACATGAACCCAAAGTTCATCCCACAATGTGATGGACTCAAAACCAAAACTGGCTGTATGGAACTGGTAAGATTCATAAATTGAATACTCATGGCAAACTTTTGTTAAATAGTTATCTCTTTCACTGTTTTATAACTACACTATCATTATAGCAAGTAAAAGACGTTTCAACCGGTTTTTGGCCGTCGATTAACGGTCGAGTACCAGCTGATGAACCAGAATGTGGATTCAGAAACGAAAAATGCGATTACACGTTGATAATTATCATTGGAGCATTAGCGTTGTTGGTTATTGTGGTTACCTTTACCATGGTCATGGCCTGCAGAGTTATGTGAGCATACTTTTGTAATAAAAAATCATTTTATCTATACATTACGTTAGATGACCCTTATTCATTTAGGGAAAACAATTCGTTGTCAAAGAATTCATGGCGTATCTTCCGTGATGAAATGAGGATTGTATCTACAGAAGAGATGAAGTCCATGGTAAATTCATTTCTTATGTTGCTATCACCCTAAACTGTCATGTGCCAAAAGTTTCATTGTTTTTCGTAAAAATTGCTGTCATTTAAATCGCGAAAATCATAAAACTTTCAGCTGTCGATCGGAAGTTCCAAGACAAAGCTCAGTAACATGAGTAAGTTCGCAAAGCATCATGCCATAATTGGTACCAACACCCATGCTTCCTTCCACGTATATCCACAAAGAAGGCCAATACAGTTCAACAGAGAAGACCTACAGCTTCTGACGAACCTTAAATTGGCGGTCCACGACAATCTGAACCCATTTCTAGGAATGTCATTCAATGAAAAGGAAGAAATGATCGTACTGTGGAAGTTCTGCTCCCGTGGCACAGTCCAGGACGTCATCTACAACGAGGAAGTCTCATTGGACGAGAAATTCCACGCTGCTTTTGTTAGAGATATCACTTTGGTAGGTTATCACTCCGTATGTGATAATACCAATATATGGTCACAAGACGTTTTTACAACAGAACACTGTAGACCAAAATACTTCCTTGAAACGCCTTTAAATACATGCCATAACATAAACAACTCCTATTTATAGGGTCTCGAATACCTCCACTTGTCTGTCATCGGTTACCATGGCTCTTTGACGCCATGGTCCTGCTTAATCGACCGTAATTGGATGGTGAAATTGACAGATTACGGTGTGGCCAATCCCATCGAAAGATGGGAAAAACAAGGAGCTATAACTAAAGAGCAGCTTAAAGAGGACGAAGAGAAGAGCGGTGCAATTCAAGCAACAAGTACGTAAAACAATCCATACACATACTACTAATGTGTCCAAAATACCTTATAAAAACCAAAATATACCTTTAGACGACCTTTACCGAGCCCCGGAGATGCTTCAAATGGCCGAATTTAACAAACGTCGAGGAATGGAGCAAACTTGGAAGAAACAAACCGCCAACCGGCTTCAAGCTGGTGATGTATATGCCTTCGGAATGGTCATGTACGAGATACTATTCCGTGCTTTACCGTTCCCCGAGAACACTAATATCAACGAGCTGTGCGAGTACGTCAGAGACGGCTCCAAAAGTTTTAAGCCGAGTATCCAAGACAAGAGCAAAGTGCATCCAGATATAGCGTCATTACTTCAAGATTGTTGGAGCAACAATCCTGAGATCCGACCAAGTGTCAGAAGGGTCAGACTAAACACAGAGAATTATCTGAAAGTAAAAGGAAGTTTGGTAGACCAGATGATGAGGATGATGGAACAGTACGCCAACAATCTGGAGAAACTAGTGCAAGAGAGGACGGGAATGTTAGAAGAGGCTAATCAAAGGGCTGATAAGCTATTAAGTCAACTTTTACCCAGGTAAGAAAACGTAGTACGAATACCTCAATACACTTACAATAAAATTGAAAAATACGACAAATCTAAAGGAGGAAGGACAGCTTTACAACTTCCTAACATAAAACTAGTTAACGCTCCATATTTTAGCTATGTCTCAAACGAATTAAAGCTCGGCCGTGCCGTTCTTCCCAAAACGTTCCGCCAGGCCAGTGTCTTCTTCAGTGATATCGTAGGCTTCACTACCCTATGTTCCAACTCCACGCCCTTAGAAGTGGTTACTATGCTGAACACTGTCTACACTGGATTCGACGATATCATAGCCAAACACAAAGCCTACAAAGTGGAGACGATCGGTGATGCATATATGGTTGTAAGCGGCATCCCACAAGAGAATGGCACACGACATTTGATGAACTTGAGCGATGTTTCCCTAGAAATCATGGTATTCTTAAAGACTTACGTCATTCCACATAGAAAAGACAAAACAATGGTCATCAGAATCGGGCTTCACACTGGACAAGTCGCAGCCGGAGTAGTTGGACTAACAGCACCAAGATATTGTTTGTTCGGAGATACTGTAAGGGTTTTGATGAAATATACCTTGACAAAAAATAGTAAAAAAACATATTTCCGAAAAGTAACATAACATAATATACAAACAGTGCAGAAAGCCTGCATTTTAATAATAAAAAAAGAATTTTAGGTAAACACCGCGTCTCGAATGGAATCTACTGGCTCTCCTGGAAAGATTCAGATCAGCGAAGCCTTTAAAATAGGCCTTGATCAATATTACCCAGAGTTTGAAACTTCCTTGAGGGGCGAATTTCAAATAAAGGTAAATTTATTCAAAAACGGCATTTCAGTCACATCTTTTAAAAAGTAATTAATTTAAAATACTACCAGTAACTGTCACTACTTCTAATGACAACATTACTGTTCAGGGCAAAGGAAAGATGAATACTTACTGGTTGGATGGAAAACGACGACAAGACATGGGATCGCAGATGCTTGACGCACATCGTCAGATGAACGAGCTCGGAATCTAACGTAGACATTTCCATTTCTCCTAAAAATCATTATCAACACAAATGTAAAACAATATCGTCTAACATTTTATTTGGCGTGTCTAACATAATCTATTTTAACATTTTATATCAGATTCTTGTCAATAAATAAAGTTGTTTATATTCAAAATGCATATAACATACAATTTTCTGTTTTAATCGTATATAAGACTACCAACTCCATGCCGATTTCGTGGAGAATCCTCGACAAGAAATTCTCTGATCTCCAAAAACAAAATTTTGTTTCTCTACCTGCGCCACGATAAATGCACACTGCGAAAAAAATAAATGAAGAAAAATTTTGAATTTTCCGAAAACAGATTTTTGTCGATTAGTCTGTCTCTCGGAAGACGAGGTGTAGATGGCCTCTTTGGAGGAGTGTTTGAGACAATACTTTGTTATATATTATAGACAACAAGATGCATTCAACAGACAACAAGCAAAGCCATCTGCACGTGTTTTCACATACGAAACTCCTCAACTAACCGGTGGTAAGTGTTTTATAATATTCATTTTTCTTTGTTTAGGTCGGAGAAGGTTTCTATCAACTGATTTGGAAAAGTTTTTGCGATGTTACAAGCTGATCAAGTGTGGCAGACATTTCTACGAGTTGATCCAAGAAGGACGCCCTTGTCGACCTTACTTTGATCTTGAATACTACAAGGAATTTAACCCTTATGCAGATTCTAAAAAACTTGTAAAGGAATTTATTCAGATTGTGCGTGATTTGTTGAAAGAGAAGTTGGATATTACTTTAGATGAAACTGATTTTTTGATCCTTGATTCTTCATCGGATACCAAGTTCTCGGCTCATATTATTATTCACTTCAAGGACAAAGTCTTATTGCCTTCTAATACAGCTTTCAAGCTGTTTGTAAATATCTTATGTACTAGATTGACTAATGCGAAGAAGTGTATATTGTGGAACAAAGACAAAGAAGTGTTTTTATGTGATACAGGTGTGTATACCAAGAACAGAAACTTCAGATTGGCATTTAGCTCAAAATGTGGGAAGAAAGAGAAGCTGGTGTATGCAGATTATTGCAACTTTTACCGTAAGTATTATTGCTTATAAGTTTATATTTTAGAAAGCAGAGGCATTTCTTATCCCCGTGCTACAAGAATCTTTTATGATTCTCTTATAATACCTAAAGATTATGAAGAATATGATGTTTTGGACCTAAAGGACCTTGGAGAATGGCAAAGTAACTGTTTTAGTCGTAAGTTTTTTTGTATTTAAAACAAACTTAACAGATTTTCGTATCTTTATTATTTTATCAATTTCAGTTAGTAGAACAGTTAATGGAGCTACTTATCGCAATGTATCGTCTGCTTCTGGACCTTCTCCTTTTCCTGTTATCGACGCTTTCATCAAGAATATACTGATTCAATACTGTCCAAAAATTCAAATCAGCAAATGGGAGTTACTTTACTTTGAAGAGTATAACTCCAGAAGGCTGCAACTCTATTTTGCCAACTGTAGATATTGTTTCCACATCAAAAGAGAACACAAAAGTCAGAATATTACGTGGATTGTATACCTTGATCAGTTATGGGCTCATCAAAAGTGTTTTGATGAGGACTGCAGGTGGTTTAGTTTTCCCAGATATCTATTTCCGGATTCAGTTAAGAGAACATTGACATCAAACGTTGTTGGTAAGCCGTTTCAAGCTAATGCTGAATACTGTGGTCGAGTCTAGGCTAACGGAGAGATAAATGAGATATGAAAAAGTTGTAAATAATTAAAGTTTTGTAATTCTAGATTCTGTCTTCGAAACTTACAACTATAAAAAGCTGTCTCTAAGTCAAGAAGCTAGGACTGGATGTAACACTGGATATATCCCCAGTCAATCTCAGCCATGGTGTAATTTGTGATAACGTTAACCAAAAGACGGCAGTGATCAATAAACTCACATTTTTTCATCTTTAAATTTATCTTTTAACTTTTTTCAGTGTTACTAATGTTAATATATGTAAGCTTTAACACCCATTTATTAGTTTTCATGTCTGTGTGGATCTTATTTTGTTTATAATTTATTACGTAATTAATAAATTATTGTTTTTTGTGAAAAAAATGACTCTTACAGAACCCCGCCCCTTAATATTTCAAGAAAATATTTTCAAACACAAAACTTTTTAGAATAAAAGTTAACTAAAAAAAAGCCTTTGAAAAATCCGCAAATGTCCAAAAACCGCATTTGTCCTAGCGCCATCCTTTTCCACTCGACTCCACCTCACCTTTTTCTGCCCCACCCCACCCTAGCTTTCCGCGACTTACTGTACTCCACCATAATCTGCTCCACACTACTCCGCCTCAAATTTCTCTACTTCACCTTACTATACCCCACTTGCTCTATTCAATCCTACCTTTCTTTACCCCATCCTACTCTACCTGCCCCACACACCTTACTTTACTCCGCCATACTCTGCGTCCCACTACTCCGCCTCACGTTTCTCTACCTTACCCTACTCTGCCCTTCCTCACCTTACCCCACCCCCTCTCTTTCTTTGCCATACTCTACTCTAACCTACTCTCTCAATCTACGCTATTTACAAAATACGGCAACTGTAACGAGAATTTAGTGCAGTAGTGTTTATTCTTTAAAATAAAAGAACAATCTAATGTGTGCTGAGTCGAGTACTTGTGAATTATTCTTTGCAATTTAGTGTCATCATTTGTGGTTCTTGTTATCTCGTAAGTCGACGTGGCATCGGTATTTATGGGATTTCATTGGCCAAAAATCTTGTTTGTGGAACATATATCCTTCGGCAAGGTATACATCATAGGCTGTTAAGTTGCTCTCGTTTACTTTTGCATCCAAGATATGGTACAACCCATTTTTTTTCCTTTTATAGCGTTTTGTTAGTTTGTCACAATTTAAAGCTTCTAGTACTTCTCGACAATTTTGTTTGTACTTTAATTTAAATCTGTATTTAAGGTATTCGAAATTGTTTAGCGGTTTCATCTAAATAAGAATAATTTGAAATTTAGTACGTTAAAAATGACAAAAAACTGCAAATAAAATGATTAAAAATTACACGTACGTAGTCTTCTCGGTAATTTATTTGATATTGTTTTAGTTTAGTTTTAAGTTCTTCCGAAATATCACAAAGTTTCTTTTTTGTACTGGTAGAAGTTAGTTGATTGTTTTCTTCACTTCTATTTAATTGTACGATTTGAACAAGGTTATTAACGACGTACTAAAAGCGTAAAAAATAGTTTACTCAAATTAGGTCAAAGCTATTTATAGTCCACTAACCAACATAAACACATTAATTGTTGACTACCTTGGATTTCGGTGCGTTGTGGATTATACGGCCTTTCATCGCACCGGTACTCTGATTCAATTTTAAATTGGTCTCCTTGCGCTCGCGTGACTTTTTCCTCTTTTTATTTTTGGTTATCGTGGCGTTCGTGGCTAAAGTTTTGATGAGTTAGTGTGGCTTTTTGCTCCTTGTTACAATCTTACAAAACTGAGCGTTGCAAGTTTAAATACACATTTTTTATAAAGCTCAAACACAGTGGCTACACCAAATTTCAAACCGCTTCGATCTTTTTTAAATTTTAACACTTGAATATATTTGTTACAGTAATCTCACAAATACACATTTTGAAAAAAATGGTTACCGTACTTTGTCATACTGTAGCTTGGACCTCTTTTTTTTATATCTCAAAAACTAACAATATTAAAGCCGTGGGGGTTTAAAATACATGTTTATCTGGCTTAAATAAGCATTTTTCATAATTATAGTCAAATGGTACTATTTCATTTGGTACCATAAAAATTAAAAAAGCGACGCTTTGCTACAGTAATATATTTTAAGGTACCAAAAGAAATGGTACCACTTGAATATAATAATAAAAAATGTTTATTTAAGCCAGATAAACATTTTTTTATACGGCTCTACTATTGCTAGTTTTTGAAGTATAAAAAGGGGGTGCAAGCTACAGTATAACAAAGTACGGTAACCATTTTTTCAAATTGTGTATTTTTGACATTACTGTACTACATATACAGTAGTCAAGGGTTAAAATTTAAAAATGACCGAAGTAGTTTGAAATTCGGTGTAGATTCTTACAAGGGAAGTGTCTCACCTCATTCCGGAGATATGAATTGAAACTAGCTTATTTGAATACAAATTTAACAAAAAAATTAGCTTCCGAATTTTTTCGTTTTGCGATTGAAAACGATTGGGACCGAAAAAGAAAACAAGGGGAACTGATGATTCGTTGTTTCAGTGGTTAGGTGTTGGGTTTAGGGGTGAAAGGATAAGAGTTCAACTCCTGCCAATTCGTTTTGTTTTAACAGCTTCCAAAAATTTTTTTTGTTTTTTGTACTATATAGCAGTGAATAGAATAGTTTTATCATTAATACAAAAAATTAAACTATTTGACAAATTATTAAACTTTAAAATTTTACGTAAGTTCTCAAAAAAAGTTGAGCAACCTATCACCTTGAATAACTGAACCATCAGAAAAAGTAACCTTGTTTTTCGTGCCTTCAGAAAATTTAACAGCTTCGGCGTCATTGTCAGATAGCTGATAATCAGGGAAGAGATGAATGTCATCAGTCTCAAATATTTCAAACCAATCACCATTGATGCGTCTACACAATAAATTCGAAAAATTTCTAAAAAATTTTAAAGTTTAATAATTTGTTAAATTGCATAATTTTTATATTAAAATGATCAAAACTGGTCTATTCAGTGCTATACAGTATAAAAAACAAAAAAAATTTTTTTGGAAGCTGTTACAGCAAAACGACTTGGCAGGGATTGAACCCTTATCCTTTCTCTCCTAAACCCAACACCAAACCACTGAACAACCGAATCATCGGTTCTCCTTGTTTTTTTTCTCGCTCCCAATCGTTTTCAAACGCCAACTTGCCTCAGGAGCTTATTCGGCAGCTCACTTTTTGGCGCTAATTTGTTAAATTTGTATTCAAACAGGCTTTCAAATGAGCCTAGTCTCAATTCGTATCTCCGGAATGAAGCGAGGCACTTCCCTTGTTAGAAAAAACATGTTATAATATACTTACCGTACTTAAAGATCACTGGTATGTACTGAAAATTGTGTTTCCATTCATTTGTATTAGTCTGGTAGTAGTACGAAATGGTTATTTGAGCGTGCAAATGTTCTAGAAAACTTCCCACGTGCTTTACTTCAAGTTCAAAAGTTTTCTGAGCCTCCGAGTTGATGCTGAAGGAATCAATATTGTTTACATGTATTATTGAAGGTTCGTTTGATTCCAACATCATGTTAATTGTGTTGGCAGTTTGGTTCTTGACGGTGAACTCAGCTATAGTACAATCAGTACAAGGTAGTATTATGACTATCGGGTTGGGAGAAACTACCAAATTTGGCTGAAATGTTGTTTATTAGTATAAAGGCGCTGCTGGTTTATTTTGGAATATTTTATTTGGCCGGGCAGGCACTTTTGGTCTTTCATAGGGCAGAAAGTATTTTGAAAAAAATACAACGCAACTTAATTCAGCCGGAGGCCAAAGTTAGTCCAAACTATTTGAATGCGCTATTAAAACAGATTTTTTATAAGAGTCGAGCGACCCTGTGTAAATCAAAAAAAATTTTTTTTTAAACTTGCGTTAATGACTTGTCTAACAGTGCTAATTAACATGCACTAAATTTTTTTTCCAAAATTACCGTAATCCGTCATACTGTAGCTTGACCTCGAATTTCGTATCTCAGGAATGAATTGAGCTGGAGACATGGGGTATTTTTTTAAATTTTTATTTTTAAACATATTGTTATATAAACTAAAAATTTTTAATTAAAAAATGTAAAATTTAGTATTAACTTGTTTACAAATGTATATAATAAAGTTTTAAAACCATACTTTTAATTTTAAAAAATTTTTAAAATTTTTTGGAAAAAATGAAAATTTTCAAATGAAATTTTACCTTAGGCAGTTACACCCGATTTTGACGATTTTAGGTGCGTTGGGACCGCAAAAGACTGCAGTTTAATAATTAAAAATAAAACTGGGTTAAATAAATGCAATTTTTTTCGAAAATTTCGGATTACTGTAATTTTGCACAAAAAACCAAATTTTAAAAATACTTGCAGATGTTTTCGAAACTCGGTGTAAATTACAAATATTCAGTATTTCGCACAGGCTACATTATGGTGAAGGCCCCGTGTCTCTAGCTCACTTGATTCCTGAAGATGTTTGAGGTCAAACTACTGTATGACGGGTTACGGTAATCTTAAAGAAAAAAATTTAGTGCATGTTAATTAGCACTGTTAGACAAGTCATTATTGCAAGATAAAACAAAAAAGTTTTTTTATGTACGCTGGGTAGTCTGAGCTGGCTTGAGTCTTACAAAAAACGTGTTTTAAAAGAAGAAAAATACTAAAGACTTCTTTACCGCCATATTTGTGGTGTTACTAGTCGAAGTAGTCGGTGTAGTAGGAGCTGTAGGCGTTGTCGGAGTTTTTTGTGTCGTCCCAGTTGTAGATTACAGCCGAGGTCCTAGTTCCGAATGTTTGGAATGCGAGTTTGTTTCAAAAAAATTAAAAGAGAATAAAAATTTCAAAATTCAACTTTTTGTGAAGGTTGGTGCGAAAATCTTCATAAATTTCTTTTATTGGAAGATCATGTAAATGTAATATAATTAACAATAAAGGGGTCGATTTACTGGATCTTGTATCCTAGTAAAGATACAAGGGCAATGGGGGAGGTTAACTGGGGTTTCTAGAATAAGTACCTAATATACGAGCGAAATATACAATACAAAAATCGGCGCTGATGCTAAAATAGGATCCAAAGGAAAGGTCTGGGATTGATATCAAAACTGAGGACGTCCCGGATGTGTCGAGATGCCGGGTTTATATACTAATAGGTAGTCGGGGACATTGGGATTCCCGGGCGGTGATTGGCTTCTGAAACAACATGGATATCAGGGGACAACGAGATAACTCCTCTCATAGTTGTTTAGCATTTGACTTCTTCTTGAAATCTTGCTTAACTAATATTAATTATGCGCCACTGACGTAACTGTACAGAATGCGGAATACCATGGTTCATCTCAACATGAAAAAATATAGTTTGAAATTATAAAGATAAGTTCATGAAAGATTAAATTGACTAATATTTACACTAGAATGATAAAAACTGTTAACATTTTGTAGATGTACTCTCATTTCTGGTACGATGCTCCTGCTTCACGACTAGCCAACTACTATTCGAAACAGGTACCTGTCTACATGTACTCGTTTGATCACGTTAGCGAGAACTTTTTGACCGACAGTAAGTTTAAGAATAGTTTTTGTTGATAATATGAATGATAATATGAAAGGAGCTTTTCATGGTGTAGATGAAGTGTTTCTGTTCGAGAAGGAGCCAAGGCTTCTGGAGACAAGGAAAGATAGGAATTGGCAGTTGGACAAGAGAGTTACCGAGATCTTTGCTGAACTTATCAACTTTTTGAAATATGAGTAAGTTTAAGATTAGTGATGTTATTTTAGGTGAAAAAATTATCTTTTCTTAGCTTTTCTAATTTAGATAATACTCTAATTTTAGTGTCCCAACGCCAGAAAACAGTGGAATGAACTTTAACTTTACGGAAATGACCGAGAAACTGGACTTCTTTTCGATCACCGACACTCCAGAAATGAATACTGGCTTCAGATGGCAAGATCACGTCTTCTGGAACTGGTACGCTCGAGATCTTGATGCTCTGGATGTTGGGAATTTTCAGAAGATATCACAGTTCAACAAACACTTAGGGGACTATCAGGTGTTGATTTAGACTTATGGGTTGATAAGTTGATTTTTTTTGTAAAATACGGATGAAAATATGTATTACATAGTAATCATTTTGATTCATTGGTTTTATATCCGGGCACATTTTTGTATTTTAGCTTTGCTTAACAAACATTTCTCTCAAATGTCCAGATATCAGGTCATAATGACATCTTTTTCTATTCTTTATGACTTGTTTATGAAATTATTTTGTAAATTCTTAAAATTTAAACATCTCTAACGCAAAAATTTTTTTAATTATTTGTATTTAAAGTTGAAATTTTTAATTTTTTATATTTTACTGTCATGATGACACTATCTTTGAAGTCATTATGATTTTTCTCAACTGTTAAGACTACCAACTCGTCTTTCTTTTTCTAAACTTTGTATAACTACTCTGTTTTATTATACTATTTTGTAACCATTATCTACTGTAACATCGAGTATGTTGTTATACGACGACCAAAATCACACCCCTCTTGGAATGATTAATCTTTTTAAGAATTTTACTGTTATTATGAAACTATTTTTAAAGACGTTATGAATTTTTTTTACACGTATCTTGACGAAAATTAACATTCTTAACACTATTAAAACTTGAATTTTGACCTGAATCAGACATGTCTTGTTGAGGATAATCCAGCGCAACACTGTAAAGCGCTTCGATAATAGCCTGGACATCTGTCGTTGACTTCTGATTAAAAATAACCCGAATTCAGGCCATTTCACATAAGGTTCTAGAGAAAGAACCCAGGATGTTATTTACCATAAAACTAGAAATTGTAGTCTTGTAATACGACAACTGAGAGCTAATTGATACCAAATTATTAGCATATTCTCTGATTGAATCAGCTTTGCTCTTTGGTGGTGATAAAATATTCAATTTTTTCATCAAAGGCGATATTATAGTAGATGAATTATGGTGAGCATGTAAACATCTAATAACACTATCATACTCAGAGATTGTCAATCTTCTGTTCACAACTAAACTGTAGGCAGTTCCATCCTTCAATGCTGCTTGAAGTCTGACCTATTTTTCAGTGATAGGGCATCAATATTGTGCACTCTGACTTCAAAATAGTCCCAAAAAAGCAGGAAAAATCTTCTGCCAAACCAGAAAATGTCTTGATCTCGTCGATCCTTGGCAAAGAATTATTACCACAACCCACACGAATAACTTGAGGTGGTGGAAGATACATCGGATTATGTTATGGCAAAACATTTATGTGATTTTGCTGGCCAAACATAGGATTTTGATTAAAATATTGAGGGACATTTTGTTTTAATATATTGTCCGTGAGAAGCAAATCCGTGTTGTAGAGACATGGCGTCTTCACTATCGTGTAGTACGACCACAATACTGTATTTCTTATGTTAGTTCTGTTAACATTTCTCCAAACCACACCATTAACAAGCACTTTGTCTTAAATACAAGCACGGTTCAACCAATTTTAACTCAATTTATACTACTATCGTGCCTCACGTACTGCAGGTAGTGAGTGCTATATCAGGTTTGACTGTAAATACTTTTTGGAGTTTTCTGTTACCATTTCCTTGAACCAAAGCAATAACAAGCACTTTATCTTCTAAAATACAAGCACTGTTTAACCTATTGTAACTGAATTTATACTATCGTGCCTTACGTACTGCAGGTAGTAGGTGCTATATTTTCTGTTACCATTTCCTTAAACCAAAGCAATAACAAGCACTTTATCTTCTAAAATACACTCATAGTTTAACCAATTGTAACTGAATTTATACTATCGTGCCTTACGTACTGCAGGTGGTGAGTGCCATATCAGGTTTGACTGTACATACTTTTTGGAGTTTTCTGTTACCATTTCCCTAAACCACACTATTAACAAGCACTTTATCTTCTAAAATAGAAGCATAGTTTAATCAATTGTAACTGATATTATACTATCGTGCCTTACGTACTGCAGGTGGTGAGTGCTATATCAGGTTTGACTGTACATACTTTTTGGAGTTTTCTGTTACCATTTCCCTAAACCACACTATTAACAAGCACTTTATCTTCTAAAATACACTCATAGTTTAATCAATTGTAACTGATATTATACTATCGTGCCTTACGTACTGCAGGTGGTGAGTGCTATATCAGGTTTGACTGTAAATACTTTTTGGAGTTTTCTGTTACCATTTCCTTGAACCAAAGCAATAACAAGCACTTTATCTTCTAAAATACACTCATAGTTTAACCAATTGTAACTGATATTATACTATCGTGCCTTACGTACTGCAGGTAGTGAGTGCTATATCAAGTTTGACTGTAAATACTTTTTCGTGTTTTCTGTTACCATTTTTCTAAACCACACTATTAACAAGCACTTTATCTTCTAAAATACACTCATAGTTTAATCAATTGTAACTGAGTTTATACTATCGTGCCTTACGTACTGCAGGTAGTGAGTGCTATATCAGGTTTGACTGTACATACTTTTTCGTGTTTTCTGTTACCATTTCCCTAAACCACACTATTAACAAGCACTTTATCTTCTAAAATAGAAGCATAGTTTAATCAATTGTAACTGATATTATACTATCGTGCCTTACGTACTGCAGGTGGTGAGTGCTATATCAGGTTTGACTGTAAATACTTTTTGGAGTTTTCTGCTACCATTTCCTTGAACCAAAGCAATAACAAGCACTTTATCTTCTAAAATACACTCATAGTTTAATCAATTGTAACTGAGTTTATACTATCGTGCCTTACGTACTGCAGGTAGTGAGTGCTATATCAGGTTTGACTGTAAATACTTTTTCTAGTTTTCTGTTACCATTTCCCTAAACCACACTATTAACGAGCACTTTATCTTCTAAAATAGAAGCATAGTTTAACCAATTGTAACTGAGTTTGTACTATCGTGCCTCACGTACTGCAGGTAGTGAGTGCTATATCAGGTTTGACTGTACATACTTTTTCGTGTTTTCTGTTACCATTTCCCTAAACCACACTATTAACAAGCACTTTATCTTCTAAAATACACTCATAGTTTAACCAATTGTAACTGAGTTTATACTATCGTGCCTTACGTACTGCAGGTAGTGAGTGCTATATCAGGTTTGACTGTAAATACTTTTTGGAGTTTTCTGTTAACATTTCCCTAAACCACACTATTAACAAGCACTTTATCTTCTAAAATAGAAGCATAGTTTAATCAATTGTAACTGATATTATACTATCGTGCCTTACGTACTGCAGGTAGTGAGTGCTATATCAGGTTTGACTGTAAATACTTTTTCGTGTTTTCTGTTACCATTTCCCTAAACCACGCTATTAACAAGCACTTTATCTTCTAAAATACACTCATAGTTTAACCAATTGTAACTGAGTTTATACTATCGTGCCTTACGTACTGCAGGTAGTGAGTGCTATATCAAGTTTGACTGTAAATACTTTTTGAAGTTTTCTGTTACCATTTCCCTTGAAACCAATGCAACAACAAGCACTTTATCTTCTAAAATACAAGCACTGTTTAACCTATTGTAACTCAATTTATACTATCGTGCCTTACGTACTGCAGGTGGTGAGTGCCATATCAGGTTTGACTGTACATACTTTTTGGAGTTTTCTGTTACTATTTCCCTAAACCACACTATTAACAAGCACTTTATCTTCTAAAATACACTCATAGTTTAACCAATTGTAACTGAGTTTATACTATCGTGCCTTACGTACTGCAGGTAGTGAGTGCTATATCAGGTTTGACTGTACATACTTTTTGGAGTTTTCTGTTAACATTTCCCTAAACCACACTATTAACAAGCACTTTATCTTCTAAAATACAAGCACTGTTTAACCTATTGTAACTCAATTTATACTATCGTGCCTTACGTACTGCAGGTGGTGAGTGCTATATCAGGTTTGACTGTAAATACTTTTTGAAGTTTTCTGTTACCATTTCCCTAAACCACACTATTAACAAGCACTTTATCTTCTAAAATACACTCATAGTTTAACCAATTGTAACTGAGTTTATACTATCGTGCCTTACGTACTGCAGGTAGTGAGTGCTATATCAAGTTTGACTGTACGTACTTTTTGGAGTTTTCTGTTAACATTTCTTTAAACCACACTATTAACAAGCACTTTATCTTCTAAAATAGAAGCATAGTTTAATCAATTGTAACTGATATTATACTATCGTGCCTTACGTACTGCAGGTAGTGAGTGCTATATCAAGTTTGACTGTACGTACTTTTTGGAGTTTTCTGTTAACATTTCTTTAAACCACACTATTAACAAGCACTTTATCTTCTAAAATAGAAGCATAGTTTAATCAATTGTAACTGATATTATACTATCGTGCCTTACGTACTGCAGGTGGTGAGTGCTATATCAGGTTTGACTGTACATACTTTTTGGAGTTTTCTGTTACCATTTCCCTAAACCACACTATTAACAAGCACTTTATCTTCTAAAATACACTCATAGTTTAATCAATTGTAACTGATATTATACTATCGTGCCTTACGTACTGCAGGTGGTGAGTGCTATATCAGGTTTGACTGTACATACTTTTTGGAGTTTTCTGTTACCATTTCCCTAAACCACACTATTAACAAGCACTTTATCTTCTAAAATACACTCATAGTTTAATCAATTGTAACTGATATTATACTATCGTGCCTTACGTACTGCAGGTGGTGAGTGCTATATCAGGTTTGACTGTAAATACTTTTTGGAGTTTTCTGTTACCATTTCCTTGAAACCAAAGCTAATAACAAGCACTTTATCTTCTAAAATACACTCATAGTTTAACCAATTGTAACTGAGTTTATACTATCGTGCCTTACGTACTGCAGGTAGTGAGTGCTATATCAAGTTTGACTGTAAATACTTTTTCGTGTTTTCTGTTACCATTTTTCTAAACCACACTATTAACAAGCACTTTATCTTCTAAAATACACTCATAGTTTAATCAATTGTAACTGAGTTTATACTATCGTGCCTTACGTACTGCAGGTAGTGAGTGCTATATCAGGTTTGACTGTAAATACTTTTTCTAGTTTTCTGTTACCATTTCCCTAAACCACACTATTAACGAGCACTTTATCTTCTAAAATACACTCATAGTTTAATCAATTGTAACTGAGTTTATACTATCGTGCCTTACGTACTGCAGGTAGTGAGTGCTATATCAAGTTTGACTGTAAATACTTTTTCGTGTTTTCTGTTACCATTTTTCTAAACCACACTATTAACAAGCACTTTATCTTCTAAAATACACTCATAGTTTAACCAATTGTAACTGAGTTTATACTATCGTGCCTTACGTACTGCAGGTAGTGAGTGCTATATCAAGTTTGACTGTAAATACTTTTTCGTGTTTTCTGTTACCATTTTCTCTAAACCACACTATTAACAAGCACTTTATCTTCTAAAATACACTCATAGTTTAACCAATTGTAACTGAGTTTGTACTATCGTGCCTCACGTACTGCAGGTAGTGAGTGCTATATCAGGTTTGACTGTACATACTTTTTGGAGTTTTCTGTTACCATTTCCCTAAACCACAGTATTAACAAGCACTTTATCTTCTAAAATACACTCATAGTTTAATCAATTGTAACTGAATTTATACTATCGTGCCTTACGTACTGCAGGTAGTGAGTGCTATATCAGGTTTGACTGTACATACTTTTTGGAGTTTTCTGTTAACATTTCCCTAAACCACAGTATTAACAAGCACTTTATCTTCTAAAATACACTCATAGTTTAATCAATTGTAACTGAATTTATACTATCGTGCCTTACGTACTGCAGGTAGTGAGTGCTATATCAGGTTTGACTGTACATACTTTTTGGAGTTTTCTGTTAACATTTCCCTAAACCACAGTATTAACAAGCACTTTATCTTCTAAAATACACTCATAGTTTAATCAATTGTAACTGAATTTATACTATCGTGCCTTACGTACTGCAGGTAGTGAGTGCTATATCAGGTTTGACTGTACATACTTTTTCGTGTTTTCTGTTACCATTTCCCTAAACCACACTATTAACAAGCACTTTATCTTCTAAAATAGAAGCATAGTTTAATCAATTGTAACTGAGTATTATACTATCGTGCCTTACGTACTGCAGGTGGTGAGTGCTATATCAGGTTTGACTGTAAATACTTTTTGGAGTTTTCTGTTACCATTTCCTTGAACCAAAGCAATAACAAGCACTTTATCTTCTAAAATACACTCATAGTTTAATCAATTGTAACTGAGTTTATACTATCGTGCCTTACGTACTGCAGGTAGTGAGTGCTATATCAGGTTTGACTGTACATACTTTTTGGAGTTTTCTGTTAACATTTCCCTAAACCACACTATTAACAAGCACTTTATCTTCTAAAATACACTCATAGTTTAACCAATTGTAACTGGATTTATACTATCGTGCCTTACGTACTGCAGGTAGTGAGTGCTATATCAGGTTTGACTGTACATACTTTTTCGTGTTTTCTGTTACCATTTCCCTAAACCACACTATTAACAAGCACTTTATCTTCTAAAATAGAAGCATAGTTTAATCAATTGTAACTGATATTATACTATCGTGCCTTACGTACTGCAGGTGGTGAGTGCTATATCAGGTTTGACTGTAAATACTTTTTGGAGTTTTCTGTTACCATTTCCTTGAAACCAAACTAATAACAAGCACTTTATCTTCTAAAATACACTCATAGTTTAATCAATTGTAACTGAGATTTATACTATCGTGCCTTACGTACTGCAGGTAGTGAGTGCTATATCAGGTTTGACTGTAAATACTTTTTCTAGTTTTCTGTTACCATTTCCCTAAACCACACTATTAACAAGCACTTTATCTTCTAAAATACACTCATAGTTTAACCAATTGTAACTGGATTTATACTATCGTGCCTTACGTACTGCAGGTAGTGAGTGCTATATCAGGTTTGACTGTAAATACTTTTTCTAGTTTTCTGTTACCATTTCCCTTAACCACACTATTAACAAGCACTTTATCTTCTAAAATACACTCATAGTTTAATCAATTGTAACTGAGTTTATACTATCGTGCCTTACGTACTGCAGGTAGTGAGTGCTATATCAGGTTTGACTGTACATACTTTTTGGAGTTTTCTGTTAACATTTCCCTAAACCACACTATTAACAAGCACTTTATCTTCTAAAATAGAAGCATAGTTTAATCAATTGTAACTGATATTATACTATCGTGCCTTACGTACTGCAGGTAGTGAGTGCTATATCAGGTTTGACTGTACATACTTTTTCGTGTTTTCTGTTACCATTTCCCTAAACCACACTATTAACAAGCACTTTATCTTCTAAAATACACTCATAGTTTAACCAATTGTAACTGAGTTTATACTATCGTGCCTTACGTACTGCAGGTAGTGAGTGCTATATCAGGTTTGACTGTAAATACTTTTTTCGTAGTTTTCTGTTACCATTTCCCTAAACCACACTATTAACAAGCACTTTATCTTCTAAAATACACGCATAGTTTAACCAATTGTAACTGAGTTTATACTATCGTGCCTTACGTACTGCAGGTAGTGAGTGCTATATCAGGTTTGACTGTACATACTTTTTGGAGTTTTCTGTTACCATTTCCCTAAACCACAGTATTAACAAGCACTTTATCTTCTAAAATACACTCATAGTTTAATCAATTGTAACTGAATTTATACTATCGTGCCTTACGTACTGCAGGTAGTGAGTGCTATATCAGGTTTGACTGTACATACTTTTTGGAGTTTTCTGTTACCATTTCCCTAAACCACACTATTAACAAGCACTTTATCTTCTAAAATAGAAGCATAGTTTAATCAATTGTAACTGAGTTTATACTATCGTGCCTTACGTACTGCAGGTAGTGAGTGCTATATCAGGTTTGACTGTAAATACTTTTTGGAGTTTTCTGTTACCATTTCCTTGAAACCAAAGCAATTAACAAGCACTTTATCTTCTAAAATACACTCATAGTTTAATCAATTGTAACTGAGTTTATACTATCGTGCCTTACGTACTGCAGGTAGTGAGTGCTATATCAGGTTTGACTGTAAATACTTTTTTTCGTAGTTTTCTGTTACCATTTCCCTAAACCACACTATTAACAAGCACTTTATCTTCTAAAATACACTCATAGTTTAACCAATTGTAACTGGATTTATACTATCGTGCCTTACGTACTGCAGGTAGTGAGTGCTATATCAGGTTTGACTGTACATACTTTTTGGAGTTTTCTGTTACCATTTCCCTTAAACCACACTATTAACAAGCACTTTATCTTCTAAAATACACTCATAGTTTAATCAATTGTAACTGAGTTTATACTATCGTGCCTTACGTACTGCAGGTAGTGAGTGCTATATCAGGTTTGACTGTAAATACTTTTTCTAGTTTTCTGTTACCATTTCCCTAAACCACACTATTAACAAGCACTTTATCTTCTAAAATAGAAGCATAGTTTAACCAATTGTAACTGAGTTTATACTATCGTGCCTTACGTACTGCAGGTAGTGAGTGCTATATCAGGTTTGACTGTACATACTTTTTGGAGTTTTCTGTTACCATTTCCCTAAACCACACTATTAACAAGCACTTTATCTTCTAAAATACACTCATAGTTTAATCAATTGTAACTGAATTTATACTATCGTGCCTTACGTACTGCAGGTAGTGAGTGCTATATCAGGTTTGACTGTACATACTTTTTGGAGTTTTCTGTTACCATTTCCCTAAACCACACTATTAACAAGCACTTTATCTTCTAAAATACACTCATAGTTTAACCAATTGTAACTGAGATTTATACTATCGTGCCTTACGTACTGCAGGTAGTGAGTGCTATATCAGGTTTGACTGTACATACTTTTTCGTGTTTTCTGTTACCATTTCCCTAAACCACACTATTAACAAGCACTTTATCTTCTAAAATAGAAGCATAGTTTAATCAATTGTAACTGATATTATACTATCGTGCCTTACGTACTGCAGGTGGTGAGTGCTATATCAGGTTTGACTGTAAATACTTTTTGGAGTTTTCTGTTACCATTTCCTTGAAACCACACAATTAACAAGCACTTTATCTTCTAAAATACACTCATAGTTTAATCAATTGTAACTGAGTTTATACTATCGTGCCTTACGTACTGCAGGTAGTGAGTGCTATATCAGGTTTGACTGTAAATACTTTTTCGAGTTTTCTGTTACCATTTCCCTAAACCACACTATTAACAAGCACTTTATCTTCTAAAATACACTCATAGTTTAACCAATTGTAACTGGATTTATACTATCGTGCCTTACGTACTGCAGGTAGTGAGTGCTATATCAGGTTTGACTGTACATACTTTTTGGAGTTTTCTGTTACCATTTCCCTAAACCACACTATTAACAAGCACTTTATCTTCTAAAATAGAAGCATAGTTTAATCAATTGTAACTGAGTTTATACTATCGTGCCTTACGTACTGCAGGTAGTGAGTGCTATATCAAGTTTGACTGTAAATACTTTTTCGTGTTTTCTGTTACCATTTCCCTAAACCACACTATTAACAAGCACTTTATCTTCTAAAATACACTCATAGTTTAATCAATTGTAACTGAGTTTATACTATCGTGCCTTACGTACTGCAGGTAGTGAGTGCTATATCAGGTTTGACTGTACATACTTTTTCGTGTTTTCTGTTACCATTTCCCTAAACCACACTATTAACAAGCACTTTATCTTCTAAAATACACTCATAGTTTAACCAATTGTAACTGAGATTTATACTATCGTGCCTTACGTACTGCAGGTAGTGAGTGCTATATCAGGTTTGACTGTACGTACTTTTTGGACTTTTCTGTTACCATTTCCCTAAACCACACTATTAACAAGCACTTTATCTTCTAAAATACACTCATAGTTTAACCAATTGTAACTGAATTTATACTATCGTGCCTTACGTACTGCAGGTAGTGAGTGCTATATCAGGTTTGACTGTAAATACTTTTTGGAGTTTTCTGTTACCATTTCCCTAAACCACACTATTAACAAGCACTTTATCTTCTAAAATACACTCATAGTTTAACCAATTGTAACTGAATTTATACTATCGTGCCTTACGTACTGCAGGTAGTGAGTGCTATATCAGGTTTGACTGTAAATACTTTTTCGTGTTTTCTGTTACCATTTCCCTAAACCACACTATTAACAAGCACTTTATCTTCTAAAATAGAAGCATAGTTTAATCAATTGTAACTGAGTATTATACTATCGTGCCTTACGTACTGCAGGTAGTGAGTGCTATATCAGGTTTGACTGTAAATACTTTTTGGAGTTTTCTGTTACCATTTCCTTGAAACCAAACTAATAACAAGCACTTTATCTTCTAAAATACACTCATAGTTTAATCAATTGTAACTGAGTTTATACTATCGTGCCTTACGTACTGCAGGTAGTGAGTGCTATATCAGGTTTGACTGTAAATACTTTTTCGAGTTTTCTGTTACCATTTCCCTAAACCACACTATTAACAAGCACTTTATCTTCTAAAATACACTCATAGTTTAACCAATTGTAACTGAGTTTATACTATCGTGCCTTACGTACTGCAGGTAGTGAGTGCTATATCAGGTTTGACTGTAAATACTTTTTGGAGTTTTCTGTTACCATTTCCCTAAACCACACTATTAACAAGCACTTTATCTTCTAAAATAGAAGCATAGTTTAATCAATTGTAACTGAGTTTATACTATCGTGCCTTACGTACTGCAGGTAGTGAGTGCTATATCAAGTTTGACTGTAAATACTTTTTCGTGTTTTTCTGTTACCATTTCCCTAAACCACACTATTAACAAGCACTTTATCTTCTAAAATACACTCATAGTTTAATCAATTGTAACTGAGTTTATACTATCGTGCCTTACGTACTGCAGGTAGTGAGTGCTATATCAGGTTTGACTGTAAATACTTTTTCGTGTTTTCTGTTACCATTTCCCTAAACCACACTATTAACAAGCACTTTATCTTCTAAAATACACTCATAGTTTAACCAATTGTAACTGAGATTTATACTATCGTGCCTTACGTACTGCAGGTAGTGAGTGCCATATCAGGTTTGACTGTAAATACTTTTTGGAGTTTTCTGTTACCATTTCCCTAAACCACACTATTAACAAGCACTTTATCTTCTAAAATACACTCATAGTTTAACCAATTGTAACTGAATTTATACTATCGTGCCTTACGTACTGCAGGTAGTGAGTGCTATATCAGGTTTGACTGTACATACTTTTTGGAGTTTTCTGTTACCATTTCCCTAAACCACACTATTAACAAGCACTTTATCTTCTAAAATACACTCATAGTTTAATCAATTGTAACTGAGTTTATACTATCGTGCCTTACGTACTGCAGGTAGTGAGTGCTATATCAGGTTTGACTGTAAATACTTTTTTTCGTAGTTTTCTGTTACCATTTCCCTAAACCACACTATTAACAAGCACTTTATCTTCTAAAATAGAAGCATAGTTTAATCAATTGTAACTGAGTTTATACTATCGTGCCTTACGTACTGCAGGTAGTGAGTGCTATATCAAGTTTGACTGTAAATACTTTTTCGTGTTTTCTGTTACCATTTCCCTAAACCACACTATTAACAAGCACTTTATCTTCTAAAATACACTCATAGTTTAATCAATTGTAACTGAGTTTATACTATCGTGCCTTACGTACTGCAGGTAGTGAGTGCTATATCAAGTTTGACTGTAAATACTTTTTTCGAGTTTTCTGTTACCATTTCCCTTAAACCACACTATTAACAAGCACTTTATCTTCTAAAATACACTCATAGTTTAATCAATTGTAACTGAGTTTATACTATCGTGCCTTACGTACTGCAGGTAGTGAGTGCTATATCAGGTTTGACTGTAAATACTTTTTCGTGTTTTCTGTTACCATTTCCCTAAACCACACTATTAACAAGCACTTTATCTTCTAAAATACACTCATAGTTTAACCAATTGTAACTGAATTTATACTATCGTGCCTTACGTACTGCAGGTAGTGAGTGCTATATCAGGTTTGACTGTAAATACTTTTTGGAGTTTTCTGTTACCATTTCCCTAAACCACACTATTAACAAGCACTTTATCTTCTAAAATACACTCATAGTTTAATCAATTGTAACTGAGTTTATACTATCGTGCCTTACGTACTGCAGGTAGTGAGTGCTATATCAAGTTTGACTGTAAATACTTTTTTCGAGTTTTCTGTTACCATTTCCCTAAACCACACTATTAACAAGCACTTTATCTTCTAAAATACACTCATAGTTTAATCAATTGTAACTGAGTTTATACTATCGTGCCTTACGTACTGCAGGTAGTGAGTGCCATATCAGGTTTGACTGTAAATACTTTTTGGAGTTTTCTGTTACCATTTCCCTAAACCACACTATTAACAAGCACTTTATCTTCTAAAATACACTCATAGTTTAATCAATTGTAACTGAGTTTATACTATCGTGCCTTACGTACTGCAGGTAGTGAGTGCTATATCAGGTTTGACTGTAAATACTTTTTCGAGTTTTCTGTTACCATTTCCCTAAACCACACTATTAACAAGCACTTTATCTTCTAAAATACACTCATAGTTTAATCAATTGTAACTGAGTTTATACTATCGTGCCTTACGTACTGCAGGTAGTGAGTGCTATATCAAGTTTGACTGTAAATACTTTTTCGTGTTTTCTGTTACCATTTCCCTAAACCACACTATTAACAAGCACTTTATCTTCTAAAATACACTCATAGTTTAATCAATTGTAACTGAGTTTATACTATCGTGCCTTACGTACTGCAGGTAGTGAGTGCTATATCAGGTTTGACTGTAAATACTTTTTCGAGTTTTCTGTTACCATTTCCCTAAACCACACTATTAACAAGCACTTTATCTTCTAAAATACACTCATAGTTTAATCAATTGTAACTGAGTTTATACTATCGTGCCTTACGTACTGCAGGTAGTGAGTGCCATATCAGGTTTGACTGTAAATACTTTTTCGAGTTTTCTGTTACCATTTCCCTAAACCACACTATTAACAAGCACTTTATCTTCTAAAATACACTCATAGTTTAATCAATTGTAACTGAGTTTATACTATCGTGCCTTACGTACTGCAGGTAGTGAGTGCCATATCAGGTTTGACTGTAAATACTTTTTGGAGTTTTCTGTTACCATTTCCCTAAACCACACTATTAACAAGCACTTTATCTTCTAAAATACACTCATAGTTTAATCAATTGTAACTGAGTTTATACTATCGTGCCTTACGTACTGCAGGTAGTGAGTGCTATATCAAGTTTGACTGTAAATACTTTTTCGAGTTTTCCGTTACCATTTCCTTAAACCAAACAATTAACAAGCACTTTATCTTCTAAAATACACTCATAGTTTAATCAATTGTAACTGAGTTTATACTATCGTGCCTTACGTACTGCAGGTAGTGAGTGCCATATCAGGTTTGACTGTAAATACTTTTTCGAGTTTTCTGTTACCATTTCCCTAAACCACACTATTAACAAGCACTTTATCTTCTAAAATACACTCATAGTTTAATCAATTGTAACTGAGTTTATACTATCGTGCCTTACGTACTGCAGGTAGTGAGTGCTATATCAAGTTTGACTGTAAATACTTTTTCGAGTTTTCTGTTACCATTTCCCTAAACCACACTATTAACAAGCACTTTATCTTCTAAAATACACTCATAGTTTAATCAATTGTAACTGAGTTTATACTATCGTGCCTTACGTACTGCAGGTAGTGAGTGCTATATCAGGTTTGACTGTAAATACTTTTTGGAGTTTTCTGTTACCATTTCCCTAAACCACACTATTAACAAGCACTTTATCTTCTAAAATACACTCATAGTTTAATCAATTGTAACTGAGTTTATACTATCGTGCCTTACGTACTGCAGGTAGTGAGTGCCATATCAGGTTTGACTGTAAATACTTTTTGGAGTTTTCTGTTACCATTTCCCTAAACCACACTATTAACAAGCACTTTATCTTCTAAAATACACTCATAGTTTAATCAATTGTAACTGAGTTTATACTATCGTGCCTTACGTACTGCAGGTAGTGAGTGCTATATCAGGTTTGACTGTAAATACTTTTTCGTGTTTTCTGTTACCATTTCCCTAAACCACACTATTAACAAGCACTTTATCTTCTAAAATACACTCATAGTTTAATCAATTGTAACTGAGTTTATACTATCGTGCCTTACGTACTGCAGGTAGTGAGTGCCATATCAGGTTTGACTGTAAATACTTTTTGGAGTTTTCTGTTACCATTTCCCTTAAACCACACTATTAACAAGCACTTTATCTTCTAAAATACACTCATAGTTTAATCAATTGTAACTGAGTTTATACTATCGTGCCTTACGTACTGCAGGTAGTGAGTGCTATATCAGGTTTGACTGTAAATACTTTTTCGAGTTTTCTGTTACCATTTCCCTAAACCACACTATTAACAAGCACTTTATCTTCTAAAATACACTCATAGTTTAATCAATTGTAACTGAGTTTATACTATCGTGCCTTACGTACTGCAGGTAGTGAGTGCTATATCAAGTTTGACTGTAAATACTTTTTCGAGTTTTCTGTTACCATTTCCCTAAACCACACTATTAACAAGCACTTTATCTTCTAAAATACACTCATAGTTTAATCAATTGTAACTGAGTTTATACTATCGTGCCTTACGTACTGCAGGTAGTGAGTGCTATATCAGGTTTGACTGTAAATACTTTTTCGTGTTTTCTGTTACCATTTCCCTAAACCACACTATTAACAAGCACTTTATCTTCTAAAATACACTCATAGTTTAATCAATTGTAACTGAGTTTATACTATCGTGCCTTACGTACTGCAGGTAGTGAGTGCTATATCAAGTTTGACTGTAAATACTTTTTCGAGTTTTCTGTTACCATTTCCCTTAAACCACACTATTAACAAGCACTTTATCTTCTAAAATACACTCATAGTTTAATCAATTGTAACTGAGTTTATACTATCGTGCCTTACGTACTGCAGGTAGTGAGTGCTATATCAGGTTTGACTGTAAATACTTTTTTCGTAGTTTTCTGTTACCATTTCCCTAAACCACACTATTAACAAGCACTTTATCTTCTAAAATACACTCATAGTTTAATCAATTGTAACTGAATTTATACTATCGTGCCTTACGTACTGCAGGTAGTGAGTGCTATATCAGGTTTGACTGTAAATACTTTTTGGAGTTTTCTGTTACCATTTCCCTAAACCACACTATTAACAAGCACTTTATCTTCTAAAATACACTCATAGTTTAATCAATTGTAACTGAGTTTATACTATCGTGCCTTACGTACTGCAGGTAGTGAGTGCTATATCAGGTTTGACTGTAAATACTTTTTCGTGTTTTCTGTTACCATTTCCCTAAACCACACTATTAACAAGCACTTTATCTTCTAAAATAGAAGCATAGTTTAATCAATTGTAACTGAGTTTATACTATCGTGCCTTACGTACTGCAGGTAGTGAGTGCCATATCAGGTTTGACTGTAAATACTTTTTGGAGTTTTCTGTTACCATTTCCCTAAACCACACTATTAACAAGCACTTTATCTTCTAAAATACACTCATAGTTTAATCAATTGTAACTGAGTTTATACTATCGTGCCTTACGTACTGCAGGTAGTGAGTGCTATATCAGGTTTGACTGTAAATACTTTTTTCGTAGTTTTCTGTTACCATTTCCCTAAACCACACTATTAACAAGCACTTTATCTTCTAAAATACACTCATAGTTTAATCAATTGTAACTGAGTTTATACTATCGTGCCTTACGTACTGCAGGTAGTGAGTGCTATATCAGGTTTGACTGTAAATACTTTTTGGAGTTTTCTGTTACCATTTCCCTAAACCACACTATTAACAAGCACTTTATCTTCTAAAATACACTCATAGTTTAACCAATTGTAACTGAGTTTATACTATCGTGCCTTACGTACTGCAGGTAGTGAGTGCTATATCAGGTTTGACTGTAAATACTTTTTGGAGTTTTCTGTTACCATTTCCCTAAACCACACTATTAACAAGCACTTTATCTTCTAAAATACACTCATAGTTTAACCAATTGTAACTGAGTTTATACTATCGTGCCTTACGTACTGCAGGTAGTGAGTGCTATATCAGGTTTGACTGTAAATACTTTTTCGTGTTTTCTGTTACCATTTCCCTAAACCACACTATTAACAAGCACTTTATCTTCTAAAATAGAAGCATAGTTTAATCAATTGTAACTGAGTTTATACTATCGTGCCTTACGTACTGCAGGTAGTGAGTGCTATATCAGGTTTGACTGTAAATACTTTTTGGAGTTTTCTGTTACCATTTCCTTGAAACCAAAGCAATTAACAAGCACTTTATCTTCTAAAATACACTCATAGTTTAATCAATTGTAACTGAGTTTATACTATCGTGCCTTACGTACTGCAGGTAGTGAGTGCTATATCAGGTTTGACTGTAAATACTTTTTCGAGTTTTCTGTTACCATTTCCCTAAACCACACTATTAACAAGCACTTTATCTTCTAAAATACACTCATAGTTTAATCAATTGTAACTGAGTTTATACTATCGTGCCTTACGTACTGCAGGTAGTGAGTGCTATATCAGGTTTGACTGTAAATACTTTTTCGTGTTTTCTGTTACCATTTCCCTAAACCACACTATTAACAAGCACTTTATCTTCTAAAATACACTCATAGTTTAACCAATTGTAACTGAGTTTATACTATCGTGCCTTACGTACTGCAGGTAGTGAGTGCTATATCAGGTTTGACTGTAAATACTTTTTGGAGTTTTCTGTTACCATTTCCCTAAACCACACTATTAACAAGCACTTTATCTTCTAAAATACACTCATAGTTTAATCAATTGTAACTGAGTTTATACTATCGTGCCTTACGTACTGCAGGTAGTGAGTGCTATATCAGGTTTGACTGTAAATACTTTTTGGAGTTTTCTGTTACCATTTCCCTAAACCACACTATTAACAAGCACTTTATCTTCTAAAATACACTCATAGTTTAATCAATTGTAACTGAGTTTATACTATCGTGCCTTACGTACTGCAGGTAGTGAGTGCTATATCAGGTTTGACTGTACATACTTTTTGGAGTTTTCTGTTACCATTTCCCTAAACCACACTATTAACAAGCACTTTATCTTCTAAAATACACTCATAGTTTAATCAATTGTAACTGAGTTTATACTATCGTGCCTTACGTACTGCAGGTAGTGAGTGCCATATCAGGTTTGACTGTAAATACTTTTTGGAGTTTTCTGTTACCATTTCCCTAAACCACACTATTAACAAGCACTTTATCTTCTAAAATACACTCATAGTTTAATCAATTGTAACTGAGTTTATACTATCGTGCCTTACGTACTGCAGGTAGTGAGTGCTATATCAGGTTTGACTGTAAATACTTTTTCGAGTTTTCTGTTACCATTTCCCTAAACCACACTATTAACAAGCACTTTATCTTCTAAAATAGAAGCATAGTTTAATCAATTGTAACTGAGTTTATACTATCGTGCCTTACGTACTGCAGGTAGTGAGTGCTATATCAAGTTTGACTGTAAATACTTTTTCGTGTTTTCTGTTACCATTTCCCTAAACCACACTATTAACAAGCACTTTATCTTCTAAAATACACTCATAGTTTAATCAATTGTAACTGAGTTTATACTATCGTGCCTTACGTACTGCAGGTAGTGAGTGCTATATCAAGTTTGACTGTAAATACTTTTTCGAGTTTTCTGTTACCATTTCCCTTGAAACCAAACAATTAACAAGCACTTTATCTTCTAAAATACACTCATAGTTTAATCAATTGTAACTGAGTTTATACTATCGTGCCTTACGTACTGCAGGTAGTGAGTGCTATATCAGGTTTGACTGTAAATACTTTTTCGTGTTTTCTGTTACCATTTCCCTAAACCACACTATTAACAAGCACTTTATCTTCTAAAATACACTCATAGTTTAACCAATTGTAACTGAATTTATACTATCGTGCCTTACGTACTGCAGGTAGTGAGTGCTATATCAGGTTTGACTGTAAATACTTTTTGGAGTTTTCTGTTACCATTTCCCTAAACCACACTATTAACAAGCACTTTATCTTCTAAAATACACTCATAGTTTAACCAATTGTAACTGAGTTTATACTATCGTGCCTTACGTACTGCAGGTAGTGAGTGCTATATCAAGTTTGACTGTAAATACTTTTTCGAGTTTTCTGTAATCATTTCCCTTGAAACCACACAATTAACAAGCACTTTATCTTCTAAAATACACTCATAGTTTAATCAATTGTAACTGAGTTTATACTATCGTGCCTTACGTACTGCAGGTAGTGAGTGCTATATCAGGTTTGACTGTAAATACTTTTTGGAGTTTTCTGTTACCATTTCCCTAAACCACACTATTAACAAGCACTTTATCTTCTAAAATACACTCATAGTTTAATCAATTGTAACTGAGTTTATACTATCGTGCCTTACGTACTGCAGGTAGTGAGTGCTATATCAGGTTTGACTGTAAATACTTTTTCGTAGTTTTCTGTTACCATTTCCCTAAACCACACTATTAACAAGCACTTTATCTTCTAAAATAGAAGCATAGTTTAATCAATTGTAACTGAGTTTATACTATCGTGCCTTACGTACTGCAGGTAGTGAGTGCTATATCAAGTTTGACTGTAAATACTTTTTCGTGTTTTCTGTTACCATTTCCCTAAACCACACTATTAACAAGCACTTTATCTTCTAAAATACACTCATAGTTTAATCAATTGTAACTGAGTTTATACTATCGTGCCTTACGTACTGCAGGTAGTGAGTGCTATATCAAGTTTGACTGTAAATACTTTTTCGAGTTTTCTGTTACCATTTCCCTAAACCACAGTATTAACAAGCACTTTATCTTCTAAAATAGAAGCATAGTTTAATCAATTGTAACTGAGTTTATACTATCGTGCCTTACGTACTGCAGGTAGTGAGTGCTATATCAGGTTTGACTGTAAATACTTTTTGGAGTTTTCTGTTACCATTTCCCTAAACCACACTATTAACAAGCACTTTATCTTCTAAAATACACTCATAGTTTAATCAATTGTAACTGAGTTTATACTATCGTGCCTTACGTACTGCAGGTAGTGAGTGCTATATCAGGTTTGACTGTAAATACTTTTTTCGTAGTTTTTCTGTTACCATTTCCCTAAACCACACTATTAACAAGCACTTTATCTTCTAAAATAGAAGCATAGTTTAATCAATTGTAACTGAGTTTATACTATCGTGCCTTACGTACTGCAGGTAGTGAGTGCTATATCAGGTTTGACTGTAAATACTTTTTGGAGTTTTCTGTTACCATTTCCCTAAACCACACTATTAACAAGCACTTTATCTTCTAAAATACACTCATAGTTTAATCAATTGTAACTGAGTTTATACTATCGTGCCTTACGTACTGCAGGTAGTGAGTGCTATATCAAGTTTGACTGTAAATACTTTTTCGAGTTTTCTGTTACCATTTCCCTTGAAACCAAAGCAATAACAAGCACTTTATCTTCTAAAATAGAAGCATAGTTTAACCAATTGTAACTGAGTTTATACTATCGTGCCTTACGTACTGCAGGTAGTGAGTGCTATATCAAGTTTGACTGTAAATACTTTTTCGAGTTTTCTGTTACCATTTCCCTTGAAACCAAACAATTAACAAGCACTTTATCTTCTAAAATAGAAGCATAGTTTAACCAATTGTAACTGAGTTTATACTATCGTGCCTTACGTACTGCAGGTAGTGAGTGCTATATCAAGTTTGACTGTAAATACTTTTTCGAGTTTTCTGTTACCATTTCCCTTGAAACCAAACTAATAACAAGCACTTTATCTTCTAAAATAGAAGCATAGTTTAACCAATTGTAACTGAGTTTATACTATCGTGCCTTACGTACTGCAGGTAGTGAGTGCTATATCAGGTTTGACTGTAAATACTTTTTGGAGTTTTCTGTTACCATTTCCCTAAACCACACTATTAACAAGCACTTTATCTTCTAAAATACACTCATAGTTTAATCAATTGTAACTGAATTTATACTATCGTGCCTTACGTACTGCAGGTAGTGAGTGCTATATCAGGTTTGACTGTAAATACTTTTTGGAGTTTTCTGTTACCATTTCCCTAAACCACACTATTAACAAGCACTTTATCTTCTAAAATACACTCATAGTTTAACCAATTGTAACTGAATTTATACTATCGTGCCTTACGTACTGCAGGTAGTGAGTGCTATATCAGGTTTGACTGTAAATACTTTTTCGTGTTTTCTGTTACCATTTCCCTAAACCACACTATTAACAAGCACTTTATCTTCTAAAATACATTTATAGTTTAATCAATTGTAACTGAGTTTATACTATCGTGCCTTACGTACTGCAGGTAGTGAGTGCTATATCAGGTTTGACTGTAAATACTTTTTGGAGTTTTCTGTTACCATTTCCCTAAACCACACTATTAACAAGCACTTTATCTTCTAAAATACACTCATAGTTTAATCAATTGTAACTGAGTTTATACTATCGTGCCTTACGTACTGCAGGTAGTGAGTGCTATATCAGGTTTGACTGTAAATACTTTTTCGAGTTTTCTGTTACCATTTCCCTAAACCACACTATTAACAAGCACTTTATCTTCTAAAATACACTCATAGTTTAATCAATTGTAACTGAGTTTATACTATCGTGCCTTACGTACTGCAGGTAGTGAGTGCTATATCAAGTTTGACTGTAAATACTTTTTCGAGTTTTCTGTTACCATTTCCCTAAACCACACTATTAACAAGCACTTTATCTTCTAAAATACACTCATAGTTTAATCAATTGTAACTGAGTTTATACTATCGTGCCTTACGTACTGCAGGTAGTGAGTGCTATATCAGGTTTGACTGTAAATACTTTTTCGTGTTTTCTGTTACCATTTCCCTAAACCACACTATTAACAAGCACTTTATCTTCTAAAATACACTCATAGTTTAATCAATTGTAACTGAGTTTATACTATCGTGCCTTACGTACTGCAGGTAGTGAGTGCTATATCAGGTTTGACTGTAAATACTTTTTCGAGTTTTCTGTTACCATTTCCCTAAACCACACTATTAACAAGCACTTTATCTTCTAAAATACACTCATAGTTTAATCAATTGTAACTGAGTTTATACTATCGTGCCTTACGTACTGCAGGTAGTGAGTGCTATATCAGGTTTGACTGTAAATACTTTTTCGAGTTTTCTGTTACCATTTCCCTAAACCACACTATTAACAAGCACTTTATCTTCTAAAATACACTCATAGTTTAATCAATTGTAACTGAGTTTATACTATCGTGCCTTACGTACTGCAGGTAGTGAGTGCCATATCAGGTTTGACTGTAAATACTTTTTGGAGTTTTCTGTTACCATTTCCCTAAACCACACTATTAACAAGCACTTTATCTTCTAAAATACACTCATAGTTTAATCAATTGTAACTGAGTTTATACTATCGTGCCTTACGTACTGCAGGTAGTGAGTGCTATATCAGGTTTGACTGTAAATACTTTTTCGTGTTTTCTGTTACCATTTCCCTAAACCACACTATTAACAAGCACTTTATCTTCTAAAATACACTCATAGTTTAATCAATTGTAACTGAGTTTATACTATCGTGCCTTACGTACTGCAGGTAGTGAGTGCCATATCAGGTTTGACTGTAAATACTTTTTGGAGTTTTCTGTTACCATTTCCCTAAACCACACTATTAACAAGCACTTTATCTTCTAAAATACACTCATAGTTTAATCAATTGTAACTGAGTTTATACTATCGTGCCTTACGTACTGCAGGTAGTGAGTGCTATATCAGGTTTGACTGTAAATACTTTTTCGAGTTTTCTGTTACCATTTCCCTAAACCACACTATTAACAAGCACTTTATCTTCTAAAATACACTCATAGTTTAATCAATTGTAACTGAGTTTATACTATCGTGCCTTACGTACTGCAGGTAGTGAGTGCCATATCAGGTTTGACTGTAAATACTTTTTGGAGTTTTCTGTTACCATTTCCCTAAACCACACTATTAACAAGCACTTTATCTTCTAAAATACACTCATAGTTTAATCAATTGTAACTGAGTTTATACTATCGTGCCTTACGTACTGCAGGTAGTGAGTGCTATATCAAGTTTGACTGTAAATACTTTTTCGTGTTTTTCTGTTACCATTTCCCTAAACCACACTATTAACAAGCACTTTATCTTCTAAAATACACTCATAGTTTAATCAATTGTAACTGAGTTTATACTATCGTGCCTTACGTACTGCAGGTAGTGAGTGCCATATCAGGTTTGACTGTAAATACTTTTTGGAGTTTTCTGTTACCATTTCCCTAAACCACACTATTAACAAGCACTTTATCTTCTAAAATACACTCATAGTTTAATCAATTGTAACTGAGTTTATACTATCGTGCCTTACGTACTGCAGGTAGTGAGTGCTATATCAGGTTTGACTGTAAATACTTTTTGGAGTTTTCTGTTACCATTTCCCTAAACCACACTATTAACAAGCACTTTATCTTCTAAAATACACTCATAGTTTAATCAATTGTAACTGAGTTTATACTATCGTGCCTTACGTACTGCAGGTAGTGAGTGCTATATCAGGTTTGACTGTAAATACTTTTTTCGTAGTTTTCTGTTACCATTTCCCTAAACCACACTATTAACAAGCACTTTATCTTCTAAAATAGAAGCATAGTTTAATCAATTGTAACTGAGTTTATACTATCGTGCCTTACGTACTGCAGGTAGTGAGTGCTATATCAAGTTTGACTGTAAATACTTTTTCGTGTTTTCTGTTACCATTTCCCTAAACCACACTATTAACAAGCACTTTATCTTCTAAAATACACTCATAGTTTAATCAATTGTAACTGAGTTTATACTATCGTGCCTTACGTACTGCAGGTAGTGAGTGCTATATCAAGTTTGACTGTAAATACTTTTTCGAGTTTTCTGTTACCATTTCCCTAAACCAAACTAATAACAAGCACTTTATCTTCTAAAATACACTCATAGTTTAATCAATTGTAACTGAGTTTATACTATCGTGCCTTACGTACTGCAGGTAGTGAGTGCTATATCAGGTTTGACTGTAAATACTTTTTGGAGTTTTCTGTTACCATTTCCCTTAAACCACACTATTAACAAGCACTTTATCTTCTAAAATACACTCATAGTTTAATCAATTGTAACTGAGTTTATACTATCGTGCCTTACGTACTGCAGGTAGTGAGTGCTATATCAGGTTTGACTGTAAATACTTTTTTCGTAGTTTTCTGTTACCATTTCCCTAAACCACACTATTAACAAGCACTTTATCTTCTAAAATACACTCATAGTTTAATCAATTGTAACTGAGTTTATACTATCGTGCCTTACGTACTGCAGGTAGTGAGTGCCATATCAGGTTTGACTGTAAATACTTTTTGGAGTTTTCTGTTACCATTTCCCTAAACCACACTATTAACAAGCACTTTATCTTCTAAAATACACTCATAGTTTAATCAATTGTAACTGAGTTTATACTATCGTGCCTTACGTACTGCAGGTAGTGAGTGCTATATCAAGTTTGACTGTAAATACTTTTTCGTGTTTTCTGTTACCATTTCCCTAAACCACACTATTAACAAGCACTTTATCTTCTAAAATACACTCATAGTTTAATCAATTGTAACTGAGTTTATACTATCGTGCCTTACGTACTGCAGGTAGTGAGTGCTATATCAGGTTTGACTGTACATACTTTTTGGAGTTTTCTGTTACCATTTCCCTAAACCACACTATTAACAAGCACTTTATCTTCTAAAATACACTCATAGTTTAACCAATTGTAACTGGATTTATACTATCGTGCCTTACGTACTGCAGGTAGTGAGTGCCATATCAGGTTTGACTGTAAATACTTTTTGGAGTTTTCTGTTACCATTTCCCTAAACCACACTATTAACAAGCACTTTATCTTCTAAAATACACTCATAGTTTAATCAATTGTAACTGAGTTTATACTATCGTGCCTTACGTACTGCAGGTAGTGAGTGCTATATCAGGTTTGACTGTAAATACTTTTTTCGTAGTTTTCTGTTACCATTTCCCTAAACCACACTATTAACAAGCACTTTATCTTCTAAAATACACTCATAGTTTAATCAATTGTAACTGAGTTTATACTATCGTGCCTTACGTACTGCAGGTAGTGAGTGCTATATCAAGTTTGACTGTAAATACTTTTTCGTGTTTTCTGTTACCATTTCCCTAAACCACACTATTAACAAGCACTTTATCTTCTAAAATACACTCATAGTTTAATCAATTGTAACTGAGTTTATACTATCGTGCCTTACGTACTGCAGGTAGTGAGTGCTATATCAAGTTTGACTGTAAATACTTTTTCGAGTTTTCTGTTACCATTTCCCTAAACCACACTATTAACAAGCACTTTATCTTCTAAAATACACTCATAGTTTAATCAATTGTAACTGAGTTTATACTATCGTGCCTTACGTACTGCAGGTAGTGAGTGCTATATCAGGTTTGACTGTAAATACTTTTTCGTGTTTTCTGTTACCATTTCCCTAAACCACACTATTAACAAGCACTTTATCTTCTAAAATACACTCATAGTTTAACCAATTGTAACTGAGTTTATACTATCGTGCCTTACGTACTGCAGGTAGTGAGTGCCATATCAGGTTTGACTGTAAATACTTTTTGGAGTTTTCTGTTACCATTTCCCTAAACCACACTATTAACAAGCACTTTATCTTCTAAAATACACTCATAGTTTAACCAATTGTAACTGAGTTTATACTATCGTGCCTTACGTACTGCAGGTAGTGAGTGCTATATCAAGTTTGACTGTAAATACTTTTTCGAGTTTTCTGTTACCATTTCCTTAAACCAAACTAATAACAAGCACTTTATCTTCTAAAATACACTCATAGTTTAATCAATTGTAACTGAGTTTATACTATCGTGCCTTACGTACTGCAGGTAGTGAGTGCTATATCAGGTTTGACTGTACATACTTTTTGGAGTTTTCTGTTACCATTTCCCTAAACCACACTATTAACAAGCACTTTATCTTCTAAAATACACTCATAGTTTAATCAATTGTAACTGAGTTTATACTATCGTGCCTTACGTACTGCAGGTAGTGAGTGCTATATCAGGTTTGACTGTAAATACTTTTTCGAGTTTTCTGTTACCATTTCCCTAAACCACACTATTAACAAGCACTTTATCTTCTAAAATACACGCATAGTTTAATCAATTGTAACTGAGTTTATACTATCGTGCCTTACGTACTGCAGGTAGTGAGTGCTATATCAAGTTTGACTGTAAATACTTTTTCGTGTTTTCTGTTACCATTTCCCTAAACCACACTATTAACAAGCACTTTATCTTCTAAAATACACTCATAGTTTAATCAATTGTAACTGAGTTTATACTATCGTGCCTTACGTACTGCAGGTAGTGAGTGCTATATCAAGTTTGACTGTAAATACTTTTTCGAGTTTTCTGTTACCATTTCCCTTAAACCACACTATTAACAAGCACTTTATCTTCTAAAATACACTCATAGTTTAATCAATTGTAACTGAGTTTATACTATCGTGCCTTACGTACTGCAGGTAGTGAGTGCCATATCAGGTTTGACTGTAAATACTTTTTCGAGTTTTCTGTTACCATTTCCCTAAACCACACTATTAACAAGCACTTTATCTTCTAAAATACACTCATAGTTTAATCAATTGTAACTGAGTTTATACTATCGTGCCTTACGTACTGCAGGTAGTGAGTGCCATATCAGGTTTGACTGTAAATACTTTTTGGAGTTTTCTGTTACCATTTCCCTAAACCACACTATTAACAAGCACTTTATCTTCTAAAATACACTCATAGTTTAATCAATTGTAACTGAGTTTATACTATCGTGCCTTACGTACTGCAGGTAGTGAGTGCCATATCAGGTTTGACTGTAAATACTTTTTGGAGTTTTCTGTTACCATTTCCCTAAACCACACTATTAACAAGCACTTTATCTTCTAAAATACACTCATAGTTTAATCAATTGTAACTGAATTTATACTATCGTGCCTTACGTACTGCAGGTAGTGAGTGCTATATCAGGTTTGACTGTAAATACTTTTTGGAGTTTTCTGTTACCATTTCCCTAAACCACACTATTAACAAGCACTTTATCTTCTAAAATACACTCATAGTTTAATCAATTGTAACTGAGTTTATACTATCGTGCCTTACGTACTGCAGGTAGTGAGTGCTATATCAAGTTTGACTGTAAATACTTTTTCGTGTTTTCTGTTACCATTTCCCTAAACCACACTATTAACAAGCACTTTATCTTCTAAAATACACTCATAGTTTAATCAATTGTAACTGAGTTTATACTATCGTGCCTTACGTACTGCAGGTAGTGAGTGCTATATCAAGTTTGACTGTAAATACTTTTTCGAGTTTTCTGTTACCATTTCCCTAAACCACACTATTAACAAGCACTTTATCTTCTAAAATACACTCATAGTTTAATCAATTGTAACTGAGTTTATACTATCGTGCCTTACGTACTGCAGGTAGTGAGTGCTATATCAGGTTTGACTGTAAATACTTTTTCGTGTTTTCTGTTACCATTTCCCTAAACCACACTATTAACAAGCACTTTATCTTCTAAAATACACTCATAGTTTAATCAATTGTAACTGAGTTTATACTATCGTGCCTTACGTACTGCAGGTAGTGAGTGCCATATCAGGTTTGACTGTAAATACTTTTTGGAGTTTTCTGTTACCATTTCCCTAAACCACACTATTAACAAGCACTTTATCTTCTAAAATACACTCATAGTTTAACCAATTGTAACTGAGTTTATACTATCGTGCCTTACGTACTGCAGGTAGTGAGTGCTATATCAAGTTTGACTGTAAATACTTTTTCGAGTTTTCTGTTACCATTTCCCTTAAACCACACTATTAACAAGCACTTTATCTTCTAAAATACACTCATAGTTTAATCAATTGTAACTGAGTTTATACTATCGTGCCTTACGTACTGCAGGTAGTGAGTGCTATATCAGGTTTGACTGTACATACTTTTTGGAGTTTTCTGTTACCATTTCCCTAAACCACACTATTAACAAGCACTTTATCTTCTAAAATACACTCATAGTTTAATCAATTGTAACTGAGTTTATACTATCGTGCCTTACGTACTGCAGGTAGTGAGTGCTATATCAGGTTTGACTGTAAATACTTTTTCGAGTTTTCTGTTACCATTTCCCTAAACCACACTATTAACAAGCACTTTATCTTCTAAAATACAATCATAGTTTAATCAATTGTAACTGAGTTTATACTATCGTGCCTTACGTACTGCAGGTAGTGAGTGCTATATCAAGTTTGACTGTAAATACTTTTTCGTGTTTTCTGTTACCATTTCCCTAAACCACACTATTAACAAGCACTTTATCTTCTAAAATACACTCATAGTTTAATCAATTGTAACTGAGTTTATACTATCGTGCCTTACGTACTGCAGGTAGTGAGTGCTATATCAGGTTTGACTGTAAATACTTTTTCGAGTTTTCTGTTACCATTTCCCTAAACCACACTATTAACAAGCACTTTATCTTCTAAAATACACTCATAGTTTAATCAATTGTAACTGAGTTTATACTATCGTGCCTTACGTACTGCAGGTAGTGAGTGCTATATCAGGTTTGACTGTAAATACTTTTTCGAGTTTTCTGTTACCATTTCCCTAAACCACACTATTAACAAGCACTTTATCTTCTAAAATACACTCATAGTTTAATCAATTGTAACTGAGTTTATACTATCGTGCCTTACGTACTGCAGGTAGTGAGTGCTATATCAGGTTTGACTGTAAATACTTTTTGGAGTTTTCTGTTACCATTTCCCTAAACCACACTATTAACAAGCACTTTATCTTCTAAAATACACTCATAGTTTAATCAATTGTAACTGAGTTTATACTATCGTGCCTTACGTACTGCAGGTAGTGAGTGCTATATCAGGTTTGACTGTAAATACTTTTTGGAGTTTTCTGTTACCATTTCCCTAAACCACACTATTAACAAGCACTTTATCTTCTAAAATACACTCATAGTTTAATCAATTGTAACTGAGTTTATACTATCGTGCCTTACGTACTGCAGGTAGTGAGTGCTATATCAGGTTTGACTGTAAATACTTTTTCGTGTTTTCTGTTACCATTTCCCTAAACCACACTATTAACAAGCACTTTATCTTCTAAAATAGAAGCATAGTTTAATCAATTGTAACTGAGTTTATACTATCGTGCCTTACGTACTGCAGGTAGTGAGTGCTATATCAGGTTTGACTGTAAATACTTTTTGGAGTTTTCTGTTACCATTTCCCTAAACCACACTATTAACAAGCACTTTATCTTCTAAAATACACTCATAGTTTAATCAATTGTAACTGAGTTTATACTATCGTGCCTTACGTACTGCAGGTAGTGAGTGCTATATCAGGTTTGACTGTACATACTTTTTCGTGTTTTCTGTTACCATTTCCCTAAACCACACTATTAACAAGCACTTTATCTTCTAAAATACACTCATAGTTTAACCAATTGTAACTGGATTTATACTATCGTGCCTTACGTACTGCAGGTAGTGAGTGCTATATCAGGTTTGACTGTACGTACTTTTTGGACTTTTCTGTTACCATTTCCCTAAACCACACTATTAACAAGCACTTTATCTTCTAAAATACACTCATAGTTTAATCAATTGTAACTGAGTTTATACTATCGTGCCTTACGTACTGCAGGTAGTGAGTGCTATATCAGGTTTGACTGTACATACTTTTTGGAGTTTTCTGTTACCATTTCCCTAAACCACACTATTAACAAGCACTTTATCTTCTAAAATACACTCATAGTTTAATCAATTGTAACTGAGTTTATACTATCGTGCCTTACGTACTGCAGGTAGTGAGTGCTATATCAGGTTTGACTGTAAATACTTTTTCGAGTTTTCTGTTACCATTTCCCTAAACCACACTATTAACAAGCACTTTATCTTCTAAAATAGAAGCATAGTTTAATCAATTGTAACTGAGTTTATACTATCGTGCCTTACGTACTGCAGGTAGTGAGTGCTATATCAAGTTTGACTGTAAATACTTTTTCGTGTTTTCTGTTACCATTTCCCTAAACCACACTATTAACAAGCACTTTATCTTCTAAAATACACTCATAGTTTAAACAATTGTAACTGAGTTTATACTATCGTGCCTTACGTACTGCAGGTAGTGAGTGCTATATCAGGTTTGACTGTAAATACTTTTTCGAGTTTTCTGTTACCATTTCCCTAAACCACACTATTAACAAGCACTTTATCTTCTAAAATAGAAGCATAGTTTAATCAATTGTAACTGAGTTTATACTATCGTGCCTTACGTACTGCAGGTAGTGAGTGCTATATCAGGTTTGACTGTAAATACTTTTTGGAGTTTTCTGTTACCATTTCCCTAAACCACACTATTAACAAGCACTTTATCTTCTAAAATACACTCATAGTTTAATCAATTGTAACTGAGTTTATACTATCGTGCCTTACGTACTGCAGGTAGTGAGTGCTATATCAAGTTTGACTGTAAATACTTTTTCGAGTTTTCTGTTACCATTTCCCTTGAAACCAAAGCAATAACAAGCACTTTATCTTCTAAAATAGAAGCATAGTTTAATCAATTGTAACTGAGTTTATACTATCGTGCCTTACGTACTGCAGGTAGTGAGTGCTATATCAGGTTTGACTGTACATACTTTTTCGTGTTTTCTGTTACCATTTCCCTAAACCACACTATTAACAAGCACTTTATCTTCTAAAATACACTCATAGTTTAATCAATTGTAACTGAGTTTATACTATCGTGCCTTACGTACTGCAGGTAGTGAGTGCTATATCAGGTTTGACTGTAAATACTTTTTGGAGTTTTCTGTTACCATTTCCCTTGAAACCAAACAATTAACAAGCACTTTATCTTCTAAAATACACTCATAGTTTAATCAATTGTAACTGAGTTTATACTATCGTGCCTTACGTACTGCAGGTAGTGAGTGCTATATCAGGTTTGACTGTAAATACTTTTTCGAGTTTTCTGTTACCATTTCCCTAAACCACACTATTAACAAGCACTTTATCTTCTAAAATACACTCATAGTTTAACCAATTGTAACTGAGTTTATACTATCGTGCCTTACGTACTGCAGGTAGTGAGTGCTATATCAGGTTTGACTGTACATACTTTTTGGAGTTTTCTGTTACCATTTCCCTAAACCACACTATTAACAAGCACTTTATCTTCTAAAATAGAAGCATAGTTTAATCAATTGTAACTGAGTTTATACTATCGTGCCTTACGTACTGCAGGTAGTGAGTGCTATATCAAGTTTGACTGTAAATACTTTTTCGTGTTTTCTGTTACCATTTCCCTAAACCACACTATTAACAAGCACTTTATCTTCTAAAATACACTCATAGTTTAATCAATTGTAACTGAGTTTATACTATCGTGCCTTACGTACTGCAGGTAGTGAGTGCTATATCAGGTTTGACTGTAAATACTTTTTTGGACGTTTTCTGTTACCATTTCCCTAAACCACACTATTAACAAGCACTTTATCTTCTAAAATACACTCATAGTTTAATCAATTGTAACTGAGTTTATACTATCGTGCCTTACGTACTGCAGGTAGTGAGTGCTATATCAGGTTTGACTGTACATACTTTTTGGAGTTTTCTGTTACCATTTCCCTAAACCACACTATTAACAAGCACTTTATCTTCTAAAATACACTCATAGTTTAATCAATTGTAACTGAGTTTATACTATCGTGCCTTACGTACTGCAGGTAGTGAGTGCTATATCAGGTTTGACTGTAAATACTTTTTCGTGTTTTCTGTTACCATTTCCCTAAACCACACTATTAACAAGCACTTTATCTTCTAAAATACACTCATAGTTTAATCAATTGTAACTGAGTTTATACTATCGTGCCTTACGTACTGCAGGTAGTGAGTGCTATATCAGGTTTGACTGTACATACTTTTTGGAGTTTTCTGTTAACATTTCCCTAAACCACACTATTAACAAGCACTTTATCTTCTAAAATACACTCATAGTTTAATCAATTGTAACTGAGTTTATACTATCGTGCCTTACGTACTGCAGGTAGTGAGTGCTATATCAGGTTTGACTGTAAATACTTTTTCTAGTTTTCTGTTAACATTTCCCTAAACCACACTATTAACAAGCACTTTATCTTCTAAAATAGAAGCATAGTTTAATCAATTGTAACTGAGTTTATACTATCGTGCCTTACGTACTGCAGGTAGTGAGTGCTATATCAAGTTTGACTGTAAATACTTTTTCGAGTTTTCTGTTACCATTTCCCTTGAAACCAAAGCAATAACAAGCACTTTATCTTCTAAAATACACTCATAGTTTAATCAATTGTAACTGAGTTTATACTATCGTGCCTTACGTACTGCAGGTAGTGAGTGCTATATCAGGTTTGACTGTAAATACTTTTTCGTGTTTTCTGTTACCATTTCCCTAAACCACACTATTAACAAGCACTTTATCTTCTAAAATACACTCATAGTTTAATCAATTGTAACTGGATTTATACTATCGTGCCTTACGTACTGCAGGTAGTGAGTGCTATATCAGGTTTGACTGTAAATACTTTTTGGACTTTTCTGTTACCATTTCCCTAAACCACACTATTAACAAGCACTTTATCTTCTAAAATACACTCATAGTTTAATCAATTGTAACTGAGTTTATACTATCGTGCCTTACGTACTGCAGGTAGTGAGTGCTATATCAAGTTTGACTGTAAATCCTTTTTCGAGTTTTCTGTTACCATTTCCCTTGAAACCAAAGCAATTAACAAGCACTTTATCTTCTAAAATACACTCATAGTTTAATCAATTGTAACTGAGTTTATACTATCGTGCCTTACGTACTGCAGGTAGTGAGTGCTATATCAGGTTTGACTGTAAATACTTTTTCTAGTTTTCTGTTACCATTTCCCTAAACCACACTATTAACAAGCACTTTATCTTCTAAAATAGAAGCATAGTTTAATCAATTGTAACTGATATTATACTATCGTGCCTTACGTACTGCAGGTAGTGAGTGCTATATCAAGTTTGACTGTAAATACTTTTTCGTGTTTTCTGTTACCATTTCCCTAAACCACACTATTAACAAGCACTTTATCTTCTAAAATACACTCATAGTTTAATCAATTGTAACTGAGTTTATACTATCGTGCCTTACGTACTGCAGGTAGTGAGTGCTATATCAAGTTTGACTGTAAATACTTTTTCGAGTTTTCTGTTACCATTTCCCTAAACCACACTATTAACAAGCACTTTATCTTCTAAAATACACTCATAGTTTAATCAATTGTAACTGAGTTTATACTATCGTGCCTTACGTACTGCAGGTAGTGAGTGCTATATCAGGTTTGACTGTAAATACTTTTTCTAGTTTTCTGTTACCATTTCCCTAAACCACACTATTAACAAGCACTTTATCTTCTAAAATACACTCATAGTTTAACCAATTGTAACTGGATTTATACTATCGTGCCTTACGTACTGCAGGTAGTGAGTGCTATATCAGGTTTGACTGTACATACTTTTTGGAGTTTTCTGTTAACATTTCCCTAAACCACACTATTAACGAGCACTTTATCTTCTAAAATACACTCATAGTTTAATCAATTGTAACTGAGTTTATACTATCGTGCCTTACGTACTGCAGGTAGTGAGTGCTATATCAGGTTTGACTGTAAATACTTTTTCGAGTTTTCTGTTACCATTTCCCTAAACCACACTATTAACAAGCACTTTATCTTCTAAAATACACTCATAGTTTAACCAATTGTAACTGAATTTATACTATCGTGCCTTACGTACTGCAGGTAGTGAGTGCTATATCAGGTTTGACTGTAAATACTTTTTGGAGTTTTCTGTTACCATTTCCCTAAACCACACTATTAACAAGCACTTTATCTTCTAAAATACACTCATAGTTTAATCAATTGTAACTGAGTTTATACTATCGTGCCTTACGTACTGCAGGTAGTGAGTGCTATATCAGGTTTGACTGTAAATACTTTTTGGAGTTTTCTGTTACCATTTCCCTAAACCACACTATTAACAAGCACTTTATCTTCTAAATTAGAAGCATAGTTTAATCAATTGTAACTGAGTTTATACTATCGTGCCTTACGTACTGCAGGTAGTGAGTGCTATATCAAGTTTGACTGTAAATACTTTTTCGTGTTTTCTGTTACCATTTCCCTAAACCACACTATTAACAAGCACTTTATCTTCTAAAATACACTCATAGTTTAATCAATTGTAACTGAGTTTATACTATCGTGCCTTACGTACTGCAGGTAGTGAGTGCTATATCAAGTTTGACTGTAAATACTTTTTCGAGTTTTCTGTTACCATTTCCTTAAACCAAACTAATAACAAGCACTTTATCTTCTAAAATACACTCATAGTTTAATCAATTGTAACTGAGTTTATACTATCGTGCCTTACGTACTGCAGGTAGTGAGTGCTATATCAGGTTTGACTGTAAATACTTTTTCGAGTTTTCTGTTACCATTTCCCTAAACCACACTATTAACAAGCACTTTATCTTCTAAAATAGAAGCATAGTTTAATCAATTGTAACTGAGTTTATACTATCGTGCCTTACGTACTGCAGGTAGTGAGTGCTATATCAGGTTTGACTGTAAATACTTTTTCGTGTTTTCTGTTACCATTTCCCTAAACCACACTATTAACAAGCACTTTATCTTCTAAAATACACTCATAGTTTAATCAATTGTAACTGAGTTTATACTATCGTGCCTTACGTACTGCAGGTAGTGAGTGCTATATCAGGTTTGACTGTAAATACTTTTTCGAGTTTTCTGTTACCATTTCCTTGAACCAAACTAATAACAAGCACTTTATCTTCTAAAATACACTCATAGTTTAATCAATTGTAACTGAGTTTATACTATCGTGCCTTACGTACTGCAGGTAGTGAGTGCTATATCAGGTTTGACTGTAAATACTTTTTCGAGTTTTCTGTTACCATTTCCCTAAACCACACTATTAACAAGCACTTTATCTTCTAAAATACACTCATAGTTTAACCAATTGTAACTGAATTTATACTATCGTGCCTTACGTACTGCAGGTAGTGAGTGCTATATCAGGTTTGACTGTAAATACTTTTTGGAGTTTTCTGTTACCATTTCCCTAAACCACACTATTAACAAGCACTTTATCTTCTAAAATACACTCATAGTTTAATCAATTGTAACTGAGTTTATACTATCGTGCCTTACGTACTGCAGGTAGTGAGTGCTATATCAGGTTTGACTGTAAATACTTTTTCGAGTTTTCTGTTACCATTTCCCTAAACCACACTATTAACAAGCACTTTATCTTCTAAAATACACTCATAGTTTAATCAATTGTAACTGGATTTATACTATCGTGCCTTACGTACTGCAGGTAGTGAGTGCCATATCAGGTTTGACTGTAAATACTTTTTGGAGTTTTCTGTTACCATTTCCCTAAACCACACTATTAACAAGCACTTTATCTTCTAAAATACACTCATAGTTTAATCAATTGTAACTGAGTTTATACTATCGTGCCTTACGTACTGCAGGTAGTGAGTGCCATATCAGGTTTGACTGTAAATACTTTTTGGAGTTTTCTGTTACCATTTCCCTAAACCACACTATTAACAAGCACTTTATCTTCTAAAATAGAAGCATAGTTTAATCAATTGTAACTGAGTTTATACTATCGTGCCTTACGTACTGCAGGTAGTGAGTGCTATATCAAGTTTGACTGTAAATACTTTTTGGAGTTTTCTGTTACCATTTCCCTAAACCACACTATTAACAAGCACTTTATCTTCTAAAATACACTCATAGTTTAATCAATTGTAACTGAGTTTATACTATCGTGCCTTACGTACTGCAGGTAGTGAGTGCTATATCAGGTTTGACTGTAAATACTTTTTTGGACGTTTTCTGTTACCATTTCCCTAAACCACACTATTAACAAGCACTTTATCTTCTAAAATACACTCATAGTTTAATCAATTGTAACTGAGTTTATACTATCGTGCCTTACGTACTGCAGGTAGTGAGTGCTATATCAGGTTTGACTGTAAATACTTTTTGGAGTTTTCTGTTACCATTTCCCTAAACCACACTATTAACAAGCACTTTATCTTCTAAAATACACTCATAGTTTAATCAATTGTAACTGAGTTTATACTATCGTGCCTTACGTACTGCAGGTAGTGAGTGCTATATCAGGTTTGACTGTAAATACTTTTTGGAGTTTTCTGTTACCATTTCCCTAAACCACACTATTAACAAGCACTTTATCTTCTAAAATACACTCATAGTTTAATCAATTGTAACTGAGTTTATACTATCGTGCCTTACGTACTGCAGGTAGTGAGTGCTATATCAAGTTTGACTGTAAATACTTTTTGGAGTTTTCTGTTACCATTTCCTCGAAACCACACTATTAACAAGCACTTTATCTTCTAAAATACACTCATAGTTTAACCAATTGTAACTGAATTTATACTATCGTGCCTTACGTACTGCAGGTAGTGAGTGCTATATCAAGTTTGACTGTAAATACTTTTTGGAGTTTTCTGTTACCATTTCCTCTAAACCAAACAATTAACAAGCACTTTATCTTCTAAAATACACTCATAGTTTAACCAATTGTAACTGAGTTTATACTATCGTGCCTTACGTACTGCAGGTAGTGAGTGCTATATCAGGTTTGACTGTAAATACTTTTTCGTGTTTTCTGTTACCATTTCCCTAAACCACACTATTAACAAGCACTTTATCTTCTAAAATAGAAGCATAGTTTAATCAATTGTAACTGAGTTTATACTATCGTGCCTTACGTACTGCAGGTAGTGAGTGCTATATCAAGTTTGACTGTAAATACTTTTTCGTGTTTTCTGTTACCATTTCCCTAAACCACACTATTAACAAGCACTTTATCTTCTAAAATACACTCATAGTTTAATCAATTGTAACTGAGTTTATACTATCGTGCCTTACGTACTGCAGGTAGTGAGTGCTATATCAAGTTTGACTGTAAATACTTTTTCGAGTTTTCTGTTACCATTTCCCTTGAAACCAAACCAATAACAAGCACTTTATCTTCTAAAATACACTCATAGTTTAATCAATTGTAACTGAGTTTATACTATCGTGCCTTACGTACTGCAGGTAGTGAGTGCTATATCAGGTTTGACTGTAAATACTTTTTCGTGTTTTCTGTTACCATTTCCCTAAACCACACTATTAACAAGCACTTTATCTTCTAAAATACACTCATAGTTTAATCAATTGTAACTGAATTTATACTATCGTGCCTTACGTACTGCAGGTAGTGAGTGCTATATCAGGTTTGACTGTAAATACTTTTTGGAGTTTTCTGTTACCATTTCCCTAAACCACACTATTAACAAGCACTTTATCTTCTAAAATACACTCATAGTTTAATCAATTGTAACTGAGTTTATACTATCGTGCCTTACGTACTGCAGGTAGTGAGTGCTATATCAGGTTTGACTGTAAATACTTTTTCGAGTTTTCTGTTACCATTTCCCTAAACCACACTATTAACAAGCACTTTATCTTCTAAAATACACTCATAGTTTAATCAATTGTAACTGAGTTTATACTATCGTGCCTTACGTACTGCAGGTAGTGAGTGCCATATCAGGTTTGACTGTAAATACTTTTTGGAGTTTTCTGTTACCATTTCCCTAAACCACACTATTAACAAGCACTTTATCTTCTAAAATACACTCATAGTTTAATCAATTGTAACTGAGTTTATACTATCGTGCCTTACGTACTGCAGGTAGTGAGTGCTATATCAGGTTTGACTGTAAATACTTTTTCGAGTTTTCTGTTACCATTTCCCTAAACCACACTATTAACAAGCACTTTATCTTCTAAAATACACTCATAGTTTAATCAATTGTAACTGAGTTTATACTATCGTGCCTTACGTACTGCAGGTAGTGAGTGCCATATCAGGTTTGACTGTAAATACTTTTTGGAGTTTTCTGTTACCATTTCCCTAAACCACACTATTAACAAGCACTTTATCTTCTAAAATACACTCATAGTTTAATCAATTGTAACTGAGTTTATACTATCGTGCCTTACGTACTGCAGGTAGTGAGTGCCATATCAGGTTTGACTGTAAATACTTTTTGGAGTTTTCTGTTACCATTTCCCTAAACCACACTATTAACAAGCACTTTATCTTCTAAAATACACTCATAGTTTAATCAATTGTAACTGAGTTTATACTATCGTGCCTTACGTACTGCAGGTAGTGAGTGCTATATCAAGTTTGACTGTAAATACTTTTTGGAGTTTTCTGTTACCATTTCCCTAAACCACACTATTAACAAGCACTTTATCTTCTAAAATACACTCATAGTTTAATCAATTGTAACTGAGTTTATACTATCGTGCCTTACGTACTGCAGGTAGTGAGTGCCATATCAGGTTTGACTGTAAATACTTTTTGGTGTTTTCTGTTACCATTTCCCTAAACCACACTATTAACAAGCACTTTATCTTCTAAAATACACTCATAGTTTAATCAATTGTAACTGAATTTATACTATCGTGCCTTACGTACTGCAGGTAGTGAGTGCTATATCAGGTTTGACTGTAAATACTTTTTGGAGTTTTCTGTTACCATTTCCCTAAACCACACTATTAACAAGCACTTTATCTTCTAAAATACACTCATAGTTTAATCAATTGTAACTGAGTTTATACTATCGTGCCTTACGTACTGCAGGTAGTGAGTGCTATATCAGGTTTGACTGTAAATACTTTTTGGAGTTTTCTGTTACCATTTCCCTAAACCACACTATTAACAAGCACTTTATCTTCTAAAATACACTCATAGTTTAATCAATTGTAACTGAGTTTATACTATCGTGCCTTACGTACTGCAGGTAGTGAGTGCTATATCAGGTTTGACTGTAAATACTTTTTGGAGTTTTCTGTTACCATTTCCCTAAACCACACTATTAACAAGCACTTTATCTTCTAAAATACACTCATAGTTTAATCAATTGTAACTGAATTTATACTATCGTGCCTTACGTACTGCAGGTAGTGAGTGCTATATCAAGTTTGACTGTAAATACTTTTTGGAGTTTTCTGTTACCATTTCCCTAAACCACACTATTAACAAGCACTTTATCTTCTAAAATACACTCATAGTTTAATCAATTGTAACTGAGTTTATACTATCGTGCCTTACGTACTGCAGGTAGTGAGTGCTATATCAGGTTTGACTGTAAATACTTTTTGGAGTTTTCTGTTACCATTTCCCTAAACCACACTATTAACAAGCACTTTATCTTCTAAAATACACTCATAGTTTAATCAATTGTAACTGAGTTTATACTATCGTGCCTTACGTACTGCAGGTAGTGAGTGCCATATCAGGTTTGACTGTAAATACTTTTTGGTGTTTTCTGTTACCATTTCCCTAAACCACACTATTAACAAGCACTTTATCTTCTAAAATACACTCATAGTTTAATCAATTGTAACTGAGTTTATACTATCGTGCCTTACGTACTGCAGGTAGTGAGTGCCATATCAGGTTTGACTGTAAATACTTTTTGGAGTTTTCTGTTACCATTTCCCTAAACCACACTATTAACAAGCACTTTATCTTCTAAAATACACTCATAGTTTAACCAATTGTAACTGAGT